>JACAXG010000002.1:22365452-22851898 GCA_018881555.1 Amblyornis subalaris | reverse complement strand
AACGCAGAGTGGGGAGTGAGGCAAGCCCCGGTCTCCACCCACCTCTCCCCTAAGTCTCTGGTAGTCCTCCCGAGACGTTTCAGCCTCTAAGGAAACATCCCCCTTCAGTATTTCCAAGTCTCTGTTTTCTTTAATCGAGGGAATTGTCCTGGCTTCTGGGCTGGGCAAGTGGTCCCTTTTGTCCTTAAGTACCGTCCATTCTGCGTCATTACCGTGGAATGCAGCTGAACAGATAACTCCCTTTTGTTCTTAAGTATCGCCCATCAATTCCCGGCCAGCCCCTCCCCAACTACACAGCCTCCCTGGTACCCCGGGGCGGGGGGGGGGAAGAAAGGAAACAATTTTTTTTAATTACTTTTTTTTTTTCCTAACCCATAACACATGCCCATTATTCTTCAGACAATTCAGTGACTATTGTCTGTCAGAGAAATCTCAACAATAAGAAAGCAAGCACTAAGTTAAGAAACCATCATCTTTTTGTCCTGCTGTATAGAGGAAGTTTTTTATTGTTACATTACTCGTATAAAAAGCCAGCTAGGTGGTGTGTCAGAGGCGTTCTGGAGAAAGGAACCTGCAGAGTACCCAAAATTTTAACCTGTTCCTGCCATTGAAAAATAGCAGCTTAAAAATGCGTCAGTGCAACTGCAGGTGTTGCCAAGATTACCTGTCACGGAGTCAAGCTGAGGTAATGGTTGTCAACCAAGGCATGGTTGTGAATCCAAACTGCATTTGCCTAAATGGCACATTCTTGATCCTATTGTTTTTAATGGACTTTACCGAAACAAATTTACTTGTATTCTGAGAAACCACTGAAAATTGGGGGCTGAAACAGATAAAACAGTTGATTTCTTTCCCGTATTTCTTTCCTCCATACAAGTAAGACAGAAGTAGTCTGTAGCTGCTGGTGGTAAAGAAAGATCAGTGAGAGGCCTTTATGATCCAATGGCTTGTTCATAAGTGATCCATGCTGTAGATCTAATAGAGTGACTGTCTTTGTACTTGTGATCATTTTGCTTGTTTCCAGTAGCTGCGATCACAAAATCTGGAAGTTCCTGTGTTGACTTCAATCCTAGTATAAGGATTTAAAGAAGCACTTTACTGTATAAACATGGGATGGCCTTAATATGCAACATTAATTTGCAGTGAATACTCATTATATTTTATATATGTTTAAAGAGTATGAGAAACACTCCAAAATAGTAGTGTTTAATTTATTCTCCTTGTATTCATGAACACATCAAACTAACGGTCATTGGAATTCCCTATGCATGAAGAGGAAGGTAGGGTCTTGTTATAAATAGAATAGCCAATTTCGATAATAAAAGTAATATAAATTTWTTCCGTGTCCGAAATATCGCAAACACAATGCCACAATCGAAAAGAGACAGTACCAAGCCCGGGGTTGGTACTGGGTGAACGCAAGTGTGGCCTCTATCGCACCAGACCTCCCTTGTTCACACCTGCTTCTTTCTGCAGCGGGCTTATATACTAGTTTTCCGCACAGAGTCCGGATTTTGGGGATGATTTTTACTTAACATATTCATGAAGGAGTTCTATTCAAGGAACTAGGTGGACAAAGCACACCCTGTCTCTGATCAATCTCTCATCACCGGGGAGTGTTATCAGATGTTTCCCGATGTTTCATATCTAGGTTCTAATCCGCTCGTTAGCACTTGGCCTGGGAGGAGTTCTTCCTTGGAGATGCAGATTCTTAAGTGCTGCTGGATTCTATCTCAACGTGCTATCTGATGTTCATGCTTTCGTTTTTGGGATGCAAATGCCTTCTCGGCAGAAGCGATGTTCTTCCTTTGGGCAGGAGCTGTTCCTTTTGGATGTAAAACAATCGCCCGGGCGAGTGCGGTATTTCCTTCAGTTCGGAGTGGGCAGAGACCGCACCCTGCTCGGAACAAGCCTTGCTCTTTTAAAATGTAAATATTCCCTCAGTGAAGAATGCATAGTTTTTGGAATTGTATTTAGCTGTTTCAAGAAAACCCTCCCAGAACCAAGTTTACAGTTTTATATCCCAATATTTCATATCTGAGCATGAATTAACCGATTTATTTATAACAGTCTCGTGCAAAAGACATTAGAGTAATACAAATTAATTCCTTAAGCTTTTTGTGTTTAAGGAAGACATTGTAAAGCCTGGAACTCTGTAATTCTGTGCCTAAAATCATTACTTGTTTTTAAAACTTCAATATTCAAACTTGTCAGTTTGGATTCTCATCATACTTTGTTCCTCGTGCTAATCCTTTCATAACCTGCATTACATTTAGTTCATTATTAGTTGTTCTTATTGTTGCTATTATTGCAAGTTTACTGCGTGCTTCGTTGTAAATCAAGCCACTACTAACTTACGAGGGGAGACCCTTGATAAATACCTTGTTGAAGAGTCCACTGAAGATATAGCTTGGACAATAATCACTTAGGACTACACTATGACACTGCCCTGTCCATACCCTAATGCTGTGCCAAAATACACGTGTAACATTTCTGTAAAACTTTCAGCAGAAATTGAAACGCATGAGGTTCCCTTTGAACATCAGGAAATACGTTTTTACTGTGAAGGTGACTGAGCATTGCAGTGATTTGCAGTGATTGCCCAGAGAGATTGTGGAGTCTCTGTCCTTGGAGATATTCAAAAGCTATCTGTACACATTCCTGAGCAACAGGCTCTGGGTGACCCTGCTTGAGCAGGAGAGCTAGACCAGATGACTTTCCAGAGCTCCCTCCACACAGGTCTCTTCCAACCTCAGCCATCCAGCAATTCTGTGAACTTTCACTCACAGCTTCATAAAAACACAGCCTCTTGGCTATCTGGAGCACTTTGTATGAAAACAACAGGGAGAAGGAAAGGTTTTCTTTCTTAGGGCTACTGCACTACCACTGCAGACCCAGCACAATTGCTGTACAGAAACTCCAGAAAGAACAAACCCTGAGCTGACTGGAGAACTGCTACTCTATGCTGCCTGGCCTGAGGACACGGTCAGTATAAATGTTAACCATTTGAGGACTGGCCTCTGAGTGATACAAGTACCTGATTAAAATACTTGTGGTGATGTCAGATTGAGACTATGGAGTGATTGAGGAAGACCACCCTTCTGAGGGGAAGCAGAGCAAAAAGAAGGAGTAGTTACTTTTTTTCATTTGCTCAGTGAGCTGGTCAGGTTTGCTAGTGTCTGGCTCAAGGAAGATGGCAGAATATAAGAGATCCTGAGCCTTGGGTCTTTTGTCCAAGCATCTTTTTGATTCAAACTGATGAGAGTAATTTCATTAAGCTCGTGCTCGTGTTGGAGTAAAATATTAAAGTGAGTAAGTGAAGTTAGAAAAAAAATGAGCGGAAGAACAAATAAAGTAGGCAGCCTTGGTATTGTGTTCACATCGTTATACTTGTAAATTTGATAACCATCATTTAAAACTCTTGTCATTAACGCCTGGAAGAAACTCACAAGTGTCACGTAACACTGGCTAAAACCAACAGCTCCCTATTTGCCGTTGAGTTAACATTAAAAAGAAAATAGAATTCCCTTTATGTACACAGAGTGATTTTAGCCTTTCCTGTGCCTACCACCGTGGTCTAGGAGCGTAGTTTAGAGAGAAGGCATCACTCTAAATCACTTAATGATATTGGAATTAAAATATACATTCAAATTTACAAGGCTAGGAGTTAATCTTCTGTTAGCACTTTATGCTACATTGAGGATATAATTATTGATTCACCATTCAGTTTATTGGGCTCCTCCACCCCACCGCCTGCTTTCATACAGATGGTGTTGCAAATCACCTCTCAATGGTCACCTGCTTGCAAGGAGAGTTTCATATGCAAAGTGCTATTCATTGTTTAGTTATGATAGCTTGCAAGATATAAAATGAGGCAGCTATTTAAATTTGTTGTTACAGCACTTGGGCTGGGTACACAAGATTAAATAAAAAGAAAATTAGGAAGCAGATGCTTGTGGCTTAGCAGAAGAATTGCACTAAAAGATACTCTTCGTTACTGCTGGATATGAGTAATTTTACTAAGGCAGCTGTTTCCCGCATCAGGAAGAGCACAAACCTCTTAAGATGACACCCAGATGTTTTCTGTATCACTTCACAATATAATGAGTTTCCATTGTATATGCCATATCTTTAATTCCACTCATATTTACTTACATCCAATAACTTTTCAAATACATGTATCATCTTCCTGAACTGTAGAAGACCTGACTACTTCATATGTGACATATTTTGTACTCTTGACATCCCTGCCTGTTGTTAGTCTACGTGTTCCTTCTAGGGCTGACAGTGCCTCTCACCAGCATCCAAACATATGAATATTGAACTTCTGCAGGTTGGAGAAGGCTTATTTTGTTGGGGACAGAGGGGTCTTGGGAAGGAGTATTTTAGTGCTAGTGTCTGTTCATAATTTAGTTGTGCAGTAGTATGGTGTCTCTTACAGTGCTGCCTGTTGTTCAAAGCAGGACATACCATTGTGCTAATACATATATAGTGGGTTAATATCCTGTTCCAGTTATGTGCATGTTGTATAAAAACAGAGATTTAAAACTTCTACTAGCTCTTAGGTGTGGGCTCAGTCCTTCATCATGGCTGCTGACACTTTTAGTGCCTGCTAGCTGGCCATCTGTCCTTGCTTGAAACACATCCTTTATTTGACTGGAGACCTGCGATTCCAGGATTTCTATTGCTGATAGGACACGAGGCTGGCATCCCGAGTCTTTGACACTGATTTTCTGATGCTGAGCTGTTTCATAATTTATGTATTTGGGGTTGTGTGGCATTTCAGTCTTAAGGTTTGAGCACAGTTTTTGTAGGTGACAGTCTTGTTGCCTGTATTTTGGGCCTTGGCAGCCGGTTGCCAGTGTGCAGTTAGTCAGTACGTATGCACTCATTACTCTTTCTGCATGATCTGCATCACACCCCTTGAAAAATTAAAGCTGGCCTGAGTTTGGGGTGAGGAATTCTCAGAGGCTTTTATAAGCAACAAATTCCTTTTATTATTACACACAATTATTGCAGTTTGTTTACTACATTCATCACCTCCTTTCCTTGAATTATTGCAGCAGAGATATTAAATGGTTGGTTCATAAGCTTTCCAGTACTAGTGGGTTGTAGCTAAGCTTCTAATTGTTCAAGTATACATAAATGTTAAAAAAATTTATGCTTTTTGACATTAGTAGATAAATTAGCAGTTGCTTTTTCTCTTGTGGTCTAAAAGTTCTTCCTCTTAAATAGTTTTTGGAGTTTGTCTGTGTAAGCAATCTTAAATACACATGAATAGCACAAAAGGAAATAACTAAATATAACAGGTACAAGGTCTTCCTTTATGATTTTTTTAATTCTGCAGTTATTTAGCAATTCCTTCCTTCATTTTAAAGTTTTAAAGTGCAAGTCAGATGTGGAAAAGTTACTGTACGTTAATATTTCTTTGGTTTATGCCTGGCATTCTTTCTGACAGTTTGTACTATCTATAACTGGCCTTCCTAAAATAAGATTTTCAAATACAGTATATCTACTTAGAAATTCTTTAGTTAAAAAATAGCTGAATTAATTACATATATTAGCTACTGCTGATAACTTGAGGTGTTTTGTGCTTGTTGCTATGTGCATTTGAATGAAATCTGGAAATCTGTCACTAATCCGGTTACTTCCACTCGATTAAGTTCTCTCCAGTCTTTTCTACAGAGGGGATACTCTTCATGGTACTATGTGACTTCTTTAGTACAGTAGTCAGGTAGAAAAGAAAATTGATTTTCTTGCCATCAGTGAAACCATAACAAAAAAGGCTAATTGAACAAAAGAAGGGATTCTATTAAGGTTTTTTTTTTCTTTCTTTTTTTAAATCCAATCTACTTTATGCAAAAAGCAGTTCTTTTAAGCGAACTTGCTTCTACAAGCTGGTGACCAGCATACTGGAGCATTCTGGAAAGGGCAATACAAACCTAAAAGCTTACCCATGTTTATTGCTTCCTCAAGCTGTGAAAAAGGCACATACTGTTCTAGCAGTTTGCAGGTGAGATAGAGTTGTTGCTCACAGATACCACAAGCTGCCTAAATCTCTCCATTAAGTCATTTGCATATTTCTACAATTACTGTTTTCAAAAGCTTACGTGCACCTTCCTGAATCGCCCTGTCATCTTGGGTGCCGAGAGCTCTCACAAGGTTTGGGCGCTCCAGTGCCTGATGCCGGCACAGATGTGTCAAATAGAAGCTTTGGATTCCTGTACTGAAGGTCTCATTATAAATACTACCCTGTGGTTGTTTCAGCCTTAGGTTGGGATAGAAAGCCCCCTCTTACAACAGCATCTGTATTTTCCAGGCTGTCTCCACTAAAAACCATTTGTCTTTTAACACCTTCCAGCCCAGCACTGTATGATGGCAGTTGCTGGGCAGGATTGTGGGAATGGCTGCTTATTGTCATTATTTTTAAATGAGACACTCCTCCTGCTTTATTGAGCTGTGATACTGTTTATATGTGTGAGGGAGAGATCTGTAGGAAAACTAGTGCTACTTTGAGAATCTTAATGAGAGGGAAACATCAGAGATCATTTCCCAAATGAAGTGTTTGAGTGTAAGGATGTGCCTGAGGGTGGACTTGGCTTGGCCAGTACAGGAAGTAGGGAGTGCCTTATGGTGGGCAGTGCAGAAGGTCCCCGTTGCCTCTGCAGGGAAACTTCTCACACCCAGCCAACCTGCAGAGCTCCAGCTTGGTGCAACCCCAGGAGAGCCAGGTTTGCTCTACTCAGCCATCAGTTCTGGTCTTGGGAACTTATCAGCTAATCAGCTTTGAGCAAAGTTGTACAGATGAGAAAAAGTGCTTTGACTTTGATGTTATGCTTGCAAACTGGAAAGCCTTCCCAAAACTCAGAATGGTGAAAATTGTGATGCTGACTAGTTGATCAGCTCTGACTGGTCTTTGACTACTATAGGTGTAACCTCAAGTGGAGCAACTCGTTTTTAACATACTGTGCTCCTCTTCTGTATCTTGGTAGGAAGACTTGAGACTGGGTGCAGTCCTGGGCTGGAGGAGGGCTGGTGTGTTGGTGTGGCATTTCACATGCTTGAGTCCAGCAGGACCAGGGCCTGCCCAGAGCTAGTGAATTCATCTGTCAGTATGGGTTATTGCACCGATGTGACTCATTACAACGCTTGTTTCCAAATGTTGTTAATTGTCTCCTCACCTTTTAGCACAGAAAATTCATGACTGACTCGACTCAGCTGGAAGTGAGGACTGAATGAAATGAAACTCAAAGCCACCTGCTAGTGTCAAGGTGACAGTAATTGTAAAAGCACTACTTGCTGATGAATTAATGCCAGCATCTGGGAAACTTATCCAGGTGTCATAAACACTGAAAATGTGTTATAGGAAATGGTTKCAAATAATATGGCACTTAGGTGCGGTATCACTTGGTATTGCACATAGTTGCAGAATAGACCTTACACTGTTTCAAGTATTCTCTTATGTCAGGTGGAGTACCACAATTTTTGTAGCATTTCTAATATTTCATTGTGAAAATAAAACAAATTGTAAATATAGCAAAAATCCTGGATTGTCTTTCAGCAAAGAAGGTATTGGAACAAGTTGTTCTGAGAGAGCTCTTTTTTGTTGGCAGATCACTTTGAACCCAAATCAACATTTGTTACGCTGAGAGGATTTCTATTCAGTGTTCTGAAGAGCAGGAAAGCAGCCTGTCCCTGTTCATTTTTCTGCTCTCGTTTTCTGCTTTTGCTCTGAAATATTCATTCCTTACCCTTCTGGGAAAGGCAGTCAGGTACAGGAAAGAAAGCAATAAATCTTACTTAGTGACTTGTCAGTTTCTATCTGTAAATATAAAAACAAAAATGAGAAATGCTTAATTTGACAGAATTAGAAATGTTGAGAAAATGTCTTTGTCAATTGAAAAAGAAATTTTAAAATAGTATTGCTTCCTTTAGTGTAAAATTTTAACTTCTAGTTTCCTTCATATGGAGGACTTCTTAAGGCAGAATTCTGGCTGTTCTTTAATTTATGATACTGTAACATGTTATGCTTTTTTTTAATTAGATGTGCCTCTTGTGCAATTCTAAGATATTTCTTTATTTCCTGTGCTTTCTTTTCTTCCTGATTAGCAATAGCAATTAAAACTACAATGAGGTAATCTGACATTTTCAAAGGGATTTGTCATTCCAGCGAGAGGAAACATTTTTGTTTATCCAGAGGAGATAACATTCTTGCACTGTAATGAAAGCCAGTGCTCACCAGATGACAGGTCTGGTCTTAGCCCTGCGGTTGCATCTTTGCAGGSAGATCCTTGTTTCTCTGTGGGAACACTCTTTTTCCTAATAAGATTTGTTAATGGACGGAAGAGTCTGCAAGATCTGATTGATTGTGGCATTGGGTGTTCTAACATGAGCATTACAGTTCTGGATGTATGATCTCTTAGTTAGTTAGTTTGTTCCCTCTTGCCAAGACCAAAAATACTTTAATGTATTTAGGAAATCGTTAAGCCTACCTAACGAGTGAGAAAATAATGTTTTGTTCCCTGCCTTGGTATATGYGTTACCTATGGAATGAACAGACAGTAACAGGAAAGACAAATGTGTGCAGTAGTGAGGTGGATTTCTTGTTTACATATTACTGCTTGCTCAAATGTTGTTCAAAGAATTGCTGGCTTGGAGTAATGGTGATGGTTTGCTGTGACTTCTGTCCTTGTGAGGCACTCAGGATGGGTAATGCAGAGGACAATAAAGGTGCTGCTTTATTAGCCCTGAGCTTATTCTAACGATTCACAGCCTACTAATATAAACAGAGATTGAAACAGAAAATGTGGCAACTCTGTCTTCTATATAATATTTTTTTATTTATGATTATAGTAAGTACCTAATTTGCTTTAGTGCTGATTTTGAGTAGGACTGCAGAGTATGAAGGAATCTGTACTTATTTCTTGGAGGAGTCCATCTTACACGGGAGCTTCACTCAGTGAGAATCCATATTATACCTTTCAAAAGTGTTGGTAATACCTTAGAGGTTAAAAAGAGAATTATCTCATGTCCAAAGTCTGATTACTGGCAAAAACTAGGTTAGAGAGAAATGCTGGAGAAAGCCTTTCAAAGCTCAGCTTTACAGAGTTACACACTGATCATGTATTTCTGATTGGTTTCAATTATCATTTTCTTTCCTGAACCAGAGATCTTCACTTAGAATAATTTTCTTTGTTGTAGTAAGGTGTTTAGCTGAGTTAAATATCAGTGCAATTTTTAGTGGCTTCATTGCTCTTTAAAGGTAGTCATAGTACTTTCCTCTGAATCCTCAATTTAAAAGGAGGGATTGCTGACGGTGTGGCTTGCTCTATGTGCCACCAGATAAAGGGACTGCCAATATGCCAGGTAAATAACTCCACAGTCTCTCTTCTGTAAAAAATATGCAGTCTGCATATGATAGAGCATTGGAGAAATTGATGGAGGCCTTGGGAGTGGTTTGTAGACTTTCAGAGTTGTAGATAAATATTTAAACTAAGTGTGGGGTGAAGGATGAGTGCAGATATGGGACTGTGACAGCTTCTGCCAGGTCTGACCCAGTTGAAGTACTTCGTGTAAGTAATCCTTCATTACTGCTGGATGAGGATTCATGAGGAAAAGCCAGGAAAAGACCTCAAGGCTCTAAAGATAACCGCTGGGATGGGAAATTTTGCTGTAGATATTTTCCTTTATTATATATAACGTCTCTCATTTTTGTCCTCTGTAATTTCTGCCTTTGCTTTGTGCTTCTCAGTAATGGCTGTCGTAATTTGTGCTTACCAAACAATGACTTTACAAGGTGATAGAGGGGAAGGATCAGGGCTTGGCAAAAGTCGCAATTCATGTCAGAAGTAGAGATAATAAGTAGAAGTTCCTAGTGTTTATTTACTTTTATTACCCCGAAAAAATACTACCCTGTRCAATATTTATTTCTTGTCCAATAATAAAAGTTTCTGCAAAAGAAAAATACAGTGAACATTGTGGATGATGTGCAATAATTGCAGCACCTGCCTTTCCTATTACTATTATTATTTTTAACTGTTAAAGTTGCAAATTGAGAAATAAAGTGGTTCCTTTTTTTATCTTCACCCTTTTACCCTTGCCAAAAGAATATCATTTTACTGCATGAGGCTACTATTTATTGCGCTCAGTCATTCAATGTTGTTGTATTCTTGTCATTCTTGTCTATGCTGTTCTTCTTCATAGATAGTGATTTAGCAGTCAGTTGTTCAGCCACGTTAAATTAGCCCTAGAGATAAAATTAGATAATGTCCATGGTTGATTTTTATTTTTAACTTTGGAAGGGGAAGGAAAATCTCTAGCATGCGTTAGTAATAACCTGTTGAAATTCTTATGTAAACAAGAAGTGCATCTTCACCTCAGCACTTCTTTCGAAATTGTATGATGGTTTAAAAATATTTTTTAATTCTTTTTGCCTAATTGCCTACTATGAAAATTGTTTACTGCATTGGAAGAGGTGCATTTTGCACAAGAAAGAAATTATGCCTGGCTTCACTGTGTGCTCTAATGTTGGTGTTCAGGGCACTGTTTTTATCAGGGCTGAATTACATTTTCCTTCTATATCCGTATGTGGAACAATACTTCCTTACTGCTTTGTATGGCTTGTGGGGTTTTTTTTTTTGGTAGCCATTGTTTGTGACATTTCCATAAAGTAGGCAATTTTTATTTTGGATGAATTTGTGTTGTTAATCTGTAACATAAATACAGTAGAATTTTAAAAATATGTGAAAGCTAGTAGACATATTTGAACATAAAGCATTATTGCTGTACATCAAACCTTTAATTAAGATACTAAAATGTCACATTTTTGTCTGGAAGCAATTATTGTAAAAGACCTCATTCTGAGCTCACATGTAATCTTTTTAATGATGAAGGATTAATACAGCCTGTAAGGTACAGCAGGTACTGAGCCTTGCTGCCTCTGCTGCGGTTAGGTACATGTGTGTGTTTTGAAAGGGAGATCTCCTCTTGTCCTTACATAAACATCCGAAAAGAATACCTATGCCACCTTTGACTATATTCTGTAAGATATCTATCTAGCCCATTTACATATAGCAAAAAGGAGAGTTTCATGCTTGGACTGTTTAATCTTGGACTGTTACCACAGAAATTTTCAGATGGGTGTCATATGAAGAAACCATGGGGTGGGATAGTCTGGAGCTTCTTTATGGTAACATGATTGCCCCAGAGTTCTATATTCTCTCCTGATCACATATTTTTCAATAATAAAAACCTTACTTCAATGTGGCTTTTAGAAAGTGGTATTTTATAAATTGTATTTTATTTTTGTGGAAAGAAATTTCTTCATTACCTTGTTTTAACCAGCAAATATCTTTATATATTCACGTAAACATATATGCATGGCTGCACCACGAGATGCATCAGATGTACAAACTGATTTCTAATACGTAAATAAATATAAATCCATCATAAATATGTCTGAGGAGAAAAAATGTATTGAAAGGAACCATTATTAGAAAGAGAGAACAATGAAGGTGACTTTGCTATTTTGACTACTACACCTGGGATAATCCCTTCTAGTGTTGCGCAAGATCCCAGTGTAATTCCAAGCAAATAGGCCTTGAACATCCACATATTGAAATCACTAAATAGGTTTCTATATTTAAGTTGGAACAATATTGCTTCTAATTAAAAACTCTCTTAGTAGAGCACTCAGCGCACAAACAGTAAGGTTAATGTAACCTGAGCTGAGCTGGCAGTTGAAGGAAAGCAAAATCCTGTTTGTTCCAGCTTTTTAACTATTACCCTGGACATAAAAGTTCCTCTCGTTAAATTATCTGTCATTGTGGGCATATGGTAAGCATTTGGGGTATTTTTGCTTTATGTTTTTTAAATTAAACCTGAAACTCTTTAGATGCTAAATATCAGTTAAGTCTCAGTTGTCCGCAGGGGTATATTCCAATTTTTTTATTAATTGTGGCATTGACACTCTCTGGGTATAAGCCAGCTGAGTCCGTAAAGACTGCAGTACTGCAACATTTGGGGGTTTTATTTTTTCAGGAGGGAGGGAGGGGGCTTGCCACAGACTGCCCGTGCAGCAGATTGGCAGTACAGCAGGTACGTGGTGATGCAGCCCAGGCTCCCCTGGCATGCTGAGCCCCTCTTAATAAACCTCACAGAGAGCAAAGGTGGCCTTCCTGGGCTGCATCCCCACTGCTCCAGGAGGACATGTGGCTTGGGGCAGGGAGCTACCAGCGAGCCAACCGGGATGCGGCAGCGTCCCTGGCTCATGGCCCCTTCCCTGAGCACAGCATACCTGGCAGGGGCAGCCACGAGTGTGTAACCTGCTCTGCCATAACCGGAGCGGGTCTGGCTGTACTGGTGGCTGTGGCTCGATGGTGGTCATACCAGAAGCATATCCTCTGGGCATTGTCACTCTCTGATCCTGCTGAGTGAGTTCTCTCCTTACTAGGTGCAATGGAAAACAGGCTGTGCCGCTTCGTTCCTTTGACGTCACTCTGAAAGAGCAGGGATGCTTCATTGTGCTGAGAGGGATGCTCGATAATGATATTAGATAAATTAATTTAGTTGGAGCAACAATGCATTTTCCAACACTTGCTTTCTTCTTAACTTTCAGGTTTTCCGAAAAAAGGCAGTGGAGCTCGGAGAGAAATTGCTACCTGCTTTCAACACTCCCACTGGGATACCTTGGGCATTGCTTAACATCAAGAGGTAAAACAACTGCTTTTTGGTGACTACAACATATGAAAAATTATGTTGAACCCATCCTTGCCTCAGAACTATTACAATTGCTGCACAGTTTTTGTCTTTCTAGCTCTACCTTTTAAATTGGGAAATTTAAGTGGGTACACACAAGAATGTACACACGAGTATGTACACACAAGAATACATATAGAAATATATTTATTCATCTCAGAATAGGCTGTGTTTTTGTCAGTTAGCATGTTGCTTGTCACTCTTCCTGAAGTCCTTTTAGTGTTGTTTTAGGTAGGGTAAGAGCAAAAGGGCATGTGCTACTCTGAAAATTTTCTAGCCATTTTGAACTCTCATTTTCACTTGTTTTCAAATGTGGTGTCAGCATGTCCTTCATATCAAGAAACAAGAGAAATACCTGCTACAAGTGACTCACTGTTTTGTACCCTCTCCCTTGGAGTGGTTTTACTTTGGGCTGTCATGGTTTGAAGGCAGCTCTGTGTTTGCTGTAGGAGATGGGTGCTTTCCTGAAGTCACTCTTGCCTCCAGTATCTGGCTCCAGACATGTCAGCAATTCCTTGGTCCAACTCAGGACTGCTACCTGTGATCCTGTGCTGGTAAAGAAAATGTTTTCTTTGCACTGCTTGGTGAAGAATATTGAAAATTACCCCTGTGGGGTGTATTTGTAAGGACACATCAGCTTTCTTCATACTGATAATAAACCCCAGCATCGCTCATCACAAGAAAGTGAATCAAGAAGAATTTCACATGTGCGTGTGTTGGTGTCAGGTTTTTTTTGTGTGATTGCCTCCTTGGCAGTCAGCATCTTCCACTGTTCTCTACTTAGTCTGTGTTTATGAGTGCACCTTTTCCCCACAGKGGGCCGTACATTGATGTGTTGCTTGATTGGCTGTCTTTGCTTCAGGCTCACAGTAAACTGCTCAGGGCCAGTCCTACAGAAACCCCTGGCATGTCAGTTCAGACAGGCTCATCTTCCACCTTCCTTTCAAACAGCAGTGAGGTAGAAGGCAAAATAACCACATCTGTGTGCAGGAGCAGGAGGGAGTTAGTGACCCCTGAACTTCCTCATCATTGAAGGGGCTGATTAAYTGCTGCCTGGTGATGATCCTTCGACTTTGGCTGGTTACTTACACGCATGCTAATAATTTTTTCACAACAGGCTTTAATGGGTTCTGCACAAGTTCAATTGTACAGCGGTTTGGGATGTGTTGGTTATTTGTTTTTAAGCTGTTAGAAAAACTTCTGAATACAAAACCCTGGCATGTGTTTGTAATTGTAACACAGCAATACTTTCCTCTACATAGGATATGTAAATATACTTAAGGTATTCAGGCTGAAAATTTATTTTTTATATAGCACTTATCTAAATTCCTGCTTAACTTTACAGTTATACACTGTACATCAGTGGTTTTCTGTATATAGTTCAAATTATGTGATATATCTTTATGGTTTTGTTCCTCACAACGACTTCTATGGGGCCCTACAGATGTCAGCTGCAAACACTGCAAGGTGATAATGCAAAAGGGGTTCATTTCTTACCTGGCACAAAAGTGAAAGAGGATCTCTGCCGAGATAATTTCCTTTGCTGTGGCAGAAAAATTGACATTACATGCTGGGTTCTTGGTTATTCATTCTGAATCCTTGCACATCTGCCTAGCTTTGACCTTCAGTAGATGACTCTTCCATAATACTGTGAGTAAACAAATATGCTGTCATCCAGGCTTAGGAACTGCTAAGCCACTGAAGCCTGCATACATTGTGGATCTAATATGCCTCACTTCTGATTAGTATTTTATTTGATTTTATTTTGATTTATGCTTCAAATTGGAAAACATTCACAATAGATTATGGGTGTCAGTGGTTATTTTTAAATAACTATTTCTGGATTAAGGGATGAGCTGGATATTTGTTTAACTTTGCAAATGTTCTTCACCAAATAGTTGGTTTTCTCTGCTCATTCTCTATCAGCATAGCCAGACTTGCTCTCTCCTTGCGTGCCTCTGTATGTAAACATATATATGGGCTTTTTTTGTCTCCTTACCTACCAAAGGCATCCACCTGAAGTATTGTTCTGTTTATCTTTTCCATTGTTTTTCTTCTTCCTGCTGCTTTCCTCACCAGCTAGTGATCATGGAACACTTACTGTCTTTTTGGGGAACCCTTGTTATCAAATATGGTAAAAAGTTTGTACTATTCTTCAGCTAAAAGTACTTGCCAATTCATGAGTGCGTTTTGCTTGTAAAATTTCCTTTGCCCTCTAAAGTACAATTTAAGTAAGTAGATCAGTGGTTTGTACTGGGATTTCCTCTTCTTTCTTTCTAAAGTTTCAGTTGCACTTCCATATTTCTGTTGCTCTCTCTTTTTGGTTCATCTTCTGCATCTGTTTTTCACTTCTGCTTGTACTGCAGAATTGGAAGTTCCTTTTATGGCTCACTTGCTTATTTAAGTAAACAGTGTTGTATAGCACTTGTGGACTCTTCTGGCTAAAAACACTGGTGCAAAGAGAGGCTGCAGAGGGAGAAGTGTGTAAAGCGGTGGTGGCTTGACAGACAGGTTTGAGTCTTATTTTTAGAGATAAGAACCAGAAACTGGCAAAGACACATTTATTTATTTGCTTACTTATATATTTTTCTCCCTCACATAAATCCTTTGTTTAGATACTTCCTCTTCAATACTTCTAAAACACGAATTATAACAGTTTCTTAAAATACCACTAGTTCATGATCCTTTTTTTTTCTTCTCAGTGGGCTGTGACAATCTGGCTTCTCCATGCTAAAATTATCATTTCTCTTTCTCTATAAAAACTTCAAGTAACTTGTAACTGATGAATTGTATTATTTGTGTATTTCTGTAATTTACCTCTCAGATTTATAGAAATAAAAAACCCTGAAATTATAACTCTCTAAGTGAGTTAAGTAGTCCTAAAAAATACCAAGACTTGCATCAAGTTTGCAGAATGGAGTAATCTTTTTAACATATCTATTTATTTTTACCCTTGTAACTATTAAAGAGGAAGCTGTATGGGGCTTGTGTTTATGGGATGATGCCCTGCTATCAAATACAAAGAACCCAGATTGTTGTTATTCTGTTGAATCAATCAGGAATAAACATCTGAATTTAAATTCTGAGCGGTTTTTTTTCTTTCAGATGAAAATTTTGGGTTTATGTCCCATTTTCCCCCTTTGAAAACAGACCTGTATCTGGTTTTTAGTCACTATTTCCAGTGAGACCACATCACTACTTGCTAATAAGCAACCCAGAAGCATTCTTATATGAAAGAATGTATTTTCCATTAAATGCTTGCTCTCTATACATTGACCAGTTGCATAGTTTTAAGGTTATTTATTGTTCCTTGTGTGCTACAATGTAGCAATACTGTCAGGCATTTAGGTGCCTGCCTTTTTATGAAGAATCAATGTAGCATATAACCTTTAAGTGCATCTGAAACTTTGAAAAACGGTTGTGCCTTGCCTTAATGAAAAAGTTTTCAACTGGAGTAAATAATATTTTTATTTCTGGAAACAGAACAAACTGAAAATGGTTTTTTTGGATGTCCAGCCTGTTCATAAATGTTGTGGCCAAGGGGGATATTATGCCTGTTCTCTGGCTCACTGACAAACCTAAATTATGTAAGCATTTATGGCTTTAGGGACCATGGGAAGCGTTGTATAGAAGGAAAAGCTGTGAGGTGTAGTTGGAATGGGTCAGAGCAGGAAAGCTTAACAGAAGTTAAAAAAGAGGAGTTTGAAATACATGTGATTAATCTGTACTGAAATCAAACCACAGGGAGTGGTAAGATTTACGTGACATAAATGTAGAATGTTTACTGTGTCTGATGTCAGCTCAGGACTCTTTGCCTTTTACACTTTAATATTGATTGTGCATTAATAGTGGATCTGAGTTGAATTCAATATAAGATATTTTATGAAGTGAGGTAGCAGGGGCCTTGCTAAATTGTTTGCACAAAGTAGTTACTCATTCGTAAGTAACTGAGGATGGGAGTGACAAAGCTGCAATATTTATGCCATTGGGATGTTGTCAGCATGGTTTTAAAGCAAGGTCCTCTTTTGGCTTTTTAAATTATTATTATTTTTAGTTACTACATTTTGTACGGAATTGTTAAGTTATGCCACAGGTCTTTCCAGGCTTCAAAGTGTTCAGTTTGAACAAAAGTTTCTTGCAGTCACTACATGGATTCAGAGCAAAAAGATACACTTGTAGCACAGCTTCAGAAACAGTTTTTTACCTCACATCACTTCGAAAAAAGAAAATAGCATGAAAAAATACACCCGTAGTTTTTTATTTGGAATTAATTTTTACCACCGGCTAAGATTCCTGTTCCATGACAGTAGTACTAAATAAGATGGTTTTCCCCACCATCTCGGCTTGCCCAGCAGAACCTGGCTGCTTTGGAGAGCAGTTTTACGCTAAAATGCTGTAGTGTTTGCGAGGATGACACACATACAGGTGGTGTTCTCTTATGGGACACTCATTCTTGTATTTTGGACTATTGGTCACTCATTCTGGTATTTCATACTACTGGTGGCAGTGTTTTAGGTTGCAGGCATTTAAAGGAGCTTATCTCCTAGCACCTTCCGCATAGGTGGAAATGTGGCCAATAAACCAGCCACTGAGGTATGAAGTGTTGGTCTTTAGACAATAGAACTTGCTTGAAAATATTTTAAAGTTTCAAAGTAATTCCCAATTTCAAAACATGTTTGAGGTCTCATGATCTTCAAAATGTCTTTAGTGTGATACCTCATTAGAAAAACTTCAGTGTTCTTAAGCAAAAATTTCAGCATATTACAGGACAGTTCTCCTTGAGTTCTGAGACATCATCCAAAACATCATAATAAATGTACTTAAGAATACATACCTTTATAGTTTGTAAAAGAATCTTAATGCATTGAGAAAGTTCAAGAATATAATGAAGAAGGGATCCAAACATGTAAACCTTTTTGACAGCTTGATTCTCACACTTACACTGTCAGAAATGCTTGAAATGTGATTGTTTGATTGTTGCATTATTTTGCAAAATTGTTGCAAGTTATTTGTATGATGGTATTTAACAGAATTAACAGTTCATGCTTTTACTTGTCCTAGTGATGCAAGAAGCACTTTCTTGCAGAGATTTAACCAGGATGGATAATTTAATTTTTCTGGTTTGCACTGTTAACTCTAGTGTCTAAATTATATTTAAAAAAAGACTGCAAAGTTAAATAAAGTTTATTCTTCAAATTTGACTGTATTTGGCAAAAATAAACCTATTTTTAAAAGGAGTCTAGTGAGGAAGAACTTACACTGTCTGCATAGTTTGTTATTGTAGGACCATGCAGAAGTTGTGTTTAGATGAAATCTTTAAATGTATCCCTTCTATCTAATTTTGGCACACTTTTAGAGGAAGAAATCAAAACTACCTAAGAAAAAAAGCTAAAAGTAGCAGACACACTTTATAAGGGCTTTGTGTGGTTTTGGCAAATGGCTCCACTGATGTAATAAAGTGGTAATAATAACAAAAAGGATTTGGATATTGAGTTAAACACTGAGATTTCCCCTGTAGCAAAACAGACCAATGGAAAGCAGACTTTTGCCTTCAGGCATTTGGATCACAGTGTGGATTTGTATTAACACTGGATGCAAAGAGATAATCCTAGCTGAACTTTACCTCTCTAAAAATTATTTGTCTTGTGTTAAACATATGTTTTGGCATAGAATGATCTGCTCTCTAGATATACTGATCTCTTTCCATTGACTAAAAAAACCTTACACAAATAATTGCAAGCACTTGAGATGAGGAAATTAATCCCATCCTAATTTATAAGGAACTAGTTGACAAGGATGATTCCAGCAGAGTACATTTTTTTCAGCAGAGCCATGTCAGTTCATTGCATGATTCATAGACAAGTTTACATTTCTTGAGTCAGTATTGAATGAAAACAAACTGGAAAAATAGTTCTGTGTTTTGGACTTCTTGATATCACCATGTTATATGTCAGAAAATTAGAAATTTCATTGATTACATGTTAGAACACCACAGTAAACAAATTATTTGCCATGTCTTTCCCTCATCTGAAATTCCTTGTTGTGTCTTTGTCTCGTCTGAAATGAGTAGCCAGTTCGGCATTGCATGACTAGTGCTTTATGTTCGATATTCAGTATATTTGACCTGTGGTCATGTCTGATTTACCATTAAGCAATGTAAAAAAATCTAACTTGTAATAATGTCATGAGATAGTTCAAGGAATGTAGCTCTTTGGCAAGGAGGAAAAAGACCCAACAAAAATATTTTTTTGATGATAGGCCATAATGATAGGCTGTATTATTCAAATAGCAGCTTCAATTCAATATTGTAACGCAGAATTTGTGTGGGAGGCTGCCCTCTGGCAATAACACAGGAAGAATTTGGGACTTATTACTGCAAAATATCCTTCTCAGTTTAAGTGCTTTCTTTATAGCCGAGAGATTCTAGTCCCAGATTCTGGGTTTCAACTCTCTTTCCACACAGTTTATTAGTGCGATGTAAAATGAGTATAAATACTTACAAGTTCATAATTGTTGTATTACTTTATCTGTGTAAAAGCCTATGCGAGTACTGGTAGTGGGATTCCTCAGCATAAGATGTACGATTGCAAACATTTTATAGATCTGTGTTCTAACAATAGGTAGTGTTCTTTCGTAAAACCAAACAAACTTTCTTTCAGACAGTCCCACAGAAAGTGACTGGTTACAGGAGGCTCTTGGTTTTCACTTCATGGGCCTTGCCCCAGTCCTCAGCAGACATTCTTCAGGGTATCAAAACCTCCCCTGACTATCATAAGATTTTGTCTTGATGGCTTAAAAAAATGGGAAATGGCTTTTTTTGGTGTGTTATTTATAAGGAAGACATAAAAGTTTTCTGTGCCAGAAAGGGGGAGGATAAGCAGGTGGAACTATGTTGTGTTTTGCCCTAGAAGAAATCAGGACTAGGAAGTTCACCCCAGTCACCTATGGCCAGTAGGCGGCAGGTACCAAGCAGGGACCTCAAATTTCCTACCAGTCTGGTTGTAAATTAACCAGTCCTTCATTGAAATGCAGTGACATGAGGTGGGGAAGTTGCATCAGATCCTGAGAGTTAAAACCATTCTTGCTCCTCTGCAAGTTTTTGAAATTGCGTTTATTGAAAATAGGATTTTCTAGGTTAGTGTATGGATGTTGGTGTTGCTTGTGCTGCTTTAGCTGGATAAGTGCTGTTACCACCTTGATATTGACAGATAATTAGGAATTATTTGTATTCTGTATGTTCCCGTTGCCTAGGAGTTGCAAGGGAGCCCTTGGTATTGAATTGCCAGACACATTTGAGACTTGGAGTTGTTTGTGAAGATGTGCAGGATGAGGCTCAGTTCCAGATGAGATGCGTTTGTGTGTTCACCAGCACAGCAGGAATGAGCTCCCACTGGAGTGGGACACTGCAAATGCACCATGAGGAGGCAGTTTGAGGAGCAGTTATCCTGCTCTGAAATGAAGTGCCCCATGCCTGGGCCACTGAACTGCTTTTCCTTGGCCAATACTGACTGTGCTGGGAACGCCGACACCTGAGTGCGGGCACATTAGTCTTTGCACTTAGTTAAAGATCATTTACCTTTCAATTGCTTGTGTCGTGTATGTCCTAATTTCAATCTGTGTATAGTAAATGATAATCTTTCAGTAGACAAAATGTGACTGTAGAAAGAGGCTTCCTTCAGAGGGAAGGGAGTAAATTCCTAGAGACTTCAGGTTTCATTAACCAAATAAAATGAGCACAAGTACTTCTCACTCACTTCCACCACAATTCAAGTCACCTCAGAAAAACACATCATCTAAAAATGATAGTTGTGTTGGGATTGTTCCACCTAAGAATTTTCTAACTGGCAAATTATAAAAGCACTTATTAATCATTCACTTTATGTATTTGATACAATCTATGTACATTTGCAGTATTTTGCCTGCAAAATCCATTTTCATTAGGGAACTCCTGAAATGACCATAAAAAGGGAAGAGCAGGCATTTGCAAAGTGCTTTGTTTGTGTATTTTAGCTGGAATTACTTTGATACTTCTACCTGGCTAAATCCTCAGTTTGAGCTGTATCCTAAAAATAATAATTTCAAAATGAAAAGCTATGTGGGGTTGTTTGGGATTTTCTCCCATCTATATGACATGGTAGATAATAAGGGTTGACATCAGCCTAGCACTATACCTTGATGGTCTGACAAAATTGTTGGCATAAGGGTATGATACCTGTTCAGCATTATATTCTCCATTTACATGGAGAAATAAGGTTTTTCCTTAGCATAAAAAGTAAGGACTCTTCTAGGTTCTAAAATTGCTCTGGAAAAAGCAATTTCCTTCAATACTTCTCGAAGTACATCTTTCATTGCAGATAAACACATTGATAGATGTATGTATTGGTAAATCTTTATTCATCATTTTATCGTTTCTTACTGCTGCTGCTATGAGGCTCTCTCCTTAACCTCCACCAAACTGTGACCTCTCAGCTGGACAGCTGAAACCCTCCTGTAACTGATAGAGTTCCAGTGCATCATGTATATCACAAATAATGGTTTTACTTACCTGAATTTTTAACTTCTCTTTTTAGCACTTCATAATCCTATTAGTACTGTGAAACTTGAATTTTGTGGTTTTCAGTTTCATTATACCAGTGCTGAGGGGTGTGTGTGTTATGCCATCTTCATAAACATGTTTAATTTTAAAATGACTATTCATAACCGCTTACGACACCTTTTGTTATTCTGAAATTCATGGCATATGTGTTTTCATGGATATGTCAGTTACTCTTGCAGTACAATTTTCCATTTAATCTTTTAGTTTGACATTAAAAGAACAAATCAGCATAAAATAGGTTATCTTTTTTTCCCTAGAAATCAGTCTGTTATATCAGAATAATAAGAACATTTATGCGGATTAATTTTCTGCTTCAGCTTTTAACAGAAACTAAAGTTTATTATTTGTTAATAGTTCAGTTATGTTTAGGATGAGGTGAGAATTGCAGTATTTTCTTTCCTTTTAGGAATCTTAAAATGATGGAAGTATTAATTTCTTGCATGCTTGCATAATTACTGATCATTACTTGGATTTTTTCAGCTTTATGACCAGCTTCATACACCCAGCTGAGTACAGAACACCTAATTGTTTTTAAACAGGAATCTCAGCATTAAATACAGATACCTGTAGTGATGTGCTTGTTACTTTTAGTCACCCAGATGTTGGTCAATGTAACAGCACAATGTTTGGTTGGAAAACAGCTACATTGTTTCTCGTAGTGTCTCTTAAACACCCAGATCATTAATCTAAATTGGAAGTTTTTATTACGAGGTCTGAGATCATCCAGTGCCCTTTTGTGGGATGTTTTCTGTAAATCAAAACTACTGCAATCTGTCTTTGATCCTGCTCTGCTTTATGTATTTTCTAACCCTGATACTCTTCTTGCGTGCTTGCGCGCCTCTTCTAATCCATTTTGATTTTGGAGGAGAAGCACTCCAATGATCATTTTCAGCTCTGATCGTTTTTTCTACTGAACTGTGATTCTGTCCTTGCCCCCACATCTCCCATAAGAGAAATCTCTGAATCCTGGATACATCATGTTTTCCAGATCTATGGGTTGCTTCTCTGAGTMTTTTTTCAGATGTTTCGGTTTGATAGCATGTGAAAATGAATATTTGGGAGTTTTATCAGGTATTGTCCCACATATGTCTTCTGAGACTTCTGGGCAGTCTGTTTTTCATCTTTTTCCCTTTCTCTCTTCCATCCTTCCTTTTTTACCTTCTTCCTTCTTTCCATCCCTAATGTTCTTGAGGTCATCTAGTTGATGTGCTCTCTGCAGTCCTCCCAGTGGGACATATACTAGAGTTGCTGCTTTAAGGTACAATGCTTTATGAAAGAGTTGATCCATAAATCCTACGTGTCATAGTTTATTATCTCATGCGTTGTTCCTTAAGGTCTTAAATATATTGAAATACTTTTAATATTCCAGAAAGAGTAATAACCAAGCCTATGTGTATTTTGGTATACATTGGGGGTGGAGGGGGGTGTGTATGTATACCTCAACACAAACTGATAGATGTTTTACGTATATATATATAAGGACATATTTATGACATTTAGCGGTGTAAGGCAAATTGGGCTGCTTTAGGGGAGTTTGGGAGAAAAAATATGTAACAAAAAGCTTGTGCCTGCCTTTGTTGCTGAAGGCTATATGTTCTCTTAAAATCCCTTTTCTTATGTCCATTCTTTGACAAATACAAAATTCCTTGTTCTTCACCGTTCCCCAGAAGGCGTTCGAAACATTAAAAAAGCACAAACACCCAAATAAAAAACATTTTCAACCTTCATTTGTTGCTGACATTTTCTCTTCCCTTTCTGATACTTAAACTGACCATGTGAATACTTTTATTAGATCAAAATAGAATAGGCTACCACGCTTTGGAAGACACAATGTCATAGTTCTCATATTTCTAAACTCATCTTTTACAAAAGAAAGGAAGTGAGGAGAGAAAAAGAAAAAATTTAAGCAGTAATGAGGATGAAGAAATAAACCAACTTTTGGGCTTAATGGTAAATGAAAAAAAGATGCATTGGTTTTGCTTGAATAATATTTTCCATCTTACAAAAACATCTTTTGATACTAATGCAGATATGGGCACAGGAGAATGTATGCTGTTTGAATGCTGCATTAATTACTTTTGCTGTATTTATAACTGAATGCTTTTGATGAGAACTCCGATGAACTTTACTCTGTGTCTCTATAAAGTTGTTTTCCTTTACTAGTTCCTGAAATCTCTTGCAAAGGCTAGACAGGTCTGGAGCAGTTTTGTTGGTTTGTAATGACAAAGTCAGTTAATGAAGAAATTTGAAAAGTCTCAGCAGTGAATGCTTTCAACAATGCAACTAAGAGTAAACCCTCTCTTCCAGTTCAAAATATGTTGGAACACACTATCCACTCCTAAACTTCGTCATTAAGAAGATTCTTTAAGAATTAATTTTTAAGCTTTTGTAGTTTTTCTACTAACTATACTAAGTCAAATTATAATTTATAATTTATTGGCCTTATTACAACACTTCATTAAAATGTCAGAAGATACGGCTCCTAGGCGGGGTATTACCGCAAGAACTGTGCACGCGGTGCTCTCCGCATATGGAAATAGCTACAGCAGTTATGTTCTGCAGCACGAATTAACAAAGATTGATTGCAATCTGTTTTTATTAACTCAAGGAAGAAAAGCGGTGTAGCGATATTAAGAAAATTAATTATAACTTTCTAATCTAGTAATTAATGTGCAGCTGGGCATGAGTGCAGTTAGTGCATTTCAGTAATTTGGCAGTCCTGACAAATTATCATCATCTGTTTTAAGGTAGACAACTGTTCTTTAATCTTTGCTCAAATTTTTATAATCTTTAGCATTTCATAACGGTTTTAACAGCCTAGATGTTAGATATGGCCTTTTACCATAATAAYGTGAGCTGAAGTTCAGTTGCACCTTTCAGAACTGAGGTTCAGTTGTATTTTTTAGAATCCTCTTTTATTCTTTTCCAGTGTTGTACTGAAGTTTCTTCTGAAGCAGTTGTATGAAACAGTGATTACTGGTAATTGACCTGCATATGTTGAATCGTCTTAAAATGCTGCTGAGAATTTAATATATCCTGTAAATTGAGATGCTTCCAATTAAATAGAGTTCTTAGGATAATCACTTTCAAAACTAGTCAAGTAATATCATGGTGTTACTAAAACTCTTATTGACTTAATTTTGACAAATTAATAAATTTAACCAATGCAATTACTGTAATGGTCATACTAGTTTGCATTTTTCATAACCTATCCCTAGCTGTTTTTCAGAAATGCAAGGAGAAAGTAGAAATTACCTAGGTGCGTTGAATTAGCATGACAAGGTGACTTGAGGGGGGAGTATTTGTGTCCTTCTTGCTTTCTTTACGAGGCATGAAAGTTATTGGGGGTCACCCCATGCTCAGTTCCTCTTGTCTATTAGGAAATCAAATGGTACTGAACAAAAATTACAACTAAGATACTAGCAGTGGAATTGATAAGAGAAAATGCTCTTAAGCAGACTGCCTGGTTTTGCTACTATCAAATCTGATCTAGTAAAATACACAGCTGAACAAAGTATTGTAATCTTCTCAATATGGTTTATATTTAATCTCATTTTTAACAAGTAATGGGGGGAAAGCACAAAGCTCTGTGAATCAGATGCTGAAAACTGTCTAAAACTATTCAGTGTCCTTACACTGTCAGTGAACAGATAGTTAAAGCCACCTGGTTTATTTACATAAGACTTCTGGGGAGTTTGCTTGTCTTGTTTTAGGGATTTTGTTGTTGTTGTTGAAGTTTTCATTAGGAATGCATTAGAGAAGGTGTTCTGGGAGACCAAAAGCCAGGAGTTTTCAGTCCAGTGAATCTTGTCCTTTTCAACAGAAGAAAAGATGGACAGCATTTTTCAGAACAGCTTCTTTCCTAGTACTTGAGACATTCTCCAGGAATTTAGCAGGCGTGGGTTTTTTACTCCTCAGACGTGCTTTTGCTCCCTAGGTTATTGCTTCCTTTAAAAGAAAGCATTAGCTAGAGAATTTAAATCAGATGTTACTGATGGGTGAATGGTGGGTAGGTTATGCCTAAGGGCTTGTGAATAATTAAGATTAAGGAATCAATGTGGGTGTCATCATTAGCAGGTTATTTCAACTCAGAGTTGAACTCCTTAAGTGTTTCTCCCAGTCTTCCCCACTTGCTGTGCTGTGTTTTATGGCTAAAGCAAAAGTGTCTAAAAGTGGATATTTGCTTGGCACCATTGACCTGCTTGTTCTCGGGACATGTGGAGATCACAAACCTGGTCTTAGATACCTAAGTAAAGCAAAGCCATCTATGTCTTTTGTTTGATCCAGCTCAATCTAAGCAGAGATCCAGCCAAATCAAATATTTTAAGCAGAAATGAAAAGATTTGACTGCTCTATAATGATAATAAAACATATGAGGGATTGGGAGAGAGGGGGGAGTGAGTTACTGAGGCTCTAATCAAGTAAAAGCCTTGGAATTTTATAAAGGACCTACTAGGAAATTCTGTTGGTTTAGTGGTAGAGAGTAAGATTCATGCAGATCTCGTATTGGATTTGCTTTATGCATAACTCTCAGATACAAAAAAAAACCCAAACAAACAATCACAAAAACTCAAACACGAAGTATGGAACTTGGAAATTGTCTGAGGTTTGTGGTTGACATTAATGGCTGTGATTAATGCACAGTGGTGGTCGCCATCTTATGCCAGCTATTGATTTGTGTTTCGCAGCCAGTGGCATATCAGTGGTTTTAGGACCCTGAAATATTCCATAGTTCTTCATATAAAAAAAAATTTCATTGAATAAATTAGCTTGCATTGCAAAATTAACAATTGGTCAGCAATGCAGTTGATTGCGTTAGTCATATTGAACAAATCACTTTGGAACCGATCAAATGAATAAAGAATACAGTGAGTTTGGGTTTCTTTCTGCTTAGACACATGGTTGCAAATGATTCATATTTGAATTGCTCAAATAATTGAATGGTTTGAATCTGCTTCAAACCATTTTGTCAGTATCCTAACTTTCTAAAGTGTTTAATTTTCAAATTTGCTATCTGTTTTCTTTGCAGTCACCAATGTAACAAAATTTTCATGMGTATTTGCAGTAATAAAGCTCAGTTTGCACATGGCAGAATAAGAGCAGTTACATGACATGCAGCTGTTTAGAGAAAGAGATATTTTTAAGTGTCTTACATATTCTTTGAAGTCATTCTGTGGTGAATTAGGCAATCCAGTACTGTAAACCAGTTTGATCACACTGTAACTTTCAGTTAGATCAGCTGTACTTTTTTGTGTGTGCTTTCAAGTACTACAAGATATTACAACTGACAAAGAGTACACATTGAAGAATTTGTTTATAGATATGTAGGRTAAAATATAACCCTAAATGATATCCAGTGCTGTAACTCATTCAGCTGTGCTGACAAAATGGATGGTTGCAGAACTGACATGGGTTGTAAAGTCCAAGAGCTCCTCCAAAAACAAATTCAGTCATGTATATGAATGCCTCAAGGCTTTTTGTAGCTATCTAAGGTATTTCCTCAAACGTTAAAAGGGATGGAATCTTCACTGCAAAGCTTCAATTTTTMTGTCTAGTTTAAAGAGATAGTTTGGGTTTTAATGTATTTTTTCTAAAGAAAAGTTTTTAGCTTTTTTTTTAAATCTCCTGATTGTTAATCAGTTGCATGTACATATAACTTTGAAAACAGATCCTTTCTCATATCTTTGGGTTTCTGCTATGATGGCCAATATTCACATTGAGAAACAAAGTGCAAAAGAAGATGCTGAAGCCTTCCATTGTGAGAAATACAGATTACCAAAGAATCTGTATCCTGTTTTGCAGTGAGTTGATGCTAAAAGTCCTGTATGCATTCAAAATAACTGTATGGCATTATCATATCAATATTATGGCTGGGCAAGCTATTGATGCAAGTGTTCCTTTTGCTACTGGAGCCTGACAGTGTTAGGGTGATTATTTCACAAAATCCCAGAATAAGCTGAGTTGGAAGGGACCCACAAGGATCATCGAAGTCCAACTCCTGGCCCTGCACAGAACCATCCCCAAGAGTCACACTATGTGCCTGAGAGTGTTGTTCAAACACTTCTTGAACTCTRTCAGGCTTGGTGCTGTGACCACCTCCCTGGGGAGCCTGTTCCAGTGCCCAACCACCCTCTGGGTGAAAAACTTTTTCCTAATATCCAACCTAAACCTCCCCTGACACAACTTCAGGCCATTCCCTCAGGTCCTGTCACTGGTCGCCACAGAGCAAAGATCAGTGCCTGCCCCTCCTCTTCCCCTCACAAGGAAGTTGTAACTGCAATGAGGTCTCCCCTCAGTCTCCTTTCTCCAGCTTGAACAGACCAAGTGACCTCAGCTACTCGTCATACGGCTTCCCCTCAAGGCCCTTCACCATCTTTGTTGCCCTCCCTTGGATGCTTTCTAACAGCTTTATGTCTTTCTTATATTGTGGTGCCCAAAACTGCCCCGAGGACTTGAAGTGAGGCCACCCGAGTGCAGAGCAGAGTGGGACAATCCCCTCCCTTGCCCGGCTGGCGATGCTGTGCCTGATGCACCCCAGGACACGGCTGGCCCTCCTGGCTGCCAGGGCACTGCTGACTCATATTTAACTTGCCATTGATCAGGACCCCCAGGTCCCTTTTCGCAGCCCTGCTTTCCAGTATCTCATTCCCCCGTCTTGTCCATACATCCAGGGTTGCCCCTTCCCAGGTGTAGAATCCGGCACTTTCCTTTCTTGAACTTCATTTGGTTGTGATTGCCCAGTATCCTGATTTGTTGAGGACTCTCTGCAGGGCCTCCCTGCCTTCAAGGGAGTCAACAGCTCCCAGTTTTGTATTGTCTGCAAATTCGCTTWGTATCCCTTCCGGTCCTGCGTCCAAGTAATGTGTGAAGATATTGAAGAGCACGGGGCCTGTTTGAGGCTGTGTAGACTGACTCTGCTGGGTTTTCCCCTAATATTGTCAAATAATATGGAATTACTATAGTAGAAAGTAAGTAATAGAGTAGAGAGCTAATGCGTGGCAAATCAGCCTTAACAATGAATAACCCAATGGGCAATACTTTCATGGTCATGTTCTGCTCTGACTCACCTTTAGCTCATTACAGGCTGACTTTTTTAAGGACAGGGAAGAGTAGGAGCTCACTAACATGTCTTTATGTTGCAGAAAACATTAAACCTGACTTCTTTTCCAGTGGGCAGATGTGGACTCTCTTCTAAGTGTTGAGTTAGATGGATGCACTTAGCCAACATCCAAAATATGTGGTGTTCTCTCTCTAATCTCACATTGAAACTGAGTATCCTTGTGTTTCCTTCTTTTTAATGAGCAGACCTTGCTCACTGTAGTACACTATAACCTAACTGAGTAAGCCTGGTTTAGAGGATGTGGTATAACTGAATGTAATTTTAAAAGATTCACCCGAATAGTCTGTTGTTCTGTATTAAACAAGCAGTGATAAAACCCCAGCAGTAAATGCCGTAGATACATGGACGTTGCTGTAGGAATCCATATAGCAGAGGGTAAAGACAAAGTGAGACTTACACAATGATGGGGTAGTTTGAGACCTATTGAGAAGGAAATAAAAAGAGGCTAGCAAGACAGCGAAGTAGTTTGTTCCAGCAATTTGCCTTCACTGGTTTAAACTTCATGTTAAAATGACATTTTTATTGTTATAACACTGACACATCTTTAGGAGGAAATTAGTTAATAGGAGGGAAAAATCTTCCAGCAAATTAAATGAAAGGCTGCTATTTCCACTTGACATCTGTGAAACTGCTGCTACATTCCTTGCAGTAGTGCTTAGAGAAATAAATGAGCAAATATTCCTTATAATCGAGCTTTAATGGTATCCATATGCTATATATCTTGTAACAGTGCTCATGTTGTGGAGTTTCTCTGTAGTATAAGAAATTGAGTATTGGTCTGTCAAAGGCCCATTAATGTAAATGTCTTGATTCAGTTCTTAGCCTTGGAGAGGCTCATGTGTTTTAAATGTATCCCAGCAAATTGTGGTTGGTGCAGGAAGTCTGACAGTCTTTTCGGTTGACCTTTCAGGTTGTCCATTTCATGTCATATAGCAACCTCTCTAGGTAATGAAATCAATTCATTCAAACAAGATTTTAAAAATGTATCATTTTGATTTTAATTCCTTTCAAATGAACATTTTCTAACAGGCATTAGAACATGCAGTCTTTCAGCCATGTTGTTTCGCATCTTGTCAGAGTATTCTACCTAGGCCATGAATAAATGGCCAGAATTCCTTTTGTAAATTAATTGAGTTTTGCTTAACTAAGTTTGTCAGCATTTTTTTAATGGCTGATAGCTTTTGGGTTTGTCTTTGAAGGCTTAAATCTGTCGTTTGAGTGTTCAGCCTGTTGTATGGTTAAGGTTTACTGGCATCTGAGATTTTCATGAGTAATACACGTTCACAAGACTGCTTTTGAGTAAGTAAACCTTGGACAATGGTTCAAACTTGCTTCTTTTTCTCCACTTGCTGAAGTCTAAAATCTCCAGTTCTTTCATGATATACTGTTTCTTCTGAATGATGTATCACAGATGCTTTGATAAGGCGTACCTTAAAAATTAGAAAAAGGCTCTTTATGGGCTTTATTTGCTTCTCTCTTCCTCCTCCTGTAATRCACAGGGATGGGATCCTTTAAAATTTTTATTACCATTTTTAAAGAATCTTAATTCCTCAAGAATGTATGATTTGGCTTTCTACTGCTTTATCAGATGTTTTGGGGGTGTGTCAGAAATTATTTCAACACAGAAAATAAGACAGAAATCCGGTCATCAATCCATATGTTCCAATACTGAATAGCTAAGCATTGTCTAAGTTATCACAGAGAGATGTTTGTCTAGCCATTTCTTCAAGAGCTGCAACGTGGGGATTCCATGCTTTTCCGAGGAAGCTGTTTCCAGCGCTTCTGTGTCTTCACTATTGAGGGGTTTTTTTGGATGTTATTTTCTGTAATCTCTGTCCTGAAATTTAAATACTTCACTATTTTGGTGAAAGATTTATCCTCTTTTATGTATTGGAAGAAGACTATTGACTTGTCTAATCTATTATCCATGAACAAGATGACTCTACCCTCAGTCCTGTCTTTTGTGTGCCTGAGAATTCTTGAATCCAACATTGGATCCAGATCAAGGAAGGCCTTTCCATGAGTGAATAACATATGCCTTTCATCACCCTTGTTTCTCAGTTCACATTTAAACCACATTATGCACTCCATGACGTGCCTTGTTTGCATTTGCACTTAACAGCATGCTCATTTCTGAAACCTCTTTCCCCAGATCTGCCTCTCCAAGCTTGTTGGGATGCTTCTGGAGCAGGTTCTAACCCTAGGTAGTAGCTTTGTGAATGCTCCAGAGCTCTCTTCCATAAACATTTTTTTGTGCCAGTGAAATACTTGTCTTCTCAGAGCCACTCTGGTATCCACTCAGCATCACTTCTGTTTATTTCCCCTCACTCAAGCACAGCAGAAAGAGAAAACAAACATTGGACAAAACGATGGAATCACCATCATTTAAAGGTTGTTTTGTTTTATTCTGTACCATATCAGTGCTTGATCCTCTGATATGGAAGACTTTCAGCCTCTCTGAAGTAAACAACCGGCTTAGTTTTCCCTCTTTTCCCTTTATAATCCTTTGTAATTATATAGAGACTTGTTCGTGAGCCAGATTGGTTTGTTGTTAATCAGTCATGAGTTGACTAAACATGTCTTAGGTACTTCAGATGATTAGAAAAAGACCTGTTGCTGTCCACAGAGACTATAGCTGTAGAAGAGGTGCTTGCCTCTTAGGGAGGAGAAGGGAGCCTGGCCTTTTATATTCCATTCCTGCATTCACCCACACATCGAAGAAAATTCGGGCTCTGATTGCTGGCCCTTGAAGATAATCTTTGGAAATCTGCCTTCCTAAAAGAGGCAGGAGTGAGAAAGTGGAGTAATCTCTATTTTTTTATTTACTCTGGTCATTTTGAGTTGCACCAGTGTGTTGCTCTCATATTCCCAAATATGTAACATAATGAGTCAAGGAATCAATAATTTTAATAGAGTAGACAGACTCTTTTTTATGTTACTCACAATAGACCTAAAGATAATTTATTTTGGTGGCTTTTGAGTTCGAAGTCTCTCTGGTGCTGAAAAGACAATTGTGCACATTACCAAAAGTACTTATTTTGACTGACGTTATCTTTCAAAAGTATCAAAAAAACTAACCAATCTGCCATATCTATCCAGAATATACTCCATTCCAGACATAGTCTTCACTGTAGTTGAAAAACAAATATGGCACTTCTTACATGACAATCCTTGCGAGATATTCCATTTTATATTATTCCAGTCTACAGCAGGAAATACAGAAAAGAAAAAAGTAAAAAAAAARAAGGGGGGGGCAGGAAAAAAAAAGCTTAAAATACTGATTCTTTCACTAAAGCCATCAAGAGCAGTGAGAGATTACAAATAAAATTGAAAACCCTTGACCAAATGTTTTGCTGTAATTGGGGCAGAAACACGATTTTCTTAAATGCTTCCTAAAACTGTATCATCATTGTTCTCATTGATAATTTATTAAAGAAAAATWGCAACGTGCCTTCCCTGTGTATGTTGTTAATATGCAAAAGCTTTTTCAAGGTGCTTAGTGAAACACTGTGTGCTGGTGCAGGAACAAAAAGTACACATACTGTCTCCTGCAGGGTTCCAGAAGTGTGGAGGTTTTTTTTGAGCTTTTTTGTTGTTCTATTGCTTTAAATAGTAATCGCTTCATGCCGATTTCACTTCATCCTTTATTATATTATTTTCATTGTATTGATTAAAATACCATTACTGTTAAGAAAAGCTTATTTGACTACTCAGTGTCAGGTCCTTTATTATCTGATAATCTGGTTTCCAAAATCCTCCAAGGAATATCTTAAATGTGGTCTAGAGTATTAGTGCATGGATTGTGATTATGCTTTTTAAGTACTTTTAGATGAAATGCTTGGTACTACTCATTTTCTGGTCTGCCAACGTAACAAATGTCTTTCAGCCTTTTTCAGCTCTATTGGATTATTAAGTAATTGGATGGAAAACTCCTTTCCTTCTTCAGGATATTTACTATAGTAAGGTATTGTTGTAATTTAATACTGCAAAAAGATTATGGGACAAAATTACCTTTTCTTTAAAAATATGAGTCTTGACTAATCTGGCTTTCCTGAGTTTTTGAGGTAATGTTTGTCCTTTTTTTCTTCTTCTTCTCTTTATGGTGTATTCAGATTGTCCTGGATCATCATTTTTAGTGCATATCTGGGAATTAAGATGTATTGTGCTGTGCCTTGTCATCTGAGATAATCAGCATCACTGRTTTCTTGTAAATAGCTCATCTATAAGATGAGCAGCAGCTGTGTAAAAGTATTTGTTACTTGAAGTAATAATAAGGAGATTATTGATGAAGTTCAGTGTTAGGTGGAACACAATTGAATAACTGATAATAGAAACTCTTATAACAGGAAATGTGGAATAGGGTTATTTCCTCAGGTGAAAATCAGGCATGTATTAGATTATGTGTTATTTGTTGGTTTGTTGGTTTGGGTTTTTTTTCATTTGTCTGCTATACAGTAGGAAATAGTAGGAAATATTATTCCTACTAAATATAGTAGGAAATAGTCTTGATCATATTAATGAATATTAACTAATGAATTAATGAATTTGATCATATTTTAGCCATGGGTTGATTTTCCGTGATGACACAAACAGTGATGGACTTGATTCACTCATAAATATGTGATCCAGTAAAATAACGTTTAATGTTTATTAAACATGGAGCAAAAGAATAACATTCAGGATCAGAAACTGATAAATACTAAATTAAATTGTCTGGATTATGCTGAATAATATGTATCTTCTATAAATGTATAACATCGGGGAAAAGAATGTAAATTGCATGCAAATAAGTACTTCATAAAGTTACTGAGTTTATTCTTATTTTTATGTAGTTAATAGGCATTGAAGGATAAAATTGTGCATAAGCGAATGTGTCATTTGCTGGGAAGAGACTTTTTCTACATTGCATTACTGATGTCCAGAAGGAGAAACAGCTCTCAGTTCCCAAATCTGAACGGTGTTAATAGAAAGGATTTATACAGTGATATTGGTGTTTCAGTCTGGCTGCAGGGATTCCCTACATTTCTATTAACTTCTTGTCTCTGCAACAGTTTTAATGACAGTTACAGTATTTTAATGTTCGGTCAGTGCCCGTTGAAGCCACCAGGAGTCTTTCTGTCGGCTGTGAGTGAGGATCAAGCCCTTAGTGACTGGCACTGAGAAAAACAAATGTTTATCTGATCACAGAACAAATGGATTTATATGACACAGTAATGTGTGGCTAAAGAGAAACAAGAAGATTGAAGCAGACTGGAAGAAGGGGACATTTATACTTTTCTTAAAGCATTTGTCAAAACAGATTATGTCTTTCAGAACACTAGTCTGAAAAAGACTACTTCAGTTTTTTGAATCTGGAGAAGCTGTCCCTTTCAGTGAACCAGAATGCCATTTCAGTAGAGTTTCATACAGCTGTCACAGCATCTGTGACAGCAGATACTGAAGAGAGGTTTCCCTCAGCAACAGTGGTGTCTCTGTATTGTACATGTTTAGATTGATACACATATCTGCAAATGCATATGCAAGTGTAATTTACGGCATTTGTTAAGTTAATGTTAATATCAGATGAATATCACAGCTGCAAGTCCTGTGACAAGCTGTCCAGTATCTGAAACCACTGTTGCTCCAACAGCTGTATTAGAAGGAAAGATAATTACTGTCAGTCAGCAAGCCTTTGACGTAGGCTTCTTGCAATGACTGGTAGCTACAAAACTGCTTGAAACAGACCTTTGCAACTTGGCAGCCCATTATTTTTAATAACGGAGTCATGCAGTTAGTGTAATGATTTTGATTCTATGATTCAAACACTTAATGGCACCACAGGCGGTATCAAGCACAATAAATGTGACTAGATGCTTTAAAAGACTTTTTAACCTGAATGACTGTAAACCCACATAAAATATTTTCATGACATGAGAGGCTAACATGAGCTAATTGAGTTCAGAGAAGTAAAAGATTAAACCCACTTTTTAAAGTTACTATCTGATGGTAAGTAATGAATATGAACTGTATAAACAAGAGTGATACAGGTATATTTAAAATGACTGAGTTTGAGATTAGGATTATTTAGGGTATTGAAAAATTAGTGCTGGGAAGTGGGAGTGTGGGAATTAGTGGCTAAGAAGGTACACACAGCTGTCACTTGCCATCTGTGCTTTGGTGCTTTGAATCTTTACCTGCTCTTTTAAGTTCTCACCAGACCGAATGGACTAGATACTGGGATTATGTCCTGTGTGGAAAATTAGTAGCTTTCCTTGGAAAAGTGACTCCAGCTCTTCTGATAGAGAAGCCATTTTTTTCACAGTATTTCAGTACAGTAATACCCTTGGGTGGGGTTGCGAGTGTCCTTAGCCTGAATTGGAGGGGACCGCCGTTGCAGGATCCCCATCAGACAAACACAATCTTGCTGCTTTCCTCTTGAGGCTGTGTGGAGACAACTTGAGCTCTAGTGACTGGCAGTAAAGGGAAGAATATCTCATAACAAGGAGGTCAGCTGAGAGAGCAAGAGGAGAGTTGTGGAGCCAGAAAGAGAGAGAGAGCAGCCAAAACAAAAAGCCCAACAAACACATCGAGAAGAAAAAAAGAAATAGGGAAGTGCTTGGTTCTAGCACCTGTTCTCCACCCTATTTCAATATTGGCTAGTCACGTCCAAATGCAAACTGCTCAAGACTCATCCTCATAAATTATTTTACAGGCAAAGGAAATTAATAATATTTCTTTGCACCAATTGATATGGCACAGGAATAATTTAGCAAAACTTGAATATCAGTTACTAGTAAAGGAATTCTGATGTGGGATAGAAACTAGCTGAAATCAGAAGTTAATGAACTAATCAGGGTGGAGGGGGGATTTATAGCAAATYCTCAGCAGGAAAGAAAATTATAACCTAAAGTTGAATGTTGGAAAAGTGACGTAAAACTGGGAGCAGAGTCTTACAGAGGGATGTACTGCCTAAAGTATATCAAGAGTGCTGAATGCCATGGCTACAGTGGTTTTAAAGCAGCAAGCTTTAAAAGAGCTTCACTCTTAATGTGAAATATGAAGTTCTGAAACCAGCTTTAAACTTAAACAGTTAGTTTGTCCTTTAGTATTAAAAGGCATGGTAGAGAGGAAAGAACGTATATAAATGGTGTTTCTAATGGGCTCTTCCAAAATTCTTAATTATTTTCCTTCCCAGTGAATCTGTTAAGAAGGTGTTTTCCATTGGCTTCTCAGGAGCAGGAGGTAGTTTTTTCTTGCTTTGCTTAGGGTGTTGTTTCACTGGGTTTGGTTTTTGTGAGTTTTCTGACTGTCAGTAACACTGAGTTTCACCACTTGCTACAGCAGGGAATTTCATTCTAATACCATCTTCTTTTACAAACTTATCGCATGGATGGCAGAACTGTGAAATTCCATTCATTACTTTAATTTCCTGTTATTTTCGCTTCTCTTTGGGGACCTGATTAAAAGTAGTCTGTGCTAGTACTTATTATCTCTAGCGTTGCTCTGTTGTGTTCTATTCCCTCTTGCTTTTTTAGCCTTTGGAATTGATTAATTAAACCTTAGCACATAAAGTAATAGGAAGCATGAATTGTTTAGTTTATTCATTAGTGTGTTGTGGGAGACATGTAGGTCTGTGCTGTGCTCAGATAACTTTTAGCAGAAGTGATTATGGTAAAAAGTACAGTTTTAGTACAGTTTTAGATGGTGACACTGAAAATTACCTTTAAACACTTGACATGTCTCATAGTGATATTTCAGATCATATAATGCTTGACTACTAATTGTCTCTCCCTTTCTCATACTTCTCCGTGTGGGCACATCCATGTGAGCTGAGTGCTCTGTTGGTTTGCTGCAGAGTGCCAGTTCCACAAGCTTTGATGCCCCTTTAGAGCACCAGTAACGTGAGAAGTGTCACAGGGCAGACAGCCATAAGGAAAGGGTTGTACAAACCCTGCCTGTAAAATCCTAAAGAAATTCAGTCCTTTTCCACAGAGAAATGTTCCAAGAATTTGATGTAAACAAAGCAGCCCAATGGTCTGTATGGACTGGTGAAAATAAGATACTCTGATTATTTTAAGCATCAGTAGACACAGTATCACTAGATCAAGTTGTTCAAAAAACATGTATCAGACCACAAAAGAAGTATCCCATGGTGTCTAGTGGGTTTTGGGGCCCATGGAGGAGGTGATTTATTTTTATTCTCAGCAACTGTCAGGCTTCAATGCATACAGCCAAGCTTGATCTTCCCACAGGCAATTTCACTGGCCTTTGATTATTCTCTGCTGCTCTCCAGAGGCAGATGAGATTGTTTCCTCTTCATCTTGGTTCTCTCTGGCATTTTGGTCTCCATCTGGGTCTTGGCTCCTCCTGCTGCCTGTGTGCTGTTTCCATTCACTGTGGTGTCCACTCACTCCAGTGCTCCTCAGGGGCCATCACTACTCCAACCTAATCAAGAGCAAATACATTTCACCACAGAGGATACTTAGTGGGCTTTCATGTACTATGACTTGGACGTAGAGCAAACAGAACTCTCTCGCCTCCCCTGTGTCCTCCACTGCTGACTGATCCTCCTGGGAGGTGGAGACCTGTCCTGACAGGCCATAGCACAGTTGGTACTGGAAGTTTTGTACTTCATGTACCTTCTGCTCACTTTCTGCTTTTATATTAACAGTGCTCTTCAGTCTCTGTTGCTGTTCTGTCCAGTTTCAAGAGAAACTGCTTGTCAGATGGTCACCTCAGTGAAGATCAGCCCACTGGATAACATTTGGACATTTTAACCTTTTGCCTGCAAGTACAGTAAGGAAACAGTGACCGTTCTAGGGCAGCTTTAAAGGTTGCTGGGGAGGTTTCCTTATAACGGTAAAAGGCAAAAATGGGAGGAGGGTAACTTTTGTTCTTGAAAAATGTCACCACAGACAGTGCAACTGATGTGCCAAGGTAGTGTAGGGTCTCTGAAAAAACAGTTAATTTTTGAGAACTACAAACTATTCTGACTGATGCCATCTTCCTACAATTGATAAGGGGAGCAAGGGGACTGTTTCTTCTTCCCCTGCCTTATTAACAGATGGACATCTCTGTAATGTTTGGATGGGAAAGTGTGCCACATATATTGGCTTTGAACGACCTAATGAACTTCATGGAGAAGAGCAGGGATCTTGTTTTAAAATCTGTTTCATATTAGCATCTTTTTAGAGCTATGCTGGTAGTTTCTCAAATGATAAACAGTGAACCACAGTAATCTGAATTTTCTACTCTGATTTCCAGACAGATGGTGATGTGCATGTGTCTCCAATACAAATGGATGCATGTCCTGCACTGGCAGTGCTGAAGTGGCCAGGAGACCAGCATATATTAATGCTGACACTGCATATGATTAGGCAAATAGACAAAATTAATGTTCTCAAACTAATAGCTCTTGAGGCTATACCTCTTCATTATCTCACTCGTTGCAGTAAAAAACATTCGTGTTTTGTCTGACATTACGGTTTAGAAATTTTCTTATTCCCTGTAGTCCCATAAAATTGAGTAACCACTTTTGTTAGTCTTCCGACTGGGGTTGCTGATGGTACTAATTCACTGTCTGCCTCTTCCTGCTAAGTCAGCATCCCTAGAGATCACCTCACCAGGTAACAGCTGATATCAGTCTCCAGAGGGGGCAGCTCAGCTGAGCAGGAAGCTGCCAGCTGGGCAGTGGTTAGGCAAGGGCAGTAGTTAACACATCCATTATCACAGCTGAAAAACTAAGCAGCTGCTGGAATTTGCCTACATGATCCTCCTTACAAAGAGGAATAAAAGAGCCATCATAAACTGCCCTGTAGGCTAGCTAGCTGATTTTCAGATTTTTTTTTCAGCTGTCTCCAGCTGTTGAGACAGTGAGTGAGAGGTGCTTGACCAGATTATAATCATTTTCCTATCTCAGAGAAGGGATACTGTGGAAAAGTCAGAGCTCCAGCAGGCATCTGGATGCCTTGGGTAATTCTGGGACCACTTAGGTCTGCAAAAAGTTAATAGTCATTCACTGAAAGTTGACGGGAAGGTATTTCACTCTTGCTACTGGGGCTAGAAATACACAGCTACTGTGCTAGTCCTGTCACAGGTTCCCCATTTGACCCTGCCCTGGCAGCTCCCACCACGAGACCTTGGAGGAAGAGCTGAGTGCCAGGAGTGTGTGCAAACATGGGATTTCTCTTCCTATCTTTCTTCTGTCAAACAGGGATAAGGATGATTTGAAGATATGGGGAAAACAAAAACACATTGAATATCTTCAAAGCATTAACAAATAATCTGTTTCAGTGCTTGTGAAGACAGGCCYTTACACCAAGACCCCATATATTATACTCTTGGGTGCAGGGGAGAAAGAAGTAAATTTTGAAAAAAAGTCTTTTGAGCATGTAATTTATCACATATAGCAGCTGAAACTTTAACAAGTATTGCCTGTGGGCTCTACAGTTGGGTTTGTTTTTAATTTTGCTTTAAAATATGAACCTCTAATTAAAAAATTTCTTAACAGCTTCCTAATAAATTAAATCATACACCATAGTTTATTAGCATTCTTAGCTGCAGTACTAAAAGGAGAAAGATGTAGCACAGGAGTTTGAAGGGAACCTCTTCTAAAAAGTATTAACAGCAGATCATCCTTTAACTTCCCCACCGTGGTCTATGGTGTTGGATTTAGCCTCTCAGCAAGTTGTTAGGAAGGAATGTGTGTCTAATGATCAGCACTGGCTTCTGGGAAGAGAAGAAGCAGCTCTTCATTTTTTTTCTGTGACACATTGACAAATGGTTCCATTCAGGGCAATCCAAAAAATTATTCTTATGAAAGTATTTTCACATGTGGCAATCCTAAATAATGCATGAAACATTAGATACTCTATGAAAATGGCCTCTGAGAATCATCCTTTTGGCTGCCATTTGTCTCCCTTTGCTAGAGGATCACAGTATCACAGAGTCACAGAATGGGTCAGGTTGGAAGGGACCACAGTGGCTCATTGGGCCCAACCTCCCTGCTCAAGCAGGGTTATCCTAGACCACTCTCCTAGAGTATGCCACTGTAGTATCCATGAAATATTTTCATCCCCAGTATTTGCTTATTTTTATGTTGAGGTGTGTGTTACAAGGTATATTTAGAACATATTAATTTTTTGGGTTTGAGTTCGTTCATTTGCCTAGGAAGTGCTGAAAGCAATTAAGTTTTATTTAGCATTTTGATGTATTTTGTGACATCTATGGCTCTATAGCAACTCCATGTTTTAAATATATTTTGTTTAAAATCACAAATAGATACTGAATATGTAAACGAAAAACCTGATGGTTTACTGACCTCTCTTCGTTTGTTCTGAGGAGACTGAGTTAATTTAATTAGATTAAAATATTATGAAAGACTAGTAGTGACAGAGAAAAAATAGACTGAAGGCTTTGGCAACATATAGACTGAAGGCTTTGGCAATGTTTAAACACTTTATTAGAAATGCTGTGACTGGATACTATGTTCTTATACTGACTTTATAAAAGGAAGACATAGGAATAATGAGATGAGCCATTCTGCCAAAATGGACTGTGCCCTTGGAGATTGTTCTTACTGGATTGAAATATGGAAACACAGAACGGTTTGGATTGGAACAGACCTTAAAAATCATTTACTTCCCAAAAAAAAAAAAAATTGCAAGCTAGGAAAAACCTTTTTATATAAATAATTATTTAAAAATATAACATTACAGAGTGTTTATCTCCAGTCCTTCTTTATGTGTATTAGCCTGTAGAGAGCTAAAAAAATCCATCTGGTACCTGTGAAGCTAATTGAAATTTTGAGATTTGGGCATCTGGAGAGGGGTAACTGTAGGAGACTGGTCTCCATGGGTTTATTCTGTAACGGTAAAGACTCCATCTTCAGTTTAATCTCCTCTGTGAAGTGATTTAATTCTGTTATCTCCCTGTACTGATTATCAAGGGAGCCCCAAAGAGATTAATTTCTGTGAGTACCCTTGCTGGAGTTGCAGTGCTCTCACATTTCCCCCCTTCTCTCGTGGTCAGACCTGTAGCTGGCACAGAGTGTCTGTCTGCTGAATTACAGTGTGGGATTTGAGCTGTGCAGCCAAATAGCATGTGGTCATAATTTTAAGACTAGAACATGGAAAAGTAATCACATTATGCTTTCAAAATTCTTTGAGGACCACAGGCTTCCTTTGGGGAAAAAAAGCGGGGGATGATTTGTGGTTTTCTTTCACCAAAAAAAAAGATAATTCTACGTTACTTCTGTTTCCAAGGCATGTGTGCTTGGGGGTTGAGACTCAAGGAGAAACATGAAGTGCATCCTGGGGTGCTGGGAGGGGGAAGAAGGATTAAAAAAGCTTCAGGAAAGTTTCTGTGTCCTTTGCAACACCCTCAGCCTATTTCTTGACCTCYGTGTGGGAAGGTCCTTCTCCCTTCTGGGTGTCTGAGGGGCAGCTGGTGGTGTGGAGTGAGGTGAGCCAGGTTCTGCGGGCTGGGCTGGGCAGCGCTCTGCTCCTGTGGGTTGCTGTCAAAACAGGATTAAGCCCAACCAATTCCAGGCATAAGCTGTATCCTCCTTGGGTCCTCGGCATTCTTGCCAGTACCAGGCACAACCTGCGTGCTCCAGTTTGAGTCCCAGCTCTGGTGAATTTCAATGGACCCTTCCCAGTGCCATGTTCTCATTTTTCTGTCAAAGCCTTTTGCATTTTCATCCATAATCATAGTTGGGTTAGTTTCTTATCGAAAAATTCAGCATTAGTAAAGTCCAAAGGGGCTACTGGGAGTTATTTTCATATTTATTCTTAAAACTTTTCGCAACAACGGCACTTGGACACTTCACATTGTGGCTGCTGGGTCTCTTTTATTCTGGCCTTTCACCTTTTATTACTGGCTAAGTCTGCAGGAGGATACTGACTATTCAGTTGTGCTGGTGCATTTTGCATTAAATATTGAAATTCTGACTTCTTGCTCTGCCTCCAGCTTGCAGAGTTGTCCTGGCATCCTCCAGGAAAGGTTGGGGTATAATAAACAAGTTGTCTGCAGAGACAAACAGTTCTGCTCACTGATGACAAGAATTTTGATAAGTGTTTTGACCCTTTGAAGTATTTGTGCAGTTTCCCTGAGGATTTGCTTTTCCTTTCAGCTGAAAATTAGCTGCTGCTTTATATATATAGAGGATGTAGTGTAATTTTTAAGAACTCTTTTAAATATTGTTGTGCCTCTGAATTTCAGTAATTTTTTTAAAAGCAACCTTTGAATATTTATATTTCCGCTGTAGTTCCCTCTCTTGGTACATTCTGTACATTTCAGAAGACTTGGTGATCTCATACTTTCTGTTCTTATGTACAGATGGACCAACAACAGTCTACTGGAAAAATACTGAGTTGAGTTACCAGCAGCCCAGGTCAATCAGGCTYGTGTTTGCCGAGAATGAATGACAGTAGAATTACAAATACTGGTTTTCGGATTCTGTGGCACTCTGGTTTTTGTTCAGAAACAAAACTTATAAAATAAATGAGAAATATTATAAACCAGTGCTGATCCAGATTCTCCCTTCAGATTTCTCTTACTTACATAATACTAGTTATAAGAAGTCCTATGAATTTGTTACAGGGAGTTTTTGTGTGTTTTAAGCAGTATAAAGTGTATGATTTTAGACACAGTGATTTGAGATAGATTAAAGTAGTGCCCTATAAATTGAAATTAGTTTAGTACTGGTCTGGACCTTCATAGAAGTTTGAGTAGTGTGTCTCCTTCTCTCCTTYCTTCCTGAATTGTATAGTAGGAATTTTGTTTCCGACTCTGATCTCATTACATGACTGACACTTAGGACAGGTTGTAGTGAGTATCAACACAGTAAAATCGACAAATGCAGTGGTGAAGTGAATTACGAAAAGAAAGCAAGATAGAGGAATGCAGCTAATATAAAGAGTATCATACCTGGCCCCCTTTGCTGCCCTCCATGTCTTTCTGCAAAGGGCATTTTTCAGCTTGCAAGACATTTGGGACATTAAACTGTTAAACTGAGTGAAAATAAGATGCAAAAAATTTTCAGTGCTTTACAGGTTTTCCTTTGATTGGGAGGAGTGATCTGCACATAAGTTTGTGCATCTCACAGAATCATAAGCCACCTTTTGAAAAAACCCCCAAATGCCCTCATCATTCTTTGGGTTCAGATTGCTGCTGTAGTTTCTTAACTTGAGTAATGGGTGCCCCGGAAAAAAAACTGTTGGAAATCACAATGTTACATAGGTTTGCTAAAACTGGGTTGCAGTTGAAAATGACATGAAACCTTTCACCAGAGCCTCAGGTTTGCATCTCAAGACTTCAGAAAGCCAGTACATAACTTAACTGAAGAGCAATGAGATACCCGGGATTGAATTTATGGCTGAAGAGTAAATAGGTACCTAGCTTTGACTTTTTAAACTTTGCAGTAGTTTTTCTTCACCTCGATAATGGCAGTGGTGAAGAGCTTGAAAAATGGCTGGATTGGGAGCATTGGTTATGTTGTCTCATGCATGGGCAGAAATCAGTATTTTACTATGCCTAGTTATTAAGATTTACTGAGCTATTACATTTATTTATTTATTGCATGTTATTTTCTGAGGCACCTCCAGTAATTTATAAATGTACTTATTGTTTATAATCTTTGACATAGATATCTTTTTCCGTTTCCTTTGTTCTGTTCAGGTTCTCTCTTTTTTTAAGTTCTGTTCTGTTTAAAAGTATACAATATTTAAGACTTTTGTTTGGGGAGTGGAAGGGCTGAAGAAAGTGAACCCTTTTCATTTTCTTTTTTTTTTTAAAGCCAAGATATCGTTAAACAAAAGTCAGAGTCTACTTTCCTAGTCAAAAATGATCAGAGTGTGAAATCTCTCACATTCTGTATGCTGAAAGCTTTGTTGAGTATCTCCTGGTCTCTAGTAATGTCTCTTCAGGAGGTGACTGTCTGCATAGTGCACACTGGACTATCCTTAAAATAAGGATAGATTTAAATGGAATCGGGAGCAATACTGTGGCTGTTCCAGTTAGTGTGAGGAAATATGGAAARCTTCTCTGTTCCATTGCTCCCAAAGATGAAATATATGCTATGACGATGATCAGAGGACTGGGACACCCCTCCTATGAAGACAGGCTGAGAGAGCTAGAGCTGTTCAATGTGGAAAAGTCTTTGGAGAGACCTCACAGCAGCCTTCCAGTACCTAAAGGGGTCTGCAAGAGAGCTGAGAGGGACTTTTTACAAGGGCATGTAGTGATAGGACAAGGGGAAATGGCTTTAAACTGAAAGAGATTAGGTTAAGATTTGATATTAAGAAGAAATTTTTTATTGTGAGGGTGGGGAGACACTGGAACAGTGTTGCCCAGAGAAGCTGTGGCGTAAGTGTTCAAGGCCAGGTGGGACAGGGCTTTAAGCAACCTGGTCTAATGAAATGTGTCCCTGGCATGGCAGGGGAGTTGGAAACAGACAATTTTTACTATCCCTTCCAATCCAAACTGTTCTGTGATATGAGAGAATATCAGGCATCTGTAGCTGAAAGTTGCATGAGAAATAGTTGAGGACTGAAGTGCAAATCTGGGGTTCTACCAAGTATTGAAATGAGCTTGTCGGTTGTGATAGACCTCAAATCTGAGACTAAACCAACAGATAGCCTCAGTATTTTGCAGATTTACCAGAAATACATTGATGCCTTTTTTTTCCCAACCAGCTGATCCAACTGAAACTAATGAAAGCTACATTAAATAGTACATAGATGTAACATTGATGTTTATGTCTACTTTTTTTTTTTTTTTTTTGTATTAAGAATAAAGAATGCAAGTTTGTAGTTTACAAACCATCTTAAACAAGAAGAATCTTCCACTCATGGCAAAACACACTGCTGCATGCAGAAAACTTCTCGACAGCTGTGTTTGGAAATTTTCCTGGTTAACAAAACACACTACATCAAAATGTTCTGGAAGGTTGTATTGATATCAGCAAACGTTGGGGTGGAGTGGAGGTAGGGACTCTATTATGTTCTCTGTCAATTTTGGTTGATGCCTTGTTGCAGGAACAGCTCAATGTTTCCACTTTGAGATTGACTGAGAAACTTAATCAGAAAAAACAAGTGTGCTTTTTCCATTTGCCGGTAACAGAGTAACTTTTCAAAACCATGAWTTTTTTTTTTCCTTCTGGTGAGCTTTATTTACCAGGAGTGTCTTATGTCAGACATCTAGAAGTCAGCAGTTAGAACTCGAGACAGTGTGTCCCAGAAATGGGGTCTGTTCTTGGGTGAATAACCAGTCTGTAGCTGTAAGTCCTTCAGACTGTGGAGGTTTCCAGACATGTTCTCTTCAATACTTACCTTGATCCTAATTTCTGTAATATCTGTTGCTTTTATGCTACCATTCAAAAAAATTCCAAGCCACTCCCAATTAGATTGAAGTGCAAAGAGCTTGTAAACAAGGTGGGGAGTTCTCTCTTCACTTTTTCTTTTAATTCAGTGTAAAAAGTACTCTAATCTTTGTAAAATGGATCTTAAAATGAGATATTTGGATTCCATAAAACTTGTGTTCTATTTCAGTCACACAAAAACCATATCAAATTTGGATTGTGTGCATCTTTGCAGTACCTGATTTCGTTGTGTCATTGATTTTGGTATGCAGCAATGAAGACTAGAAACACTTAACTTCCTTTGGAGCTTTGGACAATCATTTCTATCAGACTTCCTTGTGTCCCAGCCTCTTGCACCTTCATGGTCAACCAGGGGAGTCTCATCAGCTCTGTTTCCTTTGTGCTCTCCATTTGTAGCCTTTTCTCTGCTTTTAAAATTTAATGACTTGGTTTTATTTTGCGAGTCTGGCAGAAATCTCAAAATAATGTGTTAATATAGCTAGTAGGGAAATTAATTCAATAGAGTCTTAATTTCCATGTGGTGGTTAAACTTCAGTTATAGATGATCTTTCAAATAAGAGATTTTAATATATCTGAGAACTTTCATCATGATGAACTGAAGATGGGGTTTCTTGGGTTTTTTTGCTTGGTTTTGGGTTTTTTTCATAATATGAGTCACATTTTAACTCGGGAAGAATAGCCTATTTTCATGGTTGTGCAGCTGCTAATTGATGACTGTAGAGGCTGCTTATGTGGAAAAGTAAAATTAAAATTTAATTTATATATGTATGTATGTGTTTGTGTGTAATGCTGTTTACAACTTGGAAATAAGGAAGACATTCCAGTACCTAATAAGTGCATTTATATGTAACATTCATGCTAATAATATGCCAGTCTAATATGTCATTATTCACCTAGATGCTCCAGAACGTTGGCTAGCTTCTCTTAAATTTCAGGGGGGTTTTCTGAATTATTGAGTATTGCTGCTGGAAATTGCAAGGGGAAAAACAAAACTACCTTTTTGTAATGAAACTTTAGTAGTCTTGCTGTCCTGAGTCTCAACCAGTATTAGTTTCTAGTGGGAATTTAGCAATAAATGTGCTTTTCTCTATTCTCAACACAAATCCTGAGATTAATTTTGCTGTGAAGTATCTTTAGGTCTTAATTAAAACTGAAGTTACTCATACTGGTAAGAGTGCCCAGACAGACAATGCCTACATATCCTACCCTATTAAATTCTCATGTGTTAAGGATATACTGCATGTAGTACTTTTAATTTAAGGCCTATTCTGTATACATGCATTATTTTAAGTTAATAAACAATTGCACTGTAGAAATAAGAGGTAGAATTGGATAGTGTTGTGTTAAATATGGGGAGAAACAGGTGACGTATGAGAATGTTTTCTCATAGTGTTTTTTGTAATGTCTTTAAACATGATAGCGTGCAATGAAACACTGTTACAGTGGTAAGGGAGCTATTCATGACCTAAAAGATTGGGTTGTTGCAAGATGCAATTTTACAGCCTAAGCAGAGTGGGATTGAAGTAATCCAAGGTCCTGTGGTGAAATCATGGAAGTCTGGGGAAGCGTGGCTCCATACATATATATAACATAAGTACATTTTAGATTAATTATCTTCTCATGATAACGGTATAGCTACTGCCTATTATATTTTATTAGCACTGCCTTATAGATGCTCATGATTATTTKCTGTCTTTCTCCTCTCCTCATTTTAGTGGAATCGGTCGAAATTGGCCGTGGGCCTCTGGCGGAAGCAGCATTTTGGCAGAATTTGGGACTTTGCATCTGGAGTTTGTACATTTGAGCCACCTGTCTGGAAACCCTGTCTTTGCTGAAAAGGTTAGACTGCTCGGTTAAAGTCATGTTGTAAAAGATAAATCACGTACAGATTCAGAGACTAATATGAATGGGGAGAGATTTGGATTTTCCTGACTTGGAAGCATTTGCTGCATTTTCCCTAATCACCTTGGCATGTTTTTTGTATTAAAAAGTCAAAAATCTCTTCCAAAATTATTCTGATGCTTTTTCTTGTATATGGCCCCATAAAACATGTAATTTCTCTTTATGTTCTAAATTAGTATCCCATTAAACAATCAGACTGTAGAGCTTTCTTCAGTTCTTTACTTAATGGGGTGTAAACAAAAACTGACGTTATATTTGGGATAATAATTGATGTCTAGAGAAAGCAAAGCACCATGGTGATTTCAACAAGCTTATTCTTCAAAATGCTGTATAATATAAATGCTGTCAGCAAGGTCAGAACGCCCTTCCATTGCACTGACCTATAAAAAATATGCTTTGAACTCTCTTTGGGAGAAGGAAAAAAAATCCCATCCTTAGACAAAACAGTTGTTGAGCATACTTATTCTTCCAAAATTTGATAACATTGTCTTCTGGATGCTTTTTATTTACATGAGCCATGGAAAGAACTCCTCCTTCCCTTAATTTCCACCTAAACAATTCTGCTTTGCTTTTTGGTGTATAAATAGCCAGCAAGTCATGTTCTTTATAATACACGGTATAATTTATCTTCTTTTTTTTTCCTAATTAAAACTTCACACTTATTTTGATTTTGTATTTTTAATTCAGCTGCCCCATGTTAGTTAAAACTGATATTATTGATTTAATAATCTAATTAATAATGAAACTCAGAATGTTTAGCAGTAGGTCTAAAAGTAATTGTCAAATCTAAAATTATTATCGAGTAAGGACTGAGTGGCTTGGCTGCAGTAGCACTGTCAGCATTGGAATAAATTTTGTGAATCAAACTCCTAGCAATTTTCATTTATTTTGGGGGTGAATTTAAAGACGGTTTCTTTTAAAGGATCTGAACTGGGGGGGATGCATAGGGAGGGGGTGGCAGCACTGAGGAATAGCCAGAAACAAATTAACTACATAAGTTAATTATCTTTTGACATTTATGGTAATTTAATGCATAACATCTGTTCTACTAAGAGACAATGAAAGTGTGTATCTTAAAAATCCTAGCCTATGGTTCTCTTACAGAGTGGCATCGTGCTCTAGCTGCAAGATGCTGGAAATCTGTCTGTGTAAGCTGTTCTTAAAACTCTTTAGAGTTTGCAATTCCAAAACCCTCCAAGTCAAACTATTCCAGGGCTGGTACACTTGATAAAGAAGAAGAAACACTGGAATAAGCTTTGCATGGAAGTATTCATAGAAGAACTTATTTTGCAGCCTGCATTTGGGCAATGAGTAGTGTCAAGATGCAGGAGGCAGTTTGTGTACCACAACAGAAATCCTCCTGCAGCTTGGTAGAAGTTAATTTATCTTCTTTTTCAGTGGCTGGTTCACTGGGTCTCTAGGCACTCAGAGTTTTATAATGAAGCTGTCAGTACCTTTTTGTTACAATTTCTGGCCTGCAGTGCTCAGGATCCTCATTCTCCCAAGTTGCTACATTTGCTTTTTCTGTGAATGCTAAAATTCAGTATTAACTCTCTACATGTGCTCTGCAATGGATTGTGCTGCTGGATGGCTCCAGCTGCAGAGCATCTGGACTGTAATTGTTTCCCCGGGCATCTCATTTGTAGTGAGCTCCTTAGCAGTGCCGGCAGAGTGCTCAGGGCTGCCTGGGTCCCTGCTGCTGGGCAAGCTGGTTGTATAAAGCTCAGTTCCAGCTGTGCTCTCCTTTCCAGGCAAAACTCCTTTACAGTTCACTTCCACATCTGAACTAGATGATAAGCTTAATATTTAATACTATTTCTGATTCAGGTATGCGAGGAGTATAATGCTGACGTAGCTGAGCTTAGTGAAAGCAAATAGCCTCAGTGAATTCCGGTAGCCTGTGGAGAAGTGAGATACTCTGCGTAGCAAGTCCTGAACTTTGGAGCTTGCTTCTGTTGTGTTGCTTCATTGCTGACAGTTGACACAGAAACTCCGGAGGTTTTGAGGAGCTTGTTTGCATGATGATACCAGCTTTTCTGAGAGTAATACAATTACACAGAGGCATTCGGGTGTATGTGTTGAATAAGATTGGGGGGTTTATTTTTAGGCATATTTACACTTTAAGGCTTTTGTACCAACACTGTTTTATTTCGTGGAGAAAATGGATCGGTACTCAGTATTTTGTACCCTTCTGATAGGTAATGAATATTCGAAAAGTTCTAAATCGACTGGATAAACCAGAAGGCCTTTATCCCAACTACCTGAATCCCAGCAGTGGCCAGTGGGGCCAACGTAAGTAGCTCAAGTCTTTGGTACTCTGACCTATTTATCAGTATGCTCTTTGCAGTCATTAACTTCTTTCAGTCACTGTTACGTGTTTTTTGTATATATATGAAGAACTTTTAGAACATATAGAAATTCATTTTATATCTGAGGTTCTATAAAATGTAAAAAATACTACAACTATAAAAATAATAATCTTACTTGCTGTATGTCAATGTACTTTTTCTGAGCTTTCAGTATGGCTTGTGAAAGGAGGGAAATGTATGAATGTGTATGACTTTGGAAAGGAATATGTGGACTACAGAAGTCTCTTATTCAAAAATCTAAAGTGCTCGCTGAAGTAGCTGTACAAGGAAACATTATCAGTTTATCTGAATAAAATTCCACAGTTTTAGACTTGTGTAGCTCCACTGAAGGAAAAAAAAAGTAATAAGACAAGTCTTCCCAATTATTACCAGCTCTGATTTCTGTTGAAGTTTAATGCCACGAACTAAGGAAGCAAACTAAACAGAACGGTGTCATGGTATTAATCCCATTGGAACCATTACTGAAGATACCAAACTTAGAAGGGAAAGAGTATAAAATACTTGAATTATTTTAATTCCTGAGCCCCTTCCTGATGACTGAGACTTTTCTTATTGTACATTGCTTTGTCTGATCTTCATAACATGTCCAAAGCCTACACAGTGTGCAAGATCATGATTTTAGAGACCTTACTGCTTTTTCCACTTTTCCTAATCAGGTTCAGTCTACCACCATACAACTCAGTGTTCTTCTATTATTTCTTCCTTATTATTGAATAAAAACAAGCAAGGTATGCTGTCATGGTCTGAAAAGATTTGGGCAGATTAGCTGGTCCTGTAGATTACCAGTGTATGAATTGGTTGGGCAATACAACAGAGGGAAAGGACTGAAGAGGTTTTTTAATATAATTGTTGAGTTTGGATGTAGCTTAGGTGGAAGCGAGGTTCTGGACTCCTTATGGGACTGGCCACAGTCTGGACAGATAAGATAATTTTCACAAAGGCAAAGACAACTGTCTGCTCTCTCCAATGCCTTAGACAAATACCCCCGCCATCCACTTCACAAGAAGCAATGGATCCCCTACCCTCTCCCCAAAAGGCAGAAGGAGGGGACCTTGGAGACAGAGGAGAGCAGAAACAGGTTTCTGCTCAAGCTGGCAGGAGAATTCCCTCCCAATACACCTCACCTTCCCAGGTGTCCTCATACAATAGTTAKGAGGCCCTGCAATCTGAGGGCCAGGGAAATGAGAATGTAGACAAAGGCCCATCAGGTTGGAGGGATCACCCAGGGTAAGGGAATGTTGGAAGGAACACTTTCCCTTGGTCAAGAAGGATTGGGTTAGAGAACACCTAGGCAAACTTTACATCCACTAGTCCATGGGACCTGATGGGATGCATCTGTGAATGCTGAGAGAGCTGGCAGACATCATAGTAAGGCTGCTCACAATCGTCTTTGAAAGGTCGTGGATTTCAGGAGAGGTGTCTGAGGACTGGAAAAAAGAAAATGTCACCCAGTCTTCAAAAAGACTGAGGAGAGGACCCAGGGAACTACTGGCCAGTCAGCCTCATCTCAATCCCTAGAAAGGTGATGAAGCATCTCATTCCAGAGGCCATCTCTATCCACGTGGATGACAAGAAGTTGATCAGGAGTAGTCGGCATTGGTTCACTAAAGGTAAATCATGCTTGACCAACCTGATTGCCTTCTGTGATGTGGCAAATACCTGGACAGATGAGGGGAGAGCAGTAGGTATTGTCTACCTCAACTTCAGCAAGGCTTTTGACACTGTCTCTCACAAYATCCTCACAGGCAAAATCAGGAAGTGTGGACTGAATGAGTGGGCAGTGAGGTGGATTGAGAACTGGTTGAACAGCAGATCCCAGAGGGTCATAAGCAGTGGCACAGGGTCTGATTGGAGACTTGTCACTGGTGGTGTCCCTAAGGGTCAACACTGGCCCCAGTATTGTTAAATGTGTCCATCAGTGACTTGGATGAAGGGGCAGGCGCCCCCTCAGCAAGTTTGCTGATGACACAAAGCTGGAATGGCGTGTATCCCAGGGTGCTGTGCAGCCCTTCAGAGAGACCTTGACAGTTCAGAGAGGTGGGGAGAGAGGAACTGTGTGAAATTCAACAAGAGAAAATGCAGGGTCCTGTACCTGAGTAATAACAGCCTCAGGCACTAGCACATGGAGGGGGCCAACCTGCTGGAAAGCAGCTCTGCAGAGAAGGACCTGGGAGTCCTGGTGGATAACAAACTGTCCGTGAGCCAGCAGTGTGCCCTTGTGGCCAAGAAGGCCAATCGGATCCTGGGGGGCATGAGGATGGAAGAGCATTGCCAGCAGGTCAAGGGAGGTGATCCTGCTTCTTTACTAAGCCCTAGTGAGGCATATCTGGAGTGCTGTGTCCAGTTCTGGGCTCATCAGTACAAGAGACATGGAGTTCCTAGAGCGGGTCTGTTAGAGGGTGACAAAGATGACTGGAGACTGGAGCACTTCTCCTTTGAGGAAAGGCTGACGAACCTGGGCTGGTTCAGCATTGAGAAGAGACAACTGAGAGGAAACCTAATCAATGTCTCTTAAATATCTGAAGGGAGAATGCCAAGAGGATGAAGCCAGGCTCTGCTCAGTGGTTCCGAGCAATAGGACAAGAGGCAACGGGTGGAAACTGATGCACAGAAAATTCCACCTGAATATGAGGAAGAACTTTTTTTCTGTGCAGGTGGCAGAGCACTGGAACAGATTGCCTCTGTCAAGAGGAGAGATTTTGGAGTCTCCCTCACTGGAGATATTTGAGAACTGTCTGGACACAATCCTGTGCCATGTGCTCTAGGGTGACCCTGCTTGAGCAGGGAGATTGGGCCATATGGGCCATTGTGGTYCCTTCAAACCTGACCCATTCTGTTATTTACATGATTTTATTGATTAAAATCTATTTTAGAGTGCTTTGTGTCACTCTGAGTTAAAAAGATGCCCAAAAACATTGTGCTGCTCAGTTGTATTGTCCTGTCAAGGCAAATGCTATTTCCCTTTAGGAATTAGAAGTACGCCTGTCATCTTAGAAAGCTCCCTAGTCTGCTATGCTGTGAAGCTTTCTGCAGGTCACTGTGCCACAAGGCTGTGGCAGCTCAGCATGTGTGGCCATTGACTGAGGTTGGCATGTTGGTATCAACTCTGGCATCCATTTACTGATCTGAGATGTGTGCCCAATTGTAATGTGGTTTAGTACAGCTTTGCAAAACACAAAACCCTCCCACTGGAAGTGTTGATCCTACAGCAGTAGGCTCTGGGTTTGGTTAGAGACTATCTCAGCTTCTGTGAGCCACGTCCAGCTAACTCCTTCCTTGGCTTCTGTTAACCACAAAAACAGTTTTTTGATGCCTTCATGACAGCAGAATTCCCTAGTGGCTGAGGCAGTTAGTAGCTCTGCCTTATATTTTTTTAAAGCATTGAAAACACTTACTCTGCCTTATGGCCTTTGCTATTTCCGTATTTTTAATATAATTGCATCTTACGCACTCCTCATTCACACGAAATGCCAGTTTTTGTTGGTGTGCACAGGAAAATGTATAGCGTGTACCAGCTTTGCTTTCCAATAGCATGCAGTGTTGACAAATAAATAGCTTCCTGTGCATGCAAATGATGGGCACAGATGTTGATGTGGGTCTGTCCCCACTGTGCTGAAGCAGCAAAGTTCCATCTTGTTGCATCTCTTCTATATCAGTTGCCTCCATTTGCCAACACTGATTAACTAATTTTTTCCCCACAGAGAAGATCAGAATGTGAGACTTGAAAGATGTTTTATTTGAGATTGCTTTTCTAGGCTGTTTTCAGTTGATTGCAGCACAAGGAAAAAAACAAACAACCAAGACCCTTAACTGGTGTAAGACAGAATTATTTTCTCTCAAACATCAAGTGGGGAGGAAGGAATGGTTTCTGTACATCTCTTCTCCAGCAGTGCTGTAACTCTGAAGGCCACTGCTGGATCTCTGCCATTGTTCCTGTAAATTCATTTAGCCCTTGTTATTTTGACAGTAAACTGACAGTGATTTGCTGCAGCGTGCGTCAATTGGATTTGTCTACTGCAATAATGTATATAATAACAGGGCTTATTATTGATGAAACTGTGCTTGTGCTATTTAGTTTGCAAATGTCAGAGGTTTCTATGGTAATTTATTTAGGAAACCGTAAAGGTCATTTAAATGCTGCTGTTCAAAGATCAGCCTTTGATCACAGGACATGTTCCCATTGTTTTAAGAAGCCTCTTTTCCTTTTGGGTCATGAACATTTAATTAAAAAAATGGTGTAGTCTTTCCAGAATTTATATATATATATATATATATATCATTCAAAAGAGGATGGAGGGGAGAAAAAAAGCCATTTAAAACCCAGATTTGATGGTACCATATATTTGATATGCAAAGGGACAGGATATGTTCAGAAAACTAAATTATTTTTTGCATGTCACAGGCTAGTGGAGGAAAAGGACACTGTTAATAAAGTTTGAATAGAAAAATATGTATCTTCTATATTTGCATGTCTTTGCAACCTGTCTGGAAGGTGAAACGAGGCTTTCCATGGAGAGAAGATACAAAGGAGTTTAAAAATAAATTCTCTGTGTTCTTTTGAATTCCACCAACAGGCACATAACTTCGAAGCCAAGATCAGAGTAAGATGTCAGAAGTGTGAGCTCGGTATCACTAACCCTTCTGCATCTTGCTTTGTGAGCCTGGATTATCCCATGCAGGTTTTTTTGCTTTTCTCGTGCCCAGAATTTTGTGGTATGACTCATGGACTTGCTGTGTGACCTGTGTAACCACATCTTCATCCTGGATTTCTTGGGTGGAATTAGCTGATTCCTCCTTTGCTGTAAAATTGACAGTTATAAATGAGTAGTCCTGATAAAGCACTTTGAAAACTTTTCACTGAAGACTCAATAAATGCCAAATCACTTAATTTTACCAGGCAGCACCAAGTTTTAAAAGCAAACCTCTAGCTAGCGTTCTTAATGGAGCTTAGAAAAACACTTTACAAGTATATATAGATGTAGTATTTCGTGTATTTAGGGGATCTGTGCTGAAATCATGATAACCCATCAAAATTTTGCCAAGAATCTTTTAGGTTCCTTGACAGGAAGTGGGTGCAATCTTGTACATGCAGCTGAGAGCACCACTAAATTTCCCATCACTGGTGCAACTGATGTCAAACGCCTGGCTTGTGTGGTGTTGGTGTTTGCAGAGTCCAGTCCTAGATTGTGCAATTGAATAATCACAGCATCTGTAGTACCAGATCGTTTCACGTAGTAGGCATAGGGTAGAATACAGCAGTGTCACAGCAACAATCCTCTGTAGATGTGGTGAAGTCTTTTTTTTCCTTCCAAACCGCTGCTGAGTTCTGAGAGCAGTCAGAGGTTCAAAAATGTAGTATTATTTTTAAATGTATGGCTCAGCATTTTGAAATACCACTAAATAACCTGAAATTCAACTCTGCAGTAAGGAGCTAAAAGCCTTTTTTATGAAGCGACTTAAATGGAAAGTTAGTGACTAAAAGAGCAATGCCTGCACTTTAAGAAGGGAAAGCCTTTATCAAATCAGAGAGCACTTTCTACTTTTCTCCCTTTTTAGAATTAAAAAAATAACTTAGTTTAACACGGTTTTGTATGGAATAGACTACATGAATTAGAATTAACACATATAAATTCTTTTTTCTTTGCCATGAGCTCCTGCGGCACACTGTGGATATTAAATAACTATGGCACTTTAGCAAGATTAAAAATTTAGCAATAAAAGAAATAATTCTCTGCATATACCAGTAAAGTTTTTCCTGAGGTTCCAGGCTTATGTTTATTAAAGATGTTGTAGAAATAGATCGTTAAATACACTGTTTCAAACTGTAATTGTATTTTATTGTCTGGACTGAAGATGAAATTGCTGTTCAATCTCTTTCTTCCATATTAAGATCATGTCTCCATTGGAGGGCTTGGGGATAGCTTTTATGAATATCTGCTCAAGGCATGGCTGATGTCAGACAAGACAGATGAAGATGGCAAGAAAATGTATTATGATGCTGTTCAGGTAAATAAGACATTTAAATCTTCCTTTCCATAATAATCTAATCTATAATAATCCTAAGGAGACAGGCTCTGAGGACAATGTGAGAGATTTATGTATTTGCCAGCACAGGGTGTTTTCTTAAAGAATTAGTTTTTGTTTTAAAAAAGACTTATTCAAATAGAAGTGCTAGAGGAATACAGACACTGTGGGAAAGGGGAAGAGAGAGAATCTTGAAGTATAACTTTTTTTTTTTTATTTACTGCAATTTAGTCGATTGTCTCTGGAGGAGAAGAGTATAAAATAAGCAACAAAAAAATGCATCTCCATGTAGCTCTCAGATGGATGTTCAACTGTTTTTCGTGAGTCTTCTCTAGATATATATTGGTCTTGTCCTTTTCCTTTATATCCAGGAGAGAATTCCTCTCGTGTTTCAATCTCTTATTCCAGCCATGAGAAGTGTTTTGATTGTGGTCCACGTGTGGATCAATGTATTACGGTTGATAATTGTGATTGAAATTAGGGGGTTTGTTTCACAATGACTTTTTGGTACAAGAGCATGTATTTGCCAGCTTCTGCGAAACAGCCAAATTGGACACAAGAGAAAGTTTTCAAAAATCAGAATTGTTCACACTTACATTTCTATATGGTATTTTATTTATGATCCTGCTGGTCTACAGTTTGCTGTGTTATTGATGGTATTTCCTTAATATGCTGTTTTGGGAGAAATAACAGGTTTGTGACACCGGATTGAGACTTGAGGAGTATTAAGTTTAAATTCATAWTTACAGGCTTTCCTTCCAGTCCTGGGCAACTGACCTATTTTCTCAGTTCTTTGCTTTCATATATATATATATAAAAAAAGAGCATAATATTACTTCTTTTTTTCCGCATCCTTTCATCTGTTTTGACTGCAAGCTGTCTAGGGCCAGGACTTTTATCTCTTATTAACTGTGTGTATGTACAGTGCCTCTATAGACAAGGCTTTGAGATGCTAAGCAATATCTGCTTATTCTTTCATATATCTGGAAAAGCGCTGTCCCTAGGGAAGTCATAAGTCTCCTTTTACTTCCCATACACAAAAAGCGGTGACATTAAAAAGTATAACTGTGGCTTATTGCAACTATCTTTTTTTTTCATTAGAGAGAAAAGCCATATGTGAAGATTTGAGGGAGGGTGTGATCTCTGGTGGTTGTAAATTTGACATCCGAAGACATTCTCTGCTAAGAAACTCTTGCCTTTAATATTGTAAGTGCAGATTTGGATGCAGTCAGCCTCATTTTCACCTCTAACATGTTTTCAGCTTCAGAGCAAAAGGTGGATTTTAAATTAGGTTTGAGTGCATTTGAGGCTATAGCATAAGAACAGTGCTATTGCAATAGCTCAGCCATTGGGTTGGCAGCCAAACAGAGAGAACAAAGTGTCTGATAATATGTTATCAATTCATCTTACCATGGAAGACATTTTGAAGCCCTCAAAGCTGCTTTTAGCCTTGTACTTCCATTGGTTTAAAACCATCAGGTCTTGAGGTCCCAGCAGGGAGCAGAAATGGCAACAGTCCCCACACTATGGGACCGGTTCTCCCTGCTTGGATTTCAGCTGGAGAAGCAGAGTTGCGTGTCCAGGAGCATCACTGAATGTGACAATATCAGTGACAGGGTCTGAGCTCTCCTGCACATGACTATATTTAAAGTACATATTTTCTTAATATTTTTAGTAGTACTTGCTCTGAAGCAGTCCAAACATCATGTCTGACCAGAGTGTTAGTGTTTGAGAGGGCCAAGTGATCACTATGAATAGATTTCCTTATGCTGCTGGCTGAATGCTATTTCCAGTGTTTTCTGAGTGATGGCATTCCTGTTGTCTGTCTTCTGTACTGAGGTACAGCTGGAAGTGTACATGCAGCACTAGGAGTTGCATCTTGATGTTGTATAGTAGCTTGTTCAGCAAGCAGCAGCAAAGTTTCAGTCTCACAGAAACTGCAGGGTGTTTGGGCCCCACTGAGATGCCAGGTTGTGCACCGAAGTAACTATCCTGATTTGAAACCCATCCTGATATTGGCTTCATTGCTATTGATCCATTACTTATCTAAATTAAAGCCAATTTAAGTGTCTGCACAAGCTGCAGTCTTTCTTTATGACTAAACCTACACGGTTTGGGCATTCTGAGTCTGCTTTTATTTTCTTAGAGAAATTTCCCCCAGCACTTTGAGAATCTTTTTAAGACTACGCCAAAGGGAACAGGATGATTATTCCTGGCCATTCAGTCCAGCACATACCCACCAAATTCTGAAAGAGTGATGTGAAGGTTTGATGCCTAATTCAATATCTTCTGCTATCCAGAAACCACAAATGAAAATATATGGTGAGTTATATAGTTCTGTGTGAAAAGCTGAAATCTGTTTAGATAGAGCTTAGGGGTTATTTTTCACATTGTTCTGCAAATTATATTAAAAAAAGGAATGCTGTCCATTAGAATTTTTGTTTCACCTATAGATTATATAATGGCTTAAGCTAAAAGCAATGACTAAGATGTCAAACTAGATTTAAAAACTGCTTCTGCTTGCCATGAATAAGACGCATAATTGGCTGAAGCCTTTTAAAGAGTTTATTTCTAATGGGAAAAGGGACCAGGATAGTCTTGTTCTGAATACCAGAGCATAGTATGAATGTATAAGGCCATCAGAGGGATTCATAAACTCTAGAATTCACACAAAAAGACAAGTGAATATATTTTTAATATAAGTTATTTTGTTCTCTTTTGAAAGGTAATACAAATAATGTCCTGCTTCACACAATACGTGAAGTAGGAGATCTTCTTAAACTGGTGTCAATAGATAGCATGCAACATTTAACTACAGAACAAATGTGCATTCAGCTTTTAGCTGTATTTTGAGGATATAACTGCCAATAGAATAATCTATCAGTCTTTGCAAGTATCCAGGACAGAAATCATCCCACTCTTCTCAGTTCACAAGCTGATCTCTGAGACACAATTGAGTAGGTTTATAAAAGAACATGGTAATTTAGAGCAAAAATGGACCTTTTGGGTTCACTTATATCTAGTCTAGCAGCAGCATTGTCACAAGCAACTGCATCAAATCCTCCTCTCTTGAATGCGTCAGCCCTCATTTTCTAAGTTGAAGGGCAATTTTCCCTCTATTCCTGTAAATAGATTGTCTCACACTTGATGTCTGATGGTCAGGTATCTTTTCCAAGTTTTCCCATTACATTTATTTATTGCCATTGCTGCAATCTTTCTGCATCTTATGTATATTTATTCTCTCTCTCTCTCTGACCCTGCCTAAATTCCCTTTTCAGCGTATTTCTAGAGAAGTGGCATATCTAGAGGCTGTAAAGAGAATGGTAACTCATCCCAGAAGAACTTCATGGGAAAAGAGAGAATCCCAGCTCAGTTCAGTGCAGCCCTTGGTGGCCCTGTGGTGTCAGTGAGGTAAAGCAGCTGCTTTCTGCAGTACTACCTTGAGTCAGGGTGGGTAGTTTACTTTTAGACATTCAGATTGTTTACTTTTTCTTACTGGGTAACAACTACTCTGACAATTCTAACAAGAAAATAAGTGATCTCTGCAGGATGTAGCACATGGAAGTGGAAACAATGGAAATGGCCGAAAGAAGACTAGGTGATGTGAAGCAGTGCCACAGCCGCTCTGCCGGATTTCAACAGCATTACAGAAAGACAGCTTGCTGCTAGGCTGGGTTGCACAATTAAGCAATGCAGTAAATGGAGTAAACTTCTGTGGGTATCAAAAAGGGAAAAAGTAATTTTTGTCCTCAAGATTTTGAGTATTCAGCCAGAAAATACATAGAATTACATTTTAGGGGGTTTTCATTTTTTTTTTGGCACATTGCTAACTTTGGAGACTAGCTTTGATATATACTCAGTTTGTACACTGCCAAAGGAAGCTTTGATTTTGATTGGGGGATTTGGGATATATTTAACTGTCAGTTAAGTAATGAATATTTTTCAGAGCTGTTGATTTCAGCCTTCCAGATAAATAAAACAAATCCATAGAGACTCCTTTCTCATTGAAAGGAGAGGGAAAATGAAGTGTTGTTAGCAAACTGAAAACATGATATTGGCAGATAGGCCTTTTTCATCTCTGGAGTTTCATGAGGATCCGTTTAGCTGAGGTGGCAGTCTGGTGGCTGGTTTGTGCTGATCGCAGTCTCCATGAGGTTGCTTGAGGTGGTTTGCTTTGTGATCATAGCGATCTTAAAAACTACAGAACTGATGTGGACAATGAGAGAACTGTATCAACTCAAATATAATAGTTTGTCATACTGGGTAAAGCTAAAAGCCATTAATGAAGTGAACATTCCGTACTTGAGCACTTCTTGTCGTTGAGAATACGTAAATGGGGCAGGCAGGATGTGGCAATAGGAGCGCCTCTTGGAATGAAACAGTTGGTACCCAGCGTTCCCACTGCATACTTTGTTTTGGGGTTTGTTTGGTGTCGGAGGTGGGAGGCAACTAAGCTGAATGTAACTTAAATGTGTTAAAATTAATAAACAGGCAGTTTTGTCAGCTGTCGTGTTTAAAATATTTATCACCCAGCTGCACTGGTGTTCTGCACATAGCGATAGTATGGCTGTGTTATGCAAGAACACAAGATTCATTACATTTAGCAGATGAGAACATCCAGAGGACTCACTGCTCCTGGTTATACTCTTCACTATATTTCCCCTCTTAGCAAGAGTTCTGAGACTCTCTACAATGCCTACAGAAAGCATCAAGACTAGAGACAGGCTTCTGCAGATTTTTGAATTGTTAATAATTTACTTATAAATGCACAATGTCTTATGTTTTGGACTAGAGAAAGTATTTATTGAAATTTTTGTTTATTTATGTACTGTCAGGAGAAACTGCATGCTATAATATTGTTAGAAGTCTTTAAGGAGGATTTTAGCTAGAAAGTCTAGAGGGAAATTGTACAGTTTTTGCTCATGGCTTTCCTCTTGTCAGAGCAGCTATGTCCTTGCTAGTCATGCTATTTTCCCTTCCTTTTCTGATAACAAAAAAAGCTTGTCAGAAGCAACAGATATTTATTGTAGAATATTCAGAAAATGCATAGTGTAACATTTTGAGAGTGATTTGATTCATGCCAGACCATTAATACTGTTTTTAAAATATGAATAAATTTAGCCTTCTGGTAACACACAGCAATAAGTACATTTAGTGCTAGAGCATTGGTGCTCTTAGAGACACTAATAGATCTATAGAGGGAAAAAGATAGTGATTTTTCACTACAAATGTAAATTGTCGGCTTTCCCTTAGAATTTAATAATTTTTTTTAGTGATCAGATGAATAGGTATCACAGTAGTTAAATGTTTGCCAATGATTCCATTTTAAAAATTTAGGCACCTCCATTATAAGCACTCATATTTCATTGTACATGTAAGCTTGTCTACATAACATATCTAAAGTCCAAAAGCAGTAAGTGCTTTAGTGCTTTCAAAATGTTACTTATATATTGTGTTTAAACAAATGAAAGTTCTTCTGTGTTCAGATTTCAGTTTTGATTTTTAAAGCTCGGTTTAGCAAGCGATGAAGACCTCAGGAAAAGATGCCACTTTTTTTGGCAGAAGTATTTAAATTATTTGTAATAAGGGCTTCAACTTCCTATTCCAGCTATGAACTTTTCATAATATATTAATTGGAATTTTGGATAAAGGATAAATTTGATTAATTATGAAGGTTGAGGAAGAGAAGTATCTATTGCATCAGATCAATTCAACAGAGAAAACATAAGGGGAGTAACAAAGTCACACAAAAACAGACAATTGACTTAGAAACTCACAGAATGCAAACCCACAATAATCCTGACCTGCTGCTGTGTGCTGTTTCAAAGAAATAAAATGTATTGGTGCAAGCTGTAAATATTGAAATAAATAAGTAAGCAATTGACATTATACATCTTTGAATTATTGGAAATACCACATGGTAGAATTCTCTTTCATCCTCGCTGCTTCAAATAATCAAAATACTGCTTATGAAAATTCCTAAGGGAAGAAAAATATATTAAAAGTTTGAACTGAGATAATTTATAGTGCTTTGTTATGAAGATGCCTGCAGAGTTGTAATTATTCCCAAAACAAACATTATAAACCCTTAAAATTTAGAAATAGAAACATATTTTTAAAGTTTCAAATTTATTAAGGTATGGAAATATGAAAGTGTCTTGCAGGGCAGTTTTATCTCCAGCTACAGTGACATCTTGAGGTGGGAAATGAAACACCTGGGTTTTGTTAAAACAGCGGTAATCATTGAAATTCATTAATCATAATTAAGAAGCTACTATAAAAGGAGAGGTAAAATGCCGAAGAGCTAGAGGTAGCAGAACTGCAGGATCACATTGCAATTTGAGGTTTGTAATTTGTTATCTCTGCTCCTTCAGCAGAGTTAACGTTTTTGTGGTACGTGTTTATTTAGAACTGAGCAGCCTTGAGGTGCAGATCGTTTTTCCTGAGAAGTTTCCACCTGTGCTCTGTAGGCATCTCAGTCAGTGTTTTTGTTACCTGGCAGTGTAATCCACCAAGAGAATACCTGTAAAAATAAGCTTATTGATTAGGGGGTTTTTAGTCATTTGAACATCATTGTGAGATGATTCAGTTCTGCGTCTTCCATGTTCCCCTATAAACAGTACAACATTCTGAACAACTCAAAGGGTAAACAAAGAAAGTCACAATCACAAAATCAAGTCAGGGATGGATGAACAGGGTGGTGAAGGCATCATTTAAGCTCTGTGAAAAACTTAAAGGAGTGAAGAACTGAATGAAGGAGAATGGTTATTTATTGGGAGAGTCCAGTTCTGCTTAATTTTGCAAGGGTAAGAACTGGCAGTATAATGTATAAGTTAAGGCACAGGCTGATAAGGAGAGAACACAAAACATTGCCTTAACAAAGGGGGCAAGAGGGGGAGGAAATCAGGTTGGGAAAAACTGAAGTGTTTCTCCTTTATGCTGTCAATAACAGAGATTACACAAACGTGCAATTTGCAGTCCTGTAGTTGAAACAATTCCTAATGTCTCATTCACTGTGACAGATAGGCAAGGGCATAATTTTAGCATGCAAACTCATGAGAAAGATGCCAGTAGTAATACAAGGAGCACTTGAGTCACAATTCAGACAGTAAAGGGTACTGTTAGTGTTGCTAATTGAGTGCTCAAGCATTTACACAGTTGTTGTATTGAAGGAATAATTTCCCACAAGATGGAGAAAAAAGTAATTTGGCTGCAGGCTTTACTGCAGTGAGGTCTGTAAGCAGAGCCTTGGGTAAAAGCTCAAAAAGAAAAATTTCCAGGAACTGTATCAGCTGTAAGCATTACTCTGGCTCTAAGAGCTTATGGGTACATGACATACTGTATACCATATCAGCTTTACATGTAGTAAATTTATTTCTTTATATATCTGTAAAATGTTTATTTACCTTGAGTTTCCCTCTCGTTTTTTGTCCACTACAGTCCCAAGTCAGGTTTTCTCAATTTGTTTGTTTCAATTTTTTTTTCCACTCCCAGGTGGCATCTGCTTTTGCTCCCTTGGTAACATATATTTGTAGCTACTTTTTCTCTTTCCAGTCTTGTATGTTGCACGGTGTCTCTGTCTTACCTTGATGGAAAGAAATAAACTACTATTTGAATTGCAGAAAGACATTCTGGAATGAAATGAAATTTCCATTTACTTAAAAGAAAAACTGTACCAGCTCCAAACAATTGTCCATCAGTAATGTATTTTCAGCTAATCAAAAACCACATTCTTCCAGCTTTTTTGATTATTTTCAGATACTGTATATTGGTTTATATCAAGAATATTAATTACAGTAAGAAGAACTAATAATCTCTATAGTGATAAATACCATAGAATGGTTTGACTTGGAAGGGATCTTAAAGACCATCCAGTTCCAACCCCCCTGCCATGGGCAGGGACACCTCTCACTAGACCAGGTTGCTCAAAGCCGCATCCAGCCTTGCCTTGAACACTTCCAGGGATGGGGCATCCACAACGTCTCAGGGCAGTCACTTCCAGTGCCTCATGACCCTCATAGGAAAGAATGTTTTTCTAATATCTAATCTAAACCTACTCTCTTTCAGTTTGAATCCATTCCCTCTTGTCCTGTTGCTACATGCTCTTGTAAATAGTCTCTCTCTGTCTTTCCTGTAGGCTCCTTTTGGGTACCGGAATGCCACAATTAGGTCACCCCAAAGCTRCCTTTTCTTCAGGCTGAACAATCCCAATTCTGTCAGCCTTTCCTCGTAGGAGAGGTGCTACATCCTCCACCTAAACTGCAAACAGTGCAGGAAGGAATTATTTGTAGGTGGGGAGCAAGTTGTGATAGAGCTGCAATTCAAATAAATGCGTGCCTTTAAGTGAGTACATAATTGTATCAAGAAAAAAAATAAGTTGATTTTAAGTATGATTTTCAGAATCAATTGTGCCAAACAGAGCTTTTCACTTGGGTGGATCTTTGTCACCATACTACATATCCTCCTTTTACGATAACTTGTTCTACTCACTTGATTTCCCTGCCAGAACTGCACCCACAGCACTGCAGATAGTAAGTAGCATTTCCCTATGGGAACATATCACTATCTTTCCATCCTGCTGTTAAACTTCGGATTTCATGTCTAGGTAAAAATGCTTGGTGACCTAGCATGCCATTAATAAAGACATATACATCGGTATAGGTATTATCTAGCACTCAGGGACTCAGGATTGTAGAAAGTATGACAAGGCAATCTGAGTCTGTAATATATCAAATGCCTACCTCATAAAAATAGCTTTAAATAAGATGGTTACATAAGAAAATAACTTTTTATAGACATATGTACTAGTTCTTAATAGGCCCCATTTATAAAACTGAGATGATTTGCTTTACTAAACATGAATACTCAAATTGGAAATATATTTTTATTTTGTGACATTCTTGGTATCAATCAACATCAATTTGTTAGTTTCTTAATACCAGTTTGTTAGAATAATTTTGAAACTTCTCAAGTGAAAGTCGTCCTTTTTCAATCTGAACTTTAATCTTGAGCCAAAAGGGGGGAAAAAACTCCCAAAGACTAATTGGTATCACAAAATCAATTTTCATACTACAAGAATCAACTCTGCTCTAGTTAATATAGTTCAAAAGTGCATCATTGCTGTTATTTCTGTCAGATACAGTAATACTTCATTCTGTTTTTCAGTAATTACTTTCTAAAAAAATGCAATATAGGTACATTTAGTCATCAATCTATTTTTATAGTTGCTTATTTTTTAAACAATTTCTGACCCAACAAATAAGTGACCAGTAGAGTTATCACCAGTTGTCAGAACTGTTGTTTTGGTGAGATGGGAGATACCATGCTGAAAGGTTAAATGAAATGTCATTAAAACTTTTCCTTTCTGAACTTGGTTTTAGGTAGCTTATTTTTTAGAATACCTAAGTAGGTCTGAAAGCTATTTCCCACAAAATTGCTGTGTGTTTTCTCACCTTTCCCCTTTCATATCTATTTTCTCTTTTTATAGGCTAAATTATGTGAGATTTGTTTAAAGCAGAATTTGTTTAAAGCACAGGAATCTTCATTATTTACTTCTGCTTTAAAACATAGGTATTCTTTCCCATAGGTACCTAGTGCTAAAAACATACAATCAAGGAGGAAACAAAGGGGTGGAGGAGTTTTCTGAGCTAATAGTGGCTCTGGATCTGGGCAGAAAACATCCTTACAAAGTGCTTTGCACTAATATTAGTGGAAAATAAAGTATAGTTTTCAATGTGATGTTCTTGGCAGAAAAAAATAGTATGTAAAAATTGTACAATTATTCTGCTGACGCTTCTGATTTAGAGAGGATTTTTCATTCTTACAGGAACAACCTTTACAAATATTTAAATGGAAAGAAGTAATTACAATCACTACTTTCTCTTTATAGCACTTTAAAAAAATCCTGGCTTTTTTGTGAATAATTGTCTGTGGTGATATTTTATTAATGTTTTTTTCTCTTTGATAATGCATGTTGAGTACTGTTTCTGGATCTTATGATTTCAACAGAACAACCAGAGCACTGATGGATAACTGAATGTTTGATAGTATGGTTTATCTCCTCTCCATCACCCTTTAAACAGTAATAGCTTACTTTCTTTGTGGGCTTCTAATTAATGTGTTCTTCTGCATCTCCTCTGTTGTTTTAATTCTGTTCCTCTCATGAGAGAAGATTGCTTTCCTGGATTTTGTAATCAGKGACCCTGCATTGCTAACATCACCAACTTCTAATTCTCTCTAGATTGGTGTATTTTTAGTCTGCTTAGACCTTTTTTTCCAGAAATCTCAATGAGACCCTGCTCTTGATTGATAAGTAGAGGATTTCAGTCTGGGAGGGGAAACTCGTTGGATTTGGGAATGCCATCTAGGCTAAGAGGCCTGACGTCATTCACTGCATGCACTGAGTCAAGTGTTTTGAATATGAGTTACGAATGCATATAATTTACATGAAATTATATCAATAACCGCTGCCTTTAAGTCGGAATTAAAATGGGAACTACAGAAGCTGAAGTGATGGCTAATCACTATTAAAAGTTAAATTACCTGAAACTGCTCAACGTAGAGAGGGAAAAAAATAAAATAATTCAAAAATTGAATTGTATTTTGTAGGTCTGTCCAGCATTTTTATAAAATGTACCATGTAAATTGCTCGAAGTTGTAGCAAAATTAGTCATCGTAACTGATGTATGTTAATCTGCCTTAGCTTGGCTGCACTTTGGAGTTGCTGGCTCATATTTTCCATTTCATTTTATGAGCAAGGGCAATATGGAGCAAAATCAACCAACATACAAGACAACTTTGTCCTTTGCACTTCACCAAATGGGACCTTTGGTTTGAAGTCATGTCCTTTTGCAGGCCATAGAGACCCACCTCATCCGAAAATCGAGCGGGGGGCTGACGTACATCGCTGAGTGGAAGGGCGGATTGCTGGAACACAAGATGGGACATCTCACTTGTTTTGCTGGAGGCATGTTTGCTCTAGGAGCAGATGGAGCACCCAGTGACAAGACAGGCCATCACATCGAGCTTGGTGCTGAAATTGCCAGGACTTGCCATGAATCCTATGATCGTACACGTGAGTTCTGTATTTGCAGAGTTTGGCTGCGCAGCCTGGCTTTGTGAAGGCAGCCGCTGGTATTTTAGCATAAAGCTTGAATGAAAATTGTAGCACGGTGAGAACTGTTCATCCTTTCTGGGCAAATGCTGCTTTGCTTTAAGAGTAACTTAAAATGGCTGCTCTGTTTTATAAATAATTTCCGTGCACCCAAATGGTATCTCCTCACTGTAGTAATTAACATGACAGCTTTTTTCACTATGCCAATTTCTGTATAGCTGAATACAGGTAAGAGAGGGACCCTGTTCATTTATGCATCAATATAGCTCATATAATATTAATCAATATTAATCATGTTTTATGCACAAAAGAATATTTTACACTCAGTTCTGTTGGTACAATGCTGCAAATGATAGAATTGGACAAAGAAAGTGGATTTCTGTGCAGGGAAGTTCTTCGGATTCTTTCATTTTCTTATAGAAATAACCCTGACAGCATTTTAGGTCCCAGAGTGTATTTTCCAGTTTGATATACAAAAGTAAATATCCTCATCTTTTAAGCAAAATTTCACACATTGCTAGTTATATGAAATCTTCCAGAATGCAAATGTTAGCATCACTGTTCAAACTGTAACCATTGTTTAAGGCAGTGGTGAAGAACATCTCTCTCCTGTTCCAAATTATTTATAAAATATTAAAAACAGGAGGTGCTGCAGAATCTTTCCTAAATTATGTAGTTTCAGGTAACATGGCTTTGTGCCACATTAAAGGCCAGTTGATCGGGTATGTTACATAATTTGAAACCCTTTTTAATTAAACCCCTTTATTTTAGTCTGTGTTTTTATATTGGCTAGGCATGAAACTGGGACCAGAAGCCTTCAGATTTGATGGTGGTGTTGAGGCCATTGCTACAAGACAAAATGAAAAATACTACATCTTACGACCAGAAGTCATAGAGACCTACATGTACATGTGGCGGCTCACTCATGATCCAAAGTACAGGCAGTGGGGATGGGAAGCTGTTGAGGTAATGTTCTACTGGACTTTTTTGTTGTTAGGTGAGCTATTGAATGATATCCGAATATTGTTCAGCAGTTGGAGAGTAAATATTTATTTTAAATCAGTGGTATGAATTCAAATTTCCATAGATTAATTTACTAAACAGATGAACTAAGATCATTTTGACAAAACCAAATACTGCTGATACTGTATAATAGAAAAGTACCTTGTGATTTCTCCTTCTTAAATACTTCTAGGATTAGAGTCACATTTGGATGTACCACGCAGGATGTTGAGTGTTGCTGCATATGAATGGAAAGTGCAAACCTGTGTCAGATTTGAGACTTGGATATGGAAATAGGTTTTATGAAATGTATTTTCAACAGTAATTGTACGAAGGTGATTTTAGTTAAGGTTATCTTGACAAAACTCCCTAAGTGATAGCAATCTCTTCTAGATTTAAATGTTTGTGTCCCACTGGCCTTTGAGCTTCAACCAGTCACGCTGAACCTACCTATTTGTGTTTGTCTAGCACAAGCCTTGCGAGAGGGCAGCTAGTCTGCACTCCCAAAAAATTGCCTTGCTAAATCCATTTTTTCCCTTATTTCAGCAGTTAATCACCGTTACTGGTAAGGATAAGAGCCTTTAGATTTACCACGTTTCATCCTCTGGGTATGGGTCCTTATTATGCTTCTGGAGTTCACTGGTTTTCTCCTCACAGTGCTGTTGCACTTGCTAAATTATCTCAGGTCTGATAGGAAATACAGGAAGCTGAAGAACATTATTTTTGTGGCTCTGTATACTTAAGAAAAATGAATAAAAACCAAAACTCTCTGCAGCATTTTGTTTCGTAGTGACCTCTCTTGTGCAGAGGTATTGCTTTCCAGGATTTCAAAAGTATCCTGTTTGTCACTTTTCCCAACACCTCTTGCTTCTGGAAGCATATGATTACAACCTTCTTGGAGGGGCTTGCACCAGTAGTTATAGAAGGTTGCTCTATACTAAGGGTAGGACATGTAACCTTCTGTCCTACAATTTCTCACCCCAAGGGACCCTACTACAGAGTGGTTTCAGGGTGATGACTCTACATACCTGACTCCCTCCACAGCAACCAAGATCTGTAAATGTATTCAGTATTCACTGTGTGAAATACTGGATGTATTGGAAATGTGCCAATGTTGCTGAGCATTGGGAAAAAAGGGTGTTTTAGATGTTCTCGAAGAGTTAAATTTAAGGCAAAATCTGCTTTCCAAAAGAGAATAATAGCATTAACTATACCTGTATTCTCAAACTTTTTGTCTGAATATTCTCAGTCATTTCATATCTGCAGTGAGCACTGTATTCAGCTAGGTAGACTGTAGTAATTTAGGGCATTATATTTGCCTCCCTCAGGTGTTGGCTCTGTGTCCTGAAACAATATACTTCTGAGTTAATGATTCCAAAGCAATTGGGGTTTTAAAACCTCTAATTTAGAGGGCTGTTCCCTTACTTTCTTCTTTGCTAACACCACCCATAGGCATACATTTTATTGCTGGAATCTTCCCAGGCAGATTATAATTGGCATATTTACAATGGCTGTACAGGGAAGTCATCCCATCAGGCTTCTGCAATGCCAACTGTTCGTTCTCCAGGAGATGTTTTTCCTGACTCATTGTTACTGCCCACACTGATAACATTGTTATAAACAATTGAAATGTTTTCCTTATTATTATTCTTTACCCTGTTGGTTCAGTTTGTTTGTGTTTCTTTCAAGTTTGTACACTTGCTTACCTTCTTCGCGCTCCCCACGTGTTCCTTGTTTAACATTCCTGTGGTTACTCTCAGTCTGGCTCTAACACGGTGGATTACAGTCCGTGTGTGGGAGATGCAGCTGGTCCCATTTTGCACAGGGCCCATCTTCCACTGTCCTAATGTGCAGTTGTGTTTTTCACAAAAACAAATCATCAACTGCTTCCCAGGACTTATACAGTCAGTTGTAGGTTTTAAATCTTTTTTCTTCCTGTTCTCTCTTGATTTTTATAGCCATACTGCTCCACCTGATATAGTATATTTTTGTTACCGCACATGTTGTGACAGCTTAYCGTAACTACTTCATAAATTCTGCTCCTTCTTGCTCCTTAATGTTGCCCCAAAGAGCACATTACCCTTTCTGTCCTTGGAGAAGTCCCCAACCACTGAAGGTCGTTGGTTTAATTACCAGCACCTGTAGCACAAAGAGAAACCTGAGATTGAAACACGAAAAAAGAGGAAACAATCAGACCATTTGCGTTTTGCCCCCAAAAAAGTTGTTCTTCAGGTGTTTCATGTTCATTTTCAACTCATTACTCTGGCAATAAAAAGTCATTAGCTTTGTTTCCCAGTGCCCTTGTAGTAGAAAAGGAGAGGTTTTTAGTCGTGACTTCTAAACTCTCCAACAAACTCTCTTAAGTCTTTCTCTAACTTTTATAGACTCAAAATATGCTATAGCCTCTCCCTTTTTTTCTTTGTGAACTTGCTTTGCTGCTTTGAGTCCAAGATAATTTTGTATGTACTTCAGCAGTTGGAGAAAATGCAGTTATGACCACCAGCAATATCCACTGTTACTGAGTCAGAAAGGTTTTATCAGCTTAGCTCACGAAAGCCTCCCTTTCTGCATTATAAATGTGGCACATATTTTAAATTCGTAGCACTTCCTTTGTTTTTCCCCTTTATGATAGTTTGAGACTGTCAGCCAGTTTTCACTGTGCTTGATGTTTTCCATTACTGTAGCATAACTAGTCTTAGCCACCCTCATTTTCTGAGAACTACTAATTTAAAATGTGTTTGATTGTTTCTTCCTGCCCACCACTATCCCCTGTCACTCTGAACATCACTGTATTCTGCAGAAAAGGGCACAAAAGCCCATCACTGCCACTTGGTTGACAACCAAGAGCCTTTTTATCCTACTAATCCTGCAGGTGAATGTCCTGWTCCTTTAGTTAGGTGGAAAGTAGCTTTGAGGGATAAGATGCTTCACATTTGCATCAAGTAGATACCACCAGATAGCCAACATGGTGCAAGTTAACCCCTTAGTTTACATTACAGCAGTGCCTTCAGGTACCTTTACGGTGCCTCTGAACTCAAAGGAGGCTCTAGGTACGTSTTAGAGCATATAAATGGTAAATGCAATTTGCTTTTATTTTACCTCACCCTGTTTAGAATGCAGATATTTCCTTGCATAGTGGCCTTATCCTTCAAGTTCTGCTTCTGCTGTGCCTTGAAAAACATCATCTTGTGTTTGACATTGAAAATCCAGACACAGATTCAGCATTTTGAATTCATTGCAGGTTGAAGTAGACAAGAGGGAAGGAATACCAGCCAGAGGAAATTACCTATTTAAACTTAAGTATATTTGTCATTTAGTAAAAGTGTCCAGGAAAATTAAAGAACCTAAAGACACATAAGAAAAGACAAATAGGCTGTTATATTTTAAAGGATCTCTTCTGGAGAAAAATCCCTTTTAAATATACAATAGGCAGCTTACTCTCCAGTGAAACTATAGAGAGCCTGACATGCAAGCTAAATGTGTGCAGACAGCTACAGGGACTCCAGCAACATCAAGGACGCTTAGGATATCTACTCATAGCAAAACACAGATCTTAAACAGTCTTTAGAGCAGGGGAAGGTGATGAATACCTCAGTAATTATTAGTCACTTTTAGTCCCATTTGTCACGAGAAAATACTTATTCTGCTTGGTTTAGACGTCCTCTGCCTTGCTTTTTGCCTTGTATGTTTTGAAATTCAGCATCTTTCCCTAAATAAAATCTACACATCCTGTACTCATTTCAGTGATACTTGTAATAACTTCAGGAAGGGGGAAACTAGTTATCTCCTGGCTCTCTGCTGGGGGTTGGATAAAGCCGCAGGTGTGGGAAACTAGTTATCTCCTGGCTCTCTGCTGGGGGTTGGATAAAGCCGCAGGTGTTTCTGCCTGGAATTTGTTGCTCCAATACCATCTCCACAGCAAACACCATCTTTCAGAGTAGTGTGGTCCTGGGTGAATGTAGTAATCCACCACCCTTACCATCATTTTCATTTTGAGAAGTTATTTAGGGTTAAGTAGCACTTTCTGAATTTGCTTTTGAATAATGAGTTGTTTTAAAGATAATCATCTTAGATTCTCCTCACTCCTTCACTATATTGCGTGATACCAGAGTTATTATAAAACAGAATAAGAAAACTTAAGAGGGTAAGAATACTTGTGGCCTTGTTAAATAGGTCAATTATAAAGAAAAAAAGATGAATTAATATTTTAAATATAGTAGTGATATTCAATACTCAATATTCAAATAAGGTATTGTATAATAGTATATTTAAAGAAGTTATGGCTCATACGTAGGCATATGGGAACCACCTTTCTAATGCAAACACGTCTAAAATAAAGAAAAGCAACAAAGTTTATTAAATAGTCTCACTGTACATACTTTCTACTGTTTCAGCGTGTTTTTTGCCCTTCTGTATACACTCATCTGATAATTTTTCTCCTTCAAAAATATAAATCTCCTTCAAAATATAGGATATTCTTGTGGGCAGAAAAGAAATCGTATTTTTGGGTGTCCATGTACTCCTTTTTATAGTGAAATAGGAATCAGTCATCTGTATTACACCTTTTAACTGAATAGAGAGTTTGGAAACTAGTTTGAGAAAAATACATTGTTATTGTGTACAGCTAAATTATGTTGGGTTAAGTCCTGGCTTTCTGTCTACTCCTGTGTAACAGACAAAGCTTTTTCAGAAAGGTAGCAAAGAAAAATATAACCACTGCAGAAAAGAAATTCAGTCACAGCCCAGTATCAGTGGTTTCCCATTGTAAAATTAAATAATTGCAAAGAGAAGCCAGACAACTTACACAGAAAAGGGAGAGTTGCCTTTCCTTTTTTGAAGGGACTTGCAGGAGGTAAGGAAAAGACTGATCTTAAGTGTAGTGCTCAATTCTGTCACAGTCATTTAAAGTACTAACATATGACCAAGAAAGGTATAGATACAACTTCCAAAGGCTGATAGGGAGGTTGGGAGAGAGGCTGTTGTTACTCCTATTAAAAAGAGGAAAAAAATATAAGTGAAAAATCCATATGTTTTAGATCCTTACACCTGTATATCTTTCCTTCTGAAAGCTGGTTTGTGTTCACTTTTTATTCATTTATCATTTTGCTTCTCTTCCTAAATGTAAAATTAGACACGTTTACCTTTGTCTTTTTTAAAAGAGGTTTCTATCTAGAGCTTTACCGAGTTTTTCAYCTCTTTATCAAAAAAATTGTGGCAATTGTTTTTGGCTAGTTTTATTGTTAAGTGAAGAAAAACTGATGTATTTTGTTAATCCCATTGGTTTGGGTGTTTTCTTCCCTGCTTCAGGCACTGGAAAAACACTGCAGAGTAGACGGTGGCTATTCTGGCATTAGAGATGTTTATAACAATCATGAAAGCCATGATGATGTGCAGCAAAGTTTCTTCCTTTCAGAGACACTCAAGTAAGTTGAGAAAGTTGACTTTCATTAATGTGAAGTAGTTCTATGTATCATCTTTACAGATAAGTATTTATCATTAGTACCCTTGACACTCACATAACAAAATCTGACTGAAAGAGCAGAGCTTTTATTACGTGACAGGAAGCCAAATCGTGGTTTTTTTTCAATCTGTGTCAATAAAATAAATTCCCTGGCTTCTGGAAATTATCTGTACTTCTGATAAAGGTACTTGATGGTCTTTGAGAAATTGCATCTCCTATCTTTGATAGGATCTAATTATATATGCCAGCACTAATGAAACAAGTTGACTAGACAGAGAACTTATCAGGCTTATATTGCATACTTTTCATTTTGAAATCATAGAAAAAGAAAAAGTCAACTTCCATGGAAAGCTTGCAGGGCCTGTTAAGAGTGAAAACCAAAAGCTTGCATTATCTATCATCATCTCCTAAATTTTTAATGAGATAAATGAAGTTTTGTCTTGGTCCCTTTACTTCTGTGATTCTTTCGCTGTGCCAGAAAAAATTTCAAAGACCAGAAAAAATCAGTCATGCCATCTCAACGGGAAGTTTCATACTCAAGTAAATGAAATATTAATTATTACATGTTTTCCTAAAAACTATTGTAGTTTCACTTCCCTGACGTGGTTGCATTTCCTGCTTTTTTTCTTGCCAGGTACCTGTATTTGMTGTTTTCTGAAGATGATATTCTTCCATTTGAACACTGGGTCTTCAACACAGAGGCTCATCCTCTCCCTGTTCTTCACAAAGATGATGGGAATAAAGAAGAAAACACGAAATAGATGAAGATTAAATTATACTTTGTTTCATTCCTTACATTTCTTTCCAGGACTTGGGCACATGATTTGGTTTTAAATTCCTGAGTTAAATTTTTAAATCAAGTGTTTTGCAGTCTGTTTTCTTTAACAGTAAATATTTATGAATAGACCCAATTAATTATGATAAAATCTTGGTCTTCTAATCCAGATGAATAACTTCTTAGAAGTGAAATAGGATATGTCTCCAGATTCTGTTAGGCTGCAATGTCATTTTGACCAAAAAGAACAGAGGGTCTGCATGTTACCTGTTTCCTGTTATGCTTTTAATTTGACTGCAAAATTCTTTTCTCCTCTGTGAGGAGATATATGCTTTAAGCTGTAATATTTTGCCATGTTGCAAAAAGCCATATTGAATTAAGTATAAAGAGCTTTTTCCTTTTATTTTTTTTTTTTGTTGTTCTATGTTAATTTGTTTTGTGTGTCATCCAGGACAAATCTTGTGACTGTGACAGCCTCTACTTATGCGGGTCTATCATTACTTGGTAAAGTATCTGATGTATTTCATTGTCAATGAAATCTACATAGGAATATTTTCATCTCATGCAGACACAGCTCTGAAACTGCAGTATAAGTTGAATTTAGGTTAAACTAGTTTCTATGGATTTAGCACATTAGTTAGCAGACCTTAGTTTCTCGGGTTTTGATTAGATTATTGTAGTAGAATAAATGGTTTCCTCCCTTTTCTAAGTGGTGTTATTCTTATGTCTTTAGTCAAGCTACTATGGAGTAAAATAAGGTAGTCATTTCATATTAAGAAAGGGAGTATTAACCTTCTTTATATATTTAGTCCAGTAGTTTTCATTTGGTTGATTGGCAAAAAAAACACTCAATGACATTCTCCTGGAAGACGAGAATTGTATTGAATACAATTTGTTTGTTTTTCTGTTACTTTTGCAAAGATTTAGGTAGGTTCAGGCTTGACACCAGACTTGACAGTGAATTGTCACAAAGCAATTTAATGTATCCATATGAATAAAGCTAGATGTTCAGATGCCTTGAAGAAAACCTGTCTCCTCAAAAGAAGTTGTCATTCAGAGAGGAAGTTATCTGCATAGAACTAAAACTTTCTGACAACACTGTCTTGTCTTAAGTAACAGAAATGCAATGTTCTTAAAAAATATTCCCTAGAGTAGAGACCTGGCTTACTAAGAAAGTTAACAGCTTTGCCAAAAATGTTTTGCTTTGTGACATCACCAAAGGGAAAAAGAAATGAGGCATGATTAATTCCTGTTTCTACTTGATTTGGAGAGGTTTACATGGTTTTTAAGTCCACCTATGCTTTCATTTAGTGATGGGATGACTTCCATACATTTCACGTAGGAAACACCTGGCTTCTTGTTCTGAGAAAGAATGTTATTCACTGATTGGGCTGCACCAAAACAAATCTGGTTCTGAGCAGTAATCTTCTTGAATGGTATTTAGTAAGAGAGCTCACACGTCCAGCATTGCTAATCACAGCTGAGGGAGCACATTTGTTTAGGCTTTACAGAGTACATTTTTTCTATACTGCTGGAGGTCTGCAATGGAGATTTTCTTATGTAGAAKCCAAGAGCAAAAATAATTACATTTTCATATACAGCAGCTGGAAGCTGACCCATAGAGTTTACCCTTGAGTCTGTAAAGACAGCACTGCCTCTCTGCCTCTCCTGCAGACAGAGGAGATGGCAGGTGCCACAGGAGCTGCCAAAGACATTTGGGGGGCAAGGCAATGATGTGCTGAGCCTCCCAGCACAGGCTTGGCAGAGCTGAGCACTCCTACATGGGAGTTAATAGGAGCACCCTGGTGAGCCTGGGCCACCCAGTGCTGGGAGAATGGATGGAAATGGATCTGCAGGTAAACCCTGCTCAGCCAGCACACCAGCTCGAAACTTTTTTGCTTTATTGCTTTTTTTTTTAATTATTATTTTCTTTATTAAAGCATGAATTCTCTCAAGTCACAGCAGGTTTCTGAAACCAACCAAGCAAGGATGAGGTCTTGGCTCGCTCCTCTGCTGAAAAGCAGAAACTCTGCTGATTTTGATTCTCCAGAATTTGTACCATTAGAGGACTATACTTGACTGTTTTTCTTTGGAAACAGTATTTATAAGGGAGATTTTTTTTCCCACCCCCTGAACTACCACAAAGAAATTATAGCTGTGGAATAAAAACAAAAATTTTCTTCCCTTTTTAATAGGTAATAATAATTACTTTTTTCTTAGTTATGTTTATTGGGTCACCTGCTGCTGCTGCCTACCCACCTGCATGTGCTGCTATAGGCCTTGTCTCTGTTAAATAACTACAAAAGCTCAGACAGAAACAGTCTTTTAGAAGTGTGTTTTGTAAGCCTCTTTCTACTTGGCTTTCTTAACCACAGTTTGCTTCCCCCAGGTGTCTCTAGTGATCTTGCTGGTACTTGGTGAGCTGAAGGGAAGAGCAGAGAACCAGACAGTTCTTCTCCATGTTTTAAGAAACAGGCTCCAATCACACAGCTCTGTATGCATTGAGTCTTACATACTTAAATATAAGCATCATGGCTGTTTCCTTACATACATACAGACATTTCCCATGAATTTTTTTTAGTGTGGGAGTTAGGATGATTTGAAAGAGCACAAATTTGTTGTGACTGGTATTGGTATTCAGGTTGTATGTACAAACTGCACTATACTGTACTTTTTGTAAACTAATGTAAGTAGACGAGACGATTGTACAACGTGTAGATCTGCCAACTGTAAGAAAAAACCTTTTCATAAACTGAGAATATATCAATTTTTCTTTTTTTTTTTTTAATAGCCCCAAAACACCAAAGTTAGCGCAGTCATTTTGAAACAGTCCACATTTACCACTTCTTGTTAGATTGGTAAGRTAACATATATTTTATTTCCCATTCACTTAACTAACTTCATGGAAGTGGCTAGTGATGGTGACTTTGTGTTCCCAGTCGTTCATAAGAGCAAAAGAAATTGTTTGTTCTTGGGGAAGGGGGAGACAGCAGGAACATGGACATATTGCATAAACACACTGCCCACACTTTTTCCATTTCTTTGTGGCATAATAATGCATTTAAATCTGCATATGTTAAGTCCCCAGAGGTAGATCACTTTAAATGGCATTCACATTGTTTCACAGGGGAAAAAAACATTTTTGATTGTTTGTGAGATAAGTATTGCATACGTGTTGGTTGTGCACAGATTTTTGCAATGCCCAATAGCTCACTGTTTCTATGGTGACTTCATACATATCCATTTCTATCATGTATTTAAATTGATTTTGATTTGTACATATTCCATTTAGTCTTTTCATCTTTATATAAACTGAAATTATGAAATACATAATAGGTCAAGATGCTTAATTTTTAAGAACTTATATTTGTAAAAATTTCTCTATTGTGAATAAAGTCTTTTAATATATCTGTTCAACTGGTTATAGTTTTTCTTAAGTGTGTCACAGAAGTAACTACAGGAATCTGCTGCATATTCTGGTTTGGCTGCTGTACTCACAAATTTTTGTCAGTACTCTGTATTTGTTAAGATGCTATTCTTAATTAATGTCAGGGTATAGAATTTCTACCACTGAAATAAGTTTCTAGGAATTTTTGTCGATAAAACTCAGCATACCAAATGTATTTGGTAGAAAGTGAGCCCGCTAATGAAAAGCGGGAAGCTGGGAAGTGGGAGGTGGCAGGCAACAAGCACAGTGAAGGTTAGTCACTACGATTCACGTTCTGCACAATACAAGCGGGCAAAGCTAAATGCCATTTAGGAGCAAACAGCACAGTGGAGATGACAAGGCTGTCACAGTGCCCAGTGTTACATGACCATGTAATGAAATCCTGTCGTTAGCCCATGCTCCAGAGGAGAGGGAAACAGTTGTCATAGGAACTGTAACTGTATTTTGTTTAAGAAGGATATTAAGATTTCCAATCTAAATATTGAAATAACAGCTACACCTCATGGATAACCTTGTTTTCTCTGTTTAGCAGAAAGCTTCCRTCCCAAGATGATACTGAAATAAACTGCTGTGGTTTTACAGAACAGTCTCAGTAGCATCAATTTCTTTCAAAGGACTTACTCATTAGACCTGTTTAAGTAATTTTTGAGGGTAGGTTTTTTCAGCAGTTGGGGGTGTGCAGCTGCACGGTGCAGTCCTTGGGGCAGGCAGCACAGTGCCCTCCTGCAGCTGGCTCCAGGACTAGGCAAACTGCTCCCCAGCRAGGCAAACATGAACTAATGCAAACCTTCCTGCAGATCGTGATTCAGAAGAGATGTAAAGGCAAGCCTGGGCTAGAATTTCAACCAATTCAGTCTCCTTAAGTGGATGCTTGGTGTGTTTGTTTTCTGCAGGGGAAGAAGGAACTAGGACTGAGTAGACAATTAGTCAAGACAAACAGGATTTGCCCCATCTGCATTGCCCTGTGGCCTTGCTCTATCACAAGAGGAACTCAGCACTCACATGACAGCATCTGCTATGGAAACAGCCCTTCATCTGATCCACCTTAATCTTGGGATTTGTCTGTCCTGGTTGATCTCAAATGCAGAGGAGAGATTACGCATCAAAAAGCAAACTGCCAAACCCAGGAAATGGTCATGGACTCAGAGTTCCAGTCTGAACRCTACAAGAAGAGAGAAACCACAGGGTTTTGCTCTCTCCTGGGTTTATGCATCCATACATGCACAGAGTGGTGGATGGGGCAAGTCCCACAGCTGYAGAATCCAGCTAGAGCCCAGCAGGCTGTCAGCATTCAGCAATATTCAAAAGCCAGCACTTTGACCCTCATGGCTCAGGTATCTGCTCCTCTCTCTGCACCAGCTCTCATTCAYCCTGTAAAATCACCATATAATAAACCTTCCCATTGGAAGGCCCTCTCTAAAACCTTCACACACTCCAAACTTTGTGCACACTTTGTGGCCAAGTTGTGGAAGGTTGGTTGGCCTTTACCATTCCCATACTGACATTTTACAGGACCCCTCTCATTATTAGTATTTTATTCCTTCACTCCAATTGTGTGTTGCTTTCACACCATCAATCAAAGTAGCACAGAGCCATTGTTAGTCTTGAGCACCTCAAGTTAAACAAAAAACCGGTTGGCAGTGTGGTTTTAATATGGTTTAACACTCTTGTCCAGAAAAAATACCATTGTCCACAGCTTACTTTAGTCTCAAACCTGAATATTTCTCACTGAAAAAGTGAGAGTATGTGTAGACTCTATTTGTGTTTTATGCTAAATTTACAGATCTAAGCAAACCTTACAACTATCCACTTCTGCCATAGGATTTGATAGACTGCAATATAGTTCTCCATATCTAATTCTCATTTCTTTCTGTTCCAAAGCAAAAAACAAGGAAAAAACAGTGTGACACTGAAGTGTATGAACATTTTCCAACTAGAGAATTAATTGGCTGGTCACAGTTGCAACTTGCTTGGGCAATCTTCTCTCTTTATATCTGTGGTATCACCAAAATGGGCTAACTGGGAAAAATTTCTTGCATCGATGAACATTTTTCTTTCTAAAAAAACCTTCTACAGCAAGAAAACCAGCTCCATTTAAGTCAGTGGCAAAATTGTTTATTTTAGTGAAGTCAATATTTCATTCAAAGAAAACAATTTCATAGAATATTACATGGAGATTTATGAAGTGGATGCAGCCTTAAGAATGCTTGAGGAAAAGGCAGCGGACATGCTATGTTTCTCTTTTCCTTTTATTTTTTCATATCTTACCAATGATCTGTTTCTCTATGGTTATTTTACACAATAAACACCATGTGTGGATTTATTTTCACTGAGCAAACTCTGCATTTGCTTACCATTCAAAGCCATTTTTCCTAGTGAAAACAAATCAGTGACTTCGATTCAGCTGATGCTTGGCTCCTTTAATTAAAGTGTGCACATCTTAACATGAATAGCTTCAACAAAATTTGAAGCTTTCTTTTCTCTGCCATTCTAAAATGTTTTAATATATTACACATACATCACTCTGGTTSCAACACTGGCTGCCAATACACACAAAGCCAAATCTACAGCTTTCATAATTTGCATACAAAATCCTGTGTCCTCTTCCCATTTCTCAGCAAAAATTTAGCAGCCAGACACAGTAGTGAGTTCCCATTTTGTGGGACTCCATTAATTTTATGAAATATGCTGCAGACTACTTACAAGCATGACATAAATATTATAGGTTAAAATAGAAGTACACTTGTCAAATAAGAGACCATTTTGGGATGCATTATTAATARCAACCATTTATACTCTGTAGTGCCATAAAGGTAAAGCAAGTTATACAGACACATTCTCTTCCGGTAAATTCTCACAATAGGAGATAAGATAACTCTAAGTCACTGGGCAATTATTCAAACATGGAAAGGGCGTTGGGAGATCAGCAGTGAAAMGATTAAGGCAAAATGGGTTGCTAAAAGCATTGGGTTGAAAAGAGGATGGTGAAGAGTCAATGACGACTTATAAACAGGAACTGCTACACCAAGCAAGATGAACCATAAGAATGGTGAGGTACTTCAGAATGGAGAAGGAGAAGGAATCAGAGATAATGGGTATCTCTCACTCACACAAAACCTGGACACTTGAAAAAAATCATCTTCAGACAAGCTAAGAATCAAAAAACGACACCTCCTTTCAAGGACTGAGGCTCACAGAGCAGACACAGAGCTAAACAGGGAAGCTGGAGTGTGCCTGCTCCACACCTGCAGGGGCACTGACTTTGGAAACCAAACATAAGAGTGAGTCATTGAAAACACTTACTATAACCAGGAAAAAAAAAATTAAAAAATCATTACCCAAATATGACAGTGCATTGCAGGCTGGCCTCCTGTCCTCTCACAACTCCAAATTTCCCCTCTCTCCTCACGGTGTGTCCATGATCTCTGTGCTTCTCCATGGCAAGAGGGTGCTGGTAGCACAAAAGGACCCATCTGTGGCAAGGCAGCCCACCTGCTCCCTCCTACCTTCCTTCTTGCTGTCAAGAAGGTTATCTGCTGTTTGCATAAATCAGGAGATCTCCCCTTTTTCCGTAGTCTTGTGAGACACTCAGACGCCAGGCTGGCATGACAATGAACAGCTGCTGTGAAAGGAGATTATACTGGAATTTGTGACTGACAGACACCAAAACTTTACAAACTATAAAAGATCACCATAACACACACAAATTGGAAAACCTTCTACACACCCCAAGGTGTGTGTGAGGGAGACCCCTCAAGCTGCGGGATGCCCAGCTTGAGTAAAAGTTGAGTGAAAGGAGACTTCTATATATCATTATCCTTCATTGGTAAAATGTATATTGGTTTCCTAAGCTRTACTATTTCTTCGCTAGCTGAACTATTGGTACCTATTTCGTGCACTGTATAGTTATATTGTAACCTACCAGTAATATTTCTTTTGGGTTAACCTGTGTAGTTAGTAATTTGTGCAATATGCCAGCATATTACTCATGGTGGCACAGTGTCTTACTAGTGTTATCTCTCTTGTATAACTTATGTAGTACATACTTTGTTTAGAATCTTATGTCTGTTGTTTCTATGTCTATTAAATAAATAATCCATTTGTAATAGACCTGATCGGCCATAATTAAGAACCCACAAACGAGAGTGATTTTACTTTGTGCTAAGGTGCAGGCCACTTTAGCAGGACTGCTGTCTACTGCCACAAATCTGAGCACAGACAAAAGCCTGTTTTAAACCCTTATCACATCCRTTACACCATCTCCTGAAAATGGCTGAACACCTGCCTGCCCATGGGAAGCAGCGAATTAATTCTTTGTTTTGCTTTTCTCATGTGCACAGCTTTTGCTTTCCCAATTAAACTGTCTTTACCTCAATCCACAAGTTTTCTGGCTTTTACTTTTCCAATTCTCTCCCTGATCCTGCTGGTGCAGGATTGAGCAAGCAGTTGTGTGGGGCTTGGTTGCTGTCTAGGGCTAAACCACAGCTCCAGGAAAAGTTGCAATTATTTCTGCACAGCTTTCCTTTCCTGCCTCATTAAARCTCTCTCCTCAGCTTCTACACTTCACATTCACTTGAACTCCTCATTGGATTTGTCCTTTTGCTGGGAGGTAGGAATCTAGAGGCATTCTTCAAGTAAATCACCTAGAGAGTGACTAGAAACTCACCTAGAGTAAATGCACACAGACCTTTAAAGGTTAGCAGAGATGGAGATTTCCCTGAACTCACACAGCTCTTTCCTGCCTACCCAGACCTTAAGCATTTGTACAGCTTCCTAAATTTGAATAGGCTTTTTTTTTAAATCCTGGTGGCAAATCCCAGGCAAGGCTGCAAAGCACAAGGATTAGCACTCAGGCTGGAGCGATCACTGAGGACTTCAGCAAGTCCCAGGCTGAAGCCGTTTGCAGTGTTTAGCCAAGAGCCCCAAATTGTTGTAAACAACATTATTCACAGATCTGCAGCATGATGAGCTGAATAAAAGCCCAGAAGTAGCGTGTGTGGTAGTACTGACACAGCAGCATCTTCGGAGAAATTTAGGGGAATGTTATAAAGAGGCACAAGGCACTGTCTCCAGTTGCCAGCCATAATGTGTAAATAATTCATTAAGAAAGGGCAGCCTGCACATCATCACCACTCAGAGGACCCAGAAAGCCCACAAAAATGAAAAGAGAAACATAATCGTTATATTAATTACTGATAATGTAAGGTTTAGCAACTCCATTTCATACTATAATAGCCCAGCTTCAAAAAGACTGATGCAAACACTTCATATAAAACCAAACACCAGTAGAAATGAGCCAGTCTCCTTGCTTAGCTTTCTCAGGCACCTAAAAAAGCTGAGAGTTACCGGGTTAGGCAAAAATAGACATTTTGTGGGGTTTAATCCATTCACACCGATAGACAAACATTACCCAGGCTGCAGAACCAATGCATTTTTGCCAGTCCCATAGATTTTTAAAAAACACCCACTTGAACCCTTGAAAGCCAGGGGCCATCTCAGAGCCAATCGAGCCGATCCAGAACTCCTCTTTTGCTCCACCTTCAAAAATAAAACACACACCACCACTGCTGTCCGTCTCATCCACAGTGGCAGAACAAGGTGCTCCAAAGTTAGCTATGCAATATCTTTAGCTCTTTTCGTGCCTTTTTTTTTTTTTTACATTCATCTCATCCTTGCATCCGTGCCAAGTCTCTCTCTCATTTCAGGCCATCTCTAGACCTTGAGTGGGAGCTGCTGTTCCGCCCACACCACAGAGCAGCCCTGACCATCCTTTAAGTCAGGCACTTTAACAACATTTTCACTAGTAACAAGGGGAATTTTTTCTTGAATAGTTTTTATTCCGTCTCCTTCTGGCTTTGTGTTTTCAATAGGGAAGTCCCGGAAAGAACTTTCTGAGCACATTTAATTTGTGCCTTCTGTGAGGCTTATTTGTCCAACGAGGTAGGTACCTTAGAAGATGATGTACTTTGTCCAAGTCTAATAATGCCTAGTCCCGCAGGCCCTAATCTTTTTATCTTATTATTATATAACTTTAAAACCAAAGGATATTTGCTTTTCTTTCAGGATTACTTTCCACTCTGTCCCCAGGAAAAATGTGAAGACTGAAATACACTTATGGAGCAAATATATCAGTCACAGGAGAAGGAGAGGAGGAAAAACTCTTATTCAAACATGGCAATGGAGCAGCAGCACACCAGAGTCCTATTTTCTGGTGCCTCACTTGGGGAGAACAAATCCCTCTACAAACTAGCCAAGAATCGGATCCTGTATTTACAGGAGGCAGCATGTACACCAGACWCACCAAATGACTCACACGAGGTTACAGAGCCAGGCAGTCAAACCCCCTCAGCACAGCTGCCAATTCTCAACTCCACTCTGCTTTCCAGCTGCTAAACAATAATCTTTTTCCCATCCCCATGTAAGACATGAGCCAATTTTACTTTTATGAGACTAAATTACCTCTATTCATCTCCTGTCACGGTAAATGAGTTACTAGTGAACTCTCTCATTTCTCAAAATTTTATTCACAAACGTCTTTATAATTTGGTTTACCTGTAYGTGAAGAGATACACGCTGTTTATACAAGCATAAATCAGGTATGATTTACTTTGCATTAAGTTGCTGTTTCTTTTACTGCCAGAGAAGAGATAAGTGTAAGTAGTAAAAAACCCAAAAATTTTAAAAAAATAGAGTTGCAGAGATTATGGCTAATATGCCTTACATGGGAAGAGGTTTCAGGAGTCAGACTCAAAGAGACATCACCATGAAGTAACAAGCACAGCACACACCTCTCGACATTTAGAAGCTGACTCGGGATGCCTCCTGCATCCTTTCTTTGCATTCCCCATGAGGAAAGGAGGAAAAGGCACACACCATACAGGTTGCTCCACAAGCAGTTGAGTGCAATCAGGAGTCTGCAACACAAGAGTGTAAGAATAACTATAAATARATTGGTGCAAAACTATACTCAAAGAGATTCCAGAAGATACTGGTCTTCATCTTTCACTATGCACAATGAGACAGGGCAGCATGTAGATGATCATGGCCTGACAGTACTGCAGTCCCACTAACATTGCACACCTTAAAAATACATCATCAAGAGCAAGGGGAGGGTATTTATGATAGCTTTCAATTCCATCAAATGTGATGATTGTGGTAAATCAGTTAGGAATATAGAGATACTCATTTCAGGAAAAAGAGGAAGCACACAATCAGACATTGGTAACTCATGGCACAGCACTGCTGGCTGCTCTCAGCAAGAGGGACGTCAGGGAGGAGTGGGGAGGCAGCTGCAACCCAGCAGGAGCTGCAGCATTTTGGAGACAGCAGTGAGGGCACTTAGCAGGGATCACAGCCCTGGTTGTGCTGTGCAAGGTCAGGCCTGTAAGGAAGCATCTTTGAGCAAAGACTCTTCTTCAAGCCAAACAGAACAAGGAGCTCCTTGGAGTATTTATACCCGCAACCAACTTACTTTTCCCTTGTGGGAATGCCTAAAATGTGCCAGGTCCTTCTCGTAGCCTAAGGAGATTCCCTCCATTGACAGTTTACAATTTAACAAAATGAAAATGAAATCTCCGTTACCAAATCAGCATCTCTTATGCCTACGACAATTTTTTTTYGTTTCCCGAGTCTTGTGACCTTTTTCTGGTTGTTTCTTACCTTTTTTGATAACTTGGAAACTATAGTCACATCAGCATTTCCGTAGCCAAAAATTTTTCAAAAAATCCTTGTAGAAAAACTGTAAAGAAGATGAATACTTAACAACTTTTTCTCCTTCACTAAACAGAAATAAGCAAGGCCCTGGGAGTTGTTTGGRTTTGAGTTTTATTTAAGGGCAGGTAAAAGAGGAAGAAAAGGATCTTTTACTATAAAGTAAGTCTAGTACGGTTCAATGGATTTTGAATTCCCAAGTTTTTAATTAAAACCTGGATCAAGGTAACAATAAATGCCAGTTGGAAAGCCTGCATTCATCTGAAAACATAGACTAATCAGTCCAGAGCGTTCCAAACCCATCACATTCAGCAGCCCCACAAGGGACGGAGGGGAACAGCACAGACCTGCTCAGCCAGCTGGGCTGTCAAGTGGTTTTTATTTCCCTGTGTGAGAGAGCAGGAAAGGTGTTGAGCAGACAGATGATGAAAAGATGGGGGGAGGAGGGCAGAACATCAGAGGAAAGAGATTCATAAGAATAATTKAATTTAGAACATAAAATTAATCCAACAAAATAGAGGAACAGATGCGAAGGGATTTGAAACTCCTTCTTGGATCATATYCCCTTAACTTTACTATACTCACAATCTGAATGTGATCTTATTTATTCATAAAATTGAAACCATATTAATTAAGCAATAAGATACTCCAGACAGCTTATTGTTAGGATTATTTACATACTGTGTGTGTTAAAGGGGGAGGAGGAGAAATTAGCGGCTCCATCCTGAGAGGTGACTAAACACTAGAGGAAACAATTCCAGGCTTTTTATAGCATGAAGGATTCCTCTTTGCTCTTGGAGCACTTGCCACAGACAGTTTCTCGAAGAACTCTGCTAATTAAGATATGTACTCATACAAGCAAATATTTGGCTATCTCAGTGCTGCTGTTATCTCCCCTGCGAAGCTGGGAAAACCAAAGCAAACAGAGGAATAAGGAGATCTGAAACATTTCCCATCTCTGACCCTGCTAGGGAGACTAAGCCAGTCATCTGCACTACCCACCAGGTGATTAGCAGAGTGAGGACAAACCCAGATGAGCCTTCTGGGGAGCCTGCCAAGGAATATGCTGCCTTTCCAAGCARAATATGTGCCACTCTTCATGATGTGTGACCTTGGGCAGCAAACGACAGATCTCGAGGGCAGTGGATTTGCCTTCAAGGTAGCAGAAGAGAGGTCACATCAGTAATTTCCTCAGCTGGCYAGACCTGCTTTTTCTTACAGAGCTGCGGTGTGTAGGACCTGGATGAATTTTGTATATAAAAACAATCTGGACACATAGAAATTATGAGCAGGAACAAGAGGAGGAAGTTCATCCACAGATACTTGCCTGAATAGTTGGGGCAACAGGCAATATGAAAGTCATTTTCCCTATCCACACAAAGAGCTCTTTTTACAACCCTTGCACTACCTTCAAGTTTAGCAGAGATGGTTCCACAGTCTCTTCTAGAAGGAAAGAAATGAGTCCTGCTTCCCTTGAAGCTACATTCACCTTTAAGGGACACCGCAGCTCTCCCAAGTACTTAACATACAGGGGGCAGGCCTTCATGCCTGTGAATTTACTGACACAGCTGCATCTGTGATCCGGGTGCCTTCACTATTTCCTAATTGTTTTCTTTTGGAGAAGGATGACCCATTACCACCYGAGCATTTCTTCATAGTTTCAGACTTCCTACTCCTGTGTACCAGCCAGTCCCCGCGGAGCAGTGAGGAACTGATGTCTGAGCAAGCTCAGCTGAGAGAGGAAGCTGGAACCTAAAGTCTCTCATGGCAGTGGGCTCTGTTTCCATGACTGGCATCAGCAGAATGATGCTTGAGAGGGCAGAAGTTTTTACCAGTTTCACTGACTCACTTCACAGAACCTCAGGGCTGAGAGAAAGTAAAAGAATTCATATGCTTGTTTTAAACACCAAATATGAAAGTTTATTCTCATTGTGGGACTGAAGACAGCAAAATACTTTCCCCCAGCATCACTTCTTTTACCAATCTTCTTTAGTTTGTTTGCAAGTGACTTTAGAGAAAAGCTTGAGGTTTTGTCTATATAAAAGCAGCTTATATGAGAAAGATGTAGTCATGTTGGGAGCCCTACACATATATTATGGGAGGTAAGAGCGCAGACTTCATCACTGCTGTGGACAAACTGTTACTTTCTCTGTTGTTGAGTTTATACACATCTTTACTCTTGGAAGAGAATGCTATTTTATTGATCTCTCTTCAGAGACTAATTGGAGGAAGGAGATTTCAAAGCATTGGTAAGAAAGAAAATTATTCAGCCACCAGGCTGACCGTATGGTAGGGTGCTGCAGTTATTCTGTCTTGCTTTGGATACAGATGCTCAAAGAGATCTTCCTCCCCCAAATCACTTTCAAGGATGATGTTTTTCTCCTCCAACCAAAATATTTATACTGAAAACTGTATTCTGCCTTGCCCTCAAATAAGCATGTTGTCTGTATGCAGAGTCACAGAGGGAAGCCAGATTGCTGAAACCTGAAACTCAGAAAGCCTATGTTCAGTCGGTCACAAAAAGAGATGACAGTGAGGAATGAGTGGAAGAGTTTCTATCAGAGCAGGAGATTACTGATCTAACCCAGTTACCTGGGAGGCCCACATCTGAAATGCTATTTTAAATTGTGTCATTACACTGTAAGGAATTAGAATTATTCATCGTGTCTAACCTCATCTCATTACTGCTTCCACTGGGAATAATTATTTCAAAACATTTCTTGCTCTTCAGAACCTAAGGGCACAATTATTGAGTCTTCCTGAACTTGGCTTAAATGACTTCTCTAAATTCTAGGGAGCTGCTGTGGCTCCCAGCACAAACTGAACCCACCTAAGAACTAATCTGATTTGCAGCAAAGAAATGCAGATGGCTGCTGGATACATTCGCCCCCCTGCCTGGCCCACACCACCACATCACAGCCAGTGGCTGTGTCCTTTACATCCCTTTCCATCCCAAAGATGCATTTTCCTGGATGGGGAATCGTACCCTTCGAGTCAGGACAATCTTACTGCTACCAAACAAAGCAAATCCACCAAAAATCAGGTGCTTTCCTACTTCGTGTAACCCTTCCCCGCAGAAAGGGAAGGATAATGAAATGTGTGTCGTCATACACAATTTGCAATTTATGTATGTTTTGGAGAAACCCCTCACACATCCCACATCCAACCAGTGGCAGACAAAGCTTTTCAAAACAATGGTTCATAGGCAGCACAATACTGTATTGGCAGAAATTGGGCCATTGCAAATATTTCTTTCAACATCTTGTCTGGTTTGTGAGGATCAGAGTGTACTTATTAATAAATGTGAGGTCAGCAAAAAAACTGCATGAAGTTCTGGCAATAATGTTAGCACAGCTGCATGAGATTATCAAATTGCTGTTTAAAGGTGTAACTAGAAACGATCTCGCAGTAATATTTCAGATTCTTTTCACAAAGATAAAGAACAGTTCCAATGAAAATGTGCGCTGTGGCTTCTATCAATCAGGTCTTGACTTGTCCAATACCACTTTCTTTTTTATATATAAACAGGTTATAAATTAGCCTGTTCAGATCTGACCTTTGTCCTTTCTAGGATTTTTAGTGTCTTTTTGAATAGATCCAGTGAGCTTCCATCCAAAATGAGTTGCGGTGGAAGATGTTCTCCTCTGGTTTTTTATACTCAGATGCTCTGTCTGCTGAAAAAAGGAACATTATATCTTCAGCTCAGGAACATTATTTTGCATTGTTCTGATATAAAATTATGACCAGCACAAAATAGGTATAAACATTGGTCCTGTTTCCCAGTAAGCTGCTTAAGACTTCTGGAGACAATTCAGAATTGAAATAGCCAATCCTGAAATTAGCAGACATAAAGTTATTTCATCTGTACAGATAAACACATTGTGATGCATTTCCTGATTAGCCAAAAGAGCCCAGCAAGACAAGATTAAGTAAACCAACAGATGTAAAAGCAAGACATAACATCTCATCAAGTGAGCTGTTGAAGTGCTAAACAAAATGAATGAGGACAAAGGCATTTGTAAAAGTGGCCCTGTGTTTGTGTGTATGCTTCTTCATTTTCAAAGAAGCTCTTATTATAGAACAAGTCATAAATAAATTATATTTTGCTTTCATAGAGTTCCATCAACCATCATTTAGTAGTTAGGTTTGTTATCTCAGATTTACAGGGATTTCAAGCTACAACATTAATATATTACACAGGTCCAAATCACTTCACCGATTTGCAACAGTATAAATAAGCACAGTATAAACACTAAAAACAATATAATCACACCACCAGTTTTCAACAGTACAAAACTTTTGTGTCTGAGCTTTGACCAGCGTGCCCCAGAACTTTGGTCTGCCATCTGAAAGTTGACCTCTCATTCAAAACACRTGAGACAAAGACTATTCCTGTTAGTGAAGGAAATGGGAGAGGCTTCCTTTCAACGCTCTGCTAGCTTCTTTTGAGAAAAGCTGGTTCTTGACACTCATTCAGGAAACTTTTTATTAGTGCTAAGAACTCTGAATTAGTACTAAGAACTTCAGTWATTCTACTTATTGTTTTCGTCAAAGAACAAAGAGTGTTCAGGATTAATGTTTTCAATACATGCATATTTTTATGGCATGGTATATACTTTTATCAACAGCCCCACACCTTCATTTTGCTTAATTGGGAATGTGAGAGAAGAATAAAGATTGTACCAGTTTGTCAGTGAGGTACATAGATCTGGTTYTAGGAGGCTTGGGGGCTGGTGGGTTTTGGGTTGGTTTAGCCCTGCACTCAGCATTGTAAAATTCCAACCTGGTCCAGTAGCACATTAGGCACTGCATTATCACAGTTGTTCCAATGAGAGAAAATGCAAAATAAAGCATTTTAGGGCTCCTGGAAGCATGCCTCCCTCTACAAATGTGGTCCATTCCTCACTGCTATGATTTGTACCAAAATTCTGCATGGTCTCCCCAAGCTAGATCTGGTTATAACCTCGCTAACACAATTTCTTGGTTATCTTCCTTACACCAAGAAATGGCCTGTTAGTTGCTGTCAGGACAATCAGCAAGAGCATCAGTTAGAGCATTTAATAAGTTAGAGATCAGTGGGTGATTTCTGGGGCAAGGTTTTCCCTGCACACATACACTATACACACAACTCATGGCTCTAAACTTCACTGCATAAGCTTAAATCAAACAATAAGATACAGTTTAAAACCTACCAAAACACACTAGACAAACAGAAGTTACTTTTGCCCTGTTGTGAAGCAAAACAAAAAARAATGTCCATTTAATTAGAAGTAATAGTGTGTGAAATGTTTTACACCCACTCAGCGCTGCCACAGCCTCTACGGCGTTGAGTGAGCTCTGACAGGGCTGTGCTGCCACCCTCTGTCCTCAGCCCTCCTAAGTACCAGCAATTAATATTGGGGTGATGCTAACTTCTCTTCAACCTGGGAATCTATGAAAGTTAAAAYCTACATCATACAAGCGGCTGATGAGCTATCAGAGAGTAAGAGAGAGCTTGTTTCACTTCCCGAGCACCTTAAGCCTTGCTGAGCACCCCGTGCTATCCATAACACGGTGGTTACAGGACCATCGGGGAAGTCTGTGGTAAAAAGTCTTAGCTTAGAGGAAGAGCCTCGAGGAAGCAGCTTGTGTGTACCTGCAGCTGCACAGAGCACTTCAAAAAAGGAGCAGAACCCAAAGATGGCCCTGCACTCATAAGGATCCGACCAATTCTGCTCTGGTGATTTTGTTTAGGTCCTTAAGGTCACCAGCTCTGCTTTATTAGTCCACATTTACTCTGTGATAGCCTTTAGAAACAAATAAAGTTAGGCAATGTTACATACATATGTTTCCTGTATTTCAGGGTGTGTTTATTCAGTCTGACTCATGTTTGAAACAACTGGATAAAGGCGCTTTCCTTTGCACGTCCCCAAATGTCCCAAAGGACTGCTGTCTTGCAAGGCTTGTCACAGTAAAGAGAGGCTCARGATCTTCCCCGCCACACTGACAGGCACTGACTGGCCCTGGATATTTTCTATGAAATTGGGAGCTAGGATTATTTTGTCCGCAATATCTTCTCCCAGACTGGAATTCTTGAAACATTTCGACTCAATGTTTGTCATTTTCTGAGGGAGGGTGGAGCTCTTAATGTAGATGGAGAACTGAAAAACAACACAGATCCTAAAACATAAAGGAATGGAGAAATATCTTAAGCAAGAGGAATGGCAAAGCAACTTCCACCTTCCTGCCTAGAGAGTGCCTGGCTTTAACCCTTCCACTCAATGCCAAATAACTCTTCCAGTTCCRTGTTTAAGCAGGTTTCATCAAGAAATCAAGAACCTTGATAAGAAAGACCAGATTAATAAACTCTGAGCAGTATTTAGGTCAAATACACACCTTTCCAGCCTAGCTATATAACAGCAAGAAAAGGATCTCTGTGGCTGGTGACATGGGAGACCTGAACAGAATATAAACAGCCCAACAATATCCTCAGTCTGTTAAACTCACTTTTCCATAAGAACTGCCGATGCTGCTTTTGAGGAATTCTGTCTGCTCTGAAAGGAGTGCATAAAGCAGATCATTAATCTGAAAAGAAGGATAAATGCCAATAACTTTCTCTTTTCTGTTCTTTTTCTACGGGAAGGGAAAATTACAGACCGCAACCTACTRCAATGAGCTGGAGTCCAGAGAAAGCTGACTATTTTTTAAGTGRTTGTCAAGCATTGACAATGTTCTACCATTGCAAGCTTACATGGAGATGATTTCACATGGTGTAAATAAAGCACCAATGTTTTGTAAAGTCTAACTTTAGGCACACTTGAAACACCTAGGCAGAGCTTTGCAAACTACGGGGAAGCGGGGGGGAAGTTAGATCTTCACGGTGAGAAAAAGTCACTCCAGGGTGTGTAGTTATTTCTAGATGGCTTTGCAGTGTCCTGCTTGCTCTTCACTGTTTTGCTGTTTCTGCTCATTTTTAGATTGTCTCCCCCACAGCGCTATTATGCCTTGCAATGTTTGGAAGTCATAAGTGCCCTTTTGCACTCATTGGGCTCTCAGCAGAAAGTGGCTGTAAGTGTAAAAATAAGTCATGGTGTCAAAGTGTCTGGCAAGAAAAGAAAGCAGAAATCGTGGAAAGAATTCAAGGAAAACACAAGGGAGTGTGYCAGCCTCTGCTTCCCAGGGCAGGGGAGAGTTCATAAATTGGCCAGGGGTCACTACACAATTGCTAAAGCCAACCTCCCATTAGCAGGCTGCTGAGCTCTGTTTGGGTGGGAAGTGGAAGGGAAGGACAGAAAAGCAGACATTCCTCTTTTACCGTCACAGCTCCCAGTCATGCCAAGCAGAATGACAAAACCACTGTCATTTTATATTTAGAAAGGTCACTTTTGCTGGTGCTTGTGGCTTTATCACAAGCTCTAAGGGCCATACCAAGCAGTGGACAGTTGTGTGCACACATACACACACACAGACACAGGTAAAGATGAGAACTAAAGACATTCTAGCTATGCATCRACTTGTGAGGCTAAAGACACACAGCAGAAACTGTAATAGGTGTGACTCCACTTAGAGACCTTAAAATCACAGTCCTTAGAAAGCCCCATGAGATGTGAGTAATGCATGTGTTCATAAGCATCCCRACTAGAACATAAAATTTTCTTCAGAAAGGAATCCACATTTTCGCTTACAGCAATGACAGTGTTTTTCCTAGAGGAAAAAAACAGCCTCGTATAAAAATAGCCTGTATTCATTGACCCTAAKAAAAAAGCAAACATTGCTTTTCTCCTCCTGTTGCTCAACAACAGCTTCAAAATAGCTCTTAGRAGACAAGAACTTTCCTGGCCCTCTGACACAGAACAGATTCTTCAGTTTTTCTACTCGCAAATATAATGATTTTCCAAATCAAACAACAAAGTACACATCCAGCATAGAGACGGCATCTTGATTTTATACTCCTTCCCCTCTGGGTTTCAACACAAGCCTGAGGCTCCACTCTTCTTACCAGTTATCTGCAGCTACTACCTCAATGTCATTTCTCTATCATACTTATTATCTAATTCTTTCTAAGTCAGCTTTCATCCTTTTCAGCACCAAAATCCCTCCTGAAATTCCAGATGGCATCTTCCTTAGCAAACTTTGTATTGCTCTGGTTTAATTTATTTTACCTTGTCTCAATTTTTTTGTTCAACTACATCCTTATTCATAAATGTGCACAGACGTGGTCATGACAGTTGAGTGCATTGCTCCCTGTGGATCAAAAATCTTCTCAACCTCCTATCCTGCAYGAACATATTAAGGAAAGGAAACAAAAACTCCATGCAAAATTATTTGTACTTTGATCTTCAACATCTGTAGCAATGAGGCCTCAATCTTTGCCATATACAGTGTGAAAAACTAATGCCTCCCCTGCTCTAAAGCTGCTGTCTGAGTTTTATGGCGTGACTCYTACTCCTGATGAGGGCAACAAAAAGGTACATGAGTAACAGTTCACTACAGGAGATATGTGATCAACCCACAGATGCCGAAATAGAAACGACATTGCTCTTTCTYTCCGACTTTGGCATGAGAGCTCTTTAATCACCGTTATTTAAAGGGCCAACCAATCACCCCAATTGCTCAAATATAGTAAGGTGAGTGTCTCCCTCCTTCCCAATCTGCCATCCCATATTTTGCCATTGTTAGGAGGCAATCTGTCAGTGGCTGTAGCTCCTAAGGCTGGACTTTAATTTTCTTCTAGCAGTCAGAGTTAGCTGGCAGGGAAGGTGACAGCCTGACAGCCTTCTCTTAGTACTAAAGCACTGTCTAATGCACCTGGTATCAGAGGTAATTTTACAGAGAAGCCTGGAGATAATTTTTCAATTTACTGTCTAGTGAATCAATTGCAGCTCAGTAATCAAGACAATGGCTGTAAAATGCAATGTGTGGAGTGTGTAAGTGGAGTGATGGTTTCACGCTGCAACTCTGAATCAGAGCAGAGTAATAGTATTTTCCCTTAAGCCTATGGAAACCCCAGAAGGACCTCTGAATGTAAATGGGTAGAAGAAAATTACAACTGCTGATACTCCTAAAGATTCTTCTTGTTTCTGATGAAACTAGTAATGAAAGCTTCACTAAAAGAGTGAGCTGTGGAAAGACATAGTTGAGATCATACCCTTCTAATAGAAGGACTGAAGGAAAATTTTGGGCTATTGTAAATTGGGCAACACCTCCAATTCACAGACATCACTGTTCTCCTCTCTTAAAAGATCTTTGATTCAAGCATAGCATCCTAAAGGTAGGTATGTCATTGCCAGGTCAGTAATTCCTATGTGAATAGTTTGGAACAAGGTTCTGGTTGGATTTTTGAAAGGAGAAAAACTGGAAGAAATAGAACAAGAAATAAAGTCTAGGTACCTGATACTGTGACCTTAAAATGTAACAAAAGAATTTGTGCGAAGCCCTCTCAGTTAGAAAGGGATTTCAACTATAAGCAAAACAAGTCCTTCCTGCTTCCTCTGCTTCCCAAGAAACAGGGCTTTCTCTAAGACTGTCAAACTTCTAAGAAATCATTTGCAAGGCCCCAAAGTTTGGCTGACAAAAAGAAGGTTTCGATTTCACACAAAACTAGGAGGAAGGTTCTATACATTGCATTTCTAGAGATAGAGTCCCTTGTATGCCATCACTTTTAATTCATTAATCATTTATATTTCTAAGTTTRCATTCAAGAGGTTTACAACCAAAAGGTTTGAGGATGTCATGGCAATCTTCTGTTTCCTTTACTGTGAATTACATGAGTAGGCTAGTAGACTACATGTCTTTCTAAGATAGAGAGATGAATAAAGATAAAAAAGGAATAGATAACTAATTTCCACACCAATCCCAGGGTGCAGGGAACTGAAAAGAGTTCTGCTAGTAAATGTAAGTTCTCCTAGAGGCAAAGGACATACCATACAGAAAAGGAAAAAAGAAAAAAATAAACACCTTTTTTTTTCACAGTTTACACAGTTMTGTTCCTTAGGCTTGGGCAAAGCAACTCCTCACTGAAAAGGGAACAAAATTCCAACAGACTATACCATGTTCATATGTTCAAAAGGTTTTACCTAAAGGAATCTTAAATCCTGAGCGATTATAAACATACCAGAAAAGGAACAGCAGCAGAAACAAGCTAGTTTGTTACCTGCCTAAAAGTTGGCATCAATGTAGCTTGTACGGATCCTGTAAGAGATRGTCTCTGTCCCAAACAAGTTATAACCTACTTGGGGAAGACAGAAAGGTAGCGATATTACAGAAATCCCAACAGAAAAAAAAAAAATTAATTTGCCCACAGTATTTCAGGAAGGCTACAGCCAAGTGAAAAATTCTCTGACCAGTGCTTTACCCACAAGCCTATCCTTCTTTCTAGCCCCTAAAGGAGGTTAAATATCTAAAGAGGGCTTAAATATTTTTCTTTTCTGCTGCTGAAATGAAGCCAAAGAACTATCTGTGATTTCTTGCAGAATAGTGTAAAAATTAGCAAACCAAGATAGATGCAGGTAATACTACAGTTATACATGACTTATTTTGCCCATGAACYTTTGTAAGGAAAAAAAAATAATAAATGAGACGTTTCATCGCTTTGGACAGATGTACCATCTTTAGAGGCAAAAWTTTAAATTCATTGTCAGAATAAGAGTGCTTGCACTTTAGCCTGGTAATTTATCTGTCTGGGAAAACTGCTTTTGCAGTGAGCACTGCCCACTTTGTTATTGAATGGTTAATAGAACTGGCACTGCAGGCTGCTAAAGTCCAGTTCATGAACACACAAGATCAAGAAAGATAGTTTGGAGACTCTTCTAGTTTTATTAGTACATTGATTGGTAGAACAGTTTTTTAAAATCAGCTCTCTATTCTAAGAGACAAATGAAGAATACTCAATCTGCACTCACYTATTGCATTGCTGGAGCTATCCTAGTACTGGATATTCACTTCAGCTACATAAACCCAAAAAAAAAGCTGTGCATCCAATTTAAACATTTTGATGGGTTTGTTAACCATTCGTAAATAAGCRTGTGGACAGATATCCATCTGTTTCAGTAAGTCCTGTGCCCAAATATATGTCTCTGGCAAGTTATCTATGGCAAAAAGGTTTTAGCAAATTAAGAAAAGCATTTCAGAACCCACAAAGGTTGTTCCATGCATCTCCCAAGACCTCCATTTTCTCACAGTCATCATCTGTTCCATGAAAAGTGCTACTTCAGGGACTTGTGTGAGAAAATAGGGGAAAATCAAGCCRAGAATAATGAGTAGCACCCAAAATACTCACAACCAGAAAAAAAACAGCAAGACTATGTGGGACAGCAATTTAGACCAGTGTATGAGAATTGCCRTGGTTTAATCACAGCCAGCAACAACTCAGCYCCACACAGCTGCTCACTCACTCCCATTGGGATGGGGGACAGAATTGGAAGAGTAAAAGTGAGAAGACTCATGGGTTGAGATAAAGGCAGTTTAATAGTTAAAACAAAAGCTTGACACACAATCAAACCCAAACAAGGAATTAATTCACCACTCCCCRTGGGCAGGGATGTGTTCGGCCATCCCCAGGAAAGCAAGGCCCCATCACCCATAATGGTGACTTGGGAAGACAAAACACCATCACTGTGAACAACCCCTCTTCCTCTTTCTTTCCCCGGCTTCATAAGTGGAGTATGATGCCATACAGGGTGGAAAATCCCTTAAACTGGTCAGGGCCGTCTGTCCTGGCTGTGTCCCCTCCCAGTTCCTTGTGCACCTCCAACCTGTTTGCTGACAGGGCAGTGTGAGAAGCAGAAAAGGCCTTGACACTGTGCAAACGCTGCTCAGCCRTAACTAAAACATCTCTGAATTATCAACACTGTTTCCAGCACAAATCCAAAACACAGCACCATACCAGCTACTATGGAGAAGATTAACTCTACCCCGCCCAAACCCATCACAGACATCATGAGTCAGTCTGGGCTTTTTAATATTCCAGTATTTTCTCTTCAGGCCAGCCTAACCTATGTTTACTCACATATAATATTAAAAATCTGAGGTCAGAGCTTCTCTCTTCAGTGGCGATAMAAACCTTAGTCTCTTATATCACAGGGGATGCTTCCCTGTTTCTTCAGTATATTGCTTTCATTTTCTAACCTTGTATGGACTGAGCCTTATAGTTTGCTTCTGTTGTCCAGCATTCCGACATGTCTGACAAGACAAAAAAAACCTCAAAACATGTAATAAAACAAAAAAAAAAAAGGAGGAAAGAGAAGAAAGAGAGTCACTTGATTCATACAAATCCATAAGTACTGAACACAGAGCAGTCATCTGGTGTGAGATTTCACAGTATTTAGGGAATTCCTCTGGCAGGTTTTCTATATCACGGAGTAAAGATTTGACTGCTGCCCAATTCACTTCAATGAATCCAGTTTGCTTTTGCCGTGCTCTGAGAGAGACAAGCCAGCCTTCTTTCCAAGGAGTGTGCAGCTGTGAGTTATAGGAGGAATTAGGTACCTATTTATCTCTGCCATTTCTAGATATCTTGATTCTCTGACTCCACTGGTGCCCAGCAATCCCTTTCTTAAGCATTTAACCACCGTGCATCACCTGAAAGGCCTAGGAACCTAGGTCCAAATCGAATATTTCCTTTTTTCTTTTTTTTTTGCCAGAGGGTCACCAATGTAACAGCAGCTCCTGGACATGTCGGATTATTTCAGCCAAATCCCACCATTCTTATTAGCATACCAACAACAAACTGTCAGTTTACCAAGAGGGGTTTTTTAAACTCCTGGAGAATAACCGAAACCAGATGAGTTAGAAAACTAAGGTGGAACACCACACACAGAAGATYCTGTTAAAAATTAATCCATGTGAGGCACAGTGACTGACCTGTGCAGTATCCATGCAGCAGTTCTAGACTTTTAGGTAGGTTACATTTCACCCTGGAGGAGTTATTAACATTTTATCAGACCATGTGTCAAGTTCTAACAGAAAAATGAAAATAAAATGTTTTCCTCTCTAGCAGGTCAGGAAGCATCACTGCTTCTCCACTGTATATTTTAAACAGAACTTCAAGCTGTTCCACATTTAAAGCAGCAGTTCAGGTTATTTTCAGTTTTGCCTGATTGAGGCAAGAACCTCTCTAACATGAATTTTCGGGTACTTATACAACTTCCGTGGAGTAAGTTAATAGTCTTCACACTGAAGATCAAGCGCTCCTCTCTGCCAAGATCCCTTTCAGACAGTAACTTGGACTTTATGGGCATTAATAGCCTCTGGTTTCTGCAGAATTTCTACAGATCACTGAAGATTATCTCCTTCACTGACAGAACAGCAGGAGCAAGTTTAACACCTTTGATGATTAAAGCTGAAAGATTCAGGTTCAATGCAAAAGAAATGATAACAGTATCTCAGAAAATAGATACGTTCTAGCCAGAGATCTCCAAAGAGAAAGACTGATAAAAAAGGCACAAATTCTAAGAAATATTTTCATCTTTCTTTTTATTTTTTTTAGGAGAGAGGAATTCAAGATTAAAGTTATTCAGCACTGCCCTCATCACCCTCAGAGAAATCTTAAAGACGGCAAGAGTACAACACAAAGCACAACACTGAATTTGTTGGACAAGTTCCTAGGCAGCAACACCCACAAAGTCTCCTTCAGCAGGTTTCAAAGTTAGAGCGATTATTTAGAAGATAGAATAAATGAAAAATCACAGCAACACACAGCCACAGCTTTGTACATGGAATGCTCAAGGAGGGTACAGAGACGGAGCAAAGCAGGGAAACCTTCTCCCTTGGTACCCATATTATTCTGAGTATGAGAACTGTTTACCTTCGAGTATTTGATGCCTGGAAAGACAGTAGCCATTAACCATCATTTCTCAATAGATAAGACTGAAGACTTCTGCCGGTGCCACACCAGCAGTGGGATTTGTCATAACCAATGGCATTCACAGTATGCTTGCTTATACAGATAACTTATGGGTCTTTCTGTAGGCTTTCTGTATCTAGCTTTCTCTCCTAAATTAAATCACTAAATACTGAACTTTTAAACTGATCAATATAATTACGGCCTAAAAATCCGGTAATTTCAGCCTTATCCTTCATCCTACCCCTCCAGGCAATTTGTCRGAGTTAGAAGCACAAATATGAATAAATTGTAAATCCTTGTTTCACACAAGTGCCCTAATCACCAGTGTAGGAGGATGTCTGTAAGTAAAGACTCAGTCCATTATTCCTGGTCAAGTCACTCAGTGTAAAATAAGTGGAAATCAAGATTAAATGAGCCAGAAGAAGAGCCTAAAAGACTGTGACTCCACATTGACTGTAAGCTATRGTTACAGTCTACTGGGGAAAAGGATTCATTCTCTTCACCTTCTCCATTAGTTGTTTAATTTCAATACAGAAAATCCTCAAAACAAAGACCAGAGCTTAGAGCATCATCTTGCAAGTGAGTGGCCTCATCACTACACACATTAGGAAACAGCTGAAAGAATTTATTTCAATCAGCTTCAGCTTGTCTCCTGTTTTCTAGAAGAGTGCTCTGATCAGAGATGATGGCTACTTCTACAGAGAAAGCTAAATAATGTCAGAGCCTATTCTTTATGATAGCAGCTGTTTCAGACCAGCCACATCTACAGCAAATGATTACAGTCAAAGACTGTAAACCTGAACATTTGTAGCTGAACCTCCTCATATTACAGCCCTTCAGTCACAGACTGTTGAACAAATCTGAGACTAAGTGGATCGAGCCACATCTAGATTTCTCTGAGAAGTTTAGGAAGCAAGGAGGTCTCACTGAAGCTCATGACTCAACAGGAGAGACTATAACTGGCTTATATTAAATCCATTGCAACAGAACAGAGTTGCTATTTAGATATTTGGCGATATTTGGCAATACTTGAATACTGTATTGTCTATCAATCTAATCATAATCATCTTCATAATCATTGTTGCCAACTTCTTGTGCCTGGGCAAGAACCTTCTCTCGGGTACTCTGCTGCCACTGTTACAGGCACAATTTATGATTCCTGTTCAGTCATTTCTCTGCCATTCCTACACACAGCAATACAGAGAAGTGTAGCAGACACGCTTCTGAGCTGCTGAAAGACTTGATTTTCGAAATGTGGTGACATTGCAAAGGTTCCTCATTAACTCATTTCTGACATTCATGGCTCTTTTTGGAGGCGGTAGGAGAAATACACCTTGTTTGTCTGCTATAATCAACATAGTTATTTAGTTTTGCTTTGCAGCTCTTGATACTTTTTTTTCCTTGGTCAGTTAGCAGTTCTGAGCCTACTGATACAAGAAAAAGATTGAAGCAAAACATTAAATATATAAATGTGCTTKTTGGGAAACAAGTGAAGAAGGCAGGGCAGGCTCTGAAAATAGGATTCCCTCACACCTGTAACTAAACATTTAAAAACCCTCCCTACACAAAAGCTGATCAAAGGGGATTCAGGAGCAGTGTCTCAGGTGGCACACTCTCAACCCACATGTTATTTGCCGTTTTGCATCACTCCTCACAACTGGGCTTCAACACCGAAAGAGAAATATTGCATAACAGSTCTAAGGGAGAAGAGTTATTTGGTGGAATGCACCCTCAAGCAAAGAATCTAGTGTGCACACTTGCAACCACAATGATTTCTCTTCTCTGTACTCTTCCACTGTACTCTTCCTCTGCCCACAAGRAAACAGCTGGCCAAGGATCACAAGAAAAACCTCTGCATCAATGTCCCATAAGGAGCACAAACCTTGCAGCAGTGTGTGTATGTGCTTGTAGTCATCACCAATTCTTACTGACATCGGTAAGGCATATTTGGGCTTTTTAAAGCGGTACTATTTAGCTTTGATTTTGAGCCAAAAAAAAAAATCAGGAAAAAAACTATAGAAAGTTCAGGTTATCTTTAAAACTGCTACCTCAGAGAGACATTTTCAATTTTCTCAGGTCAGTCACCCCCCAGATTAGCTATCATAAATTCACACCACCCATGTTTTAGAAGGCAGAAGGGTTTGATTTAGATGAAGATGCAAACAATTTTAAAAAAAATTAGGTGACAGAAAAAATGGTTGGCTGCTACCTCAGCCTTAGCCTGAAAGAAGGGAGAGCCTCTTCATAAAACAAAGCAGTCGACCTCCATGTTTTTATAACCTGTTTTGGCACTTCTGAAGTACACCCTCTCTGCAGGGTGCCAGCTCATTGCAGTCACTTCCCTATCGATCTGTCTGCCGCATCTCTGGAAAGGTCAAGTAGGATGAGGGCCTTTTCCAGTGCTCTTTCAAATCACTTCATTCCCTTCCAGAAAGGGCGAAAACTCTCAGGTGACACACTAATTAATTCAGTCTTTTCAGCTGTGAAGAACTGTGACATTTATAATTTATTCTGAAAGAAAAATAAATATAATATAATCCTATTGAAGACATCACCACATCCCTCACCAAAATCTTGTCTTACACTGTTTCATTCAGACAACACTGCAAATGTGTCAGGTTTACGCTTTGTACATATTTGTATTCTATGCTTGCCTCTTTAAAGTGGCTTCAGTGCTACCACATACAAATAACATATGCATTTATATAAAATAAAATAAAATAAAATAAAATAAAATAAAATAAAATAAAATAAAATAAAATAAAAAAGACTATTTCACAACTGTTTCTAGAAAATCTTATGCAGAACCACTGTGAACTATTACTTCATGACTACTATTGTGGTAATTTCCCAAAAGCAAGGGTTTTGATTTCTGCTGCTTCAAAAACAGTACAGTTACATATTTCAGTCAGCCATGGTATAAATTCAGTTTATTTTATATATAAAAGAAATTCTTTTGTGTGTTCAGATAGAAAACTGAGATTTTCCTTCCAGAAATGTGAAGGTGATCCTTGCAAACAAGAGATGTATATGAGAACATGAGCACTGCAGAACAGTTAAACTTAGGGAAACTTTCAATGCAGTAAATATTTAGAATAATTTCTGACAGATGCACAGAGCTTGGACTAAATGAAAACAAGACAAATGCAGACTATTTTTTGTTGTGTTCAAGAATGCCTTTGTTTTCCTTAGATGCAGAAACACTTAACAGGTCTCACTCTCTCCTTGGAAGGACGGGACCCTTGTGATGGCTTTAAATGGACCAGGCTGAGCCAACTATTAAAACAGGTCTAGGTCAGATGCAGTGTGTCCTTCAGACAAAGGGATTCCTGTATACAGTTTGCCTTCTGTCAAAACCCACAAGCAGAGCAATTTCTCAGTTGAAGGAACCTTACCCCTGGGCTAAGGCAGAACAGAATCATTTACCGGGCAGCTCCTTGCAGTGGAAGGTACAGACAGCTCTTGAGTCTAAATCTCCTTGGTAATAAATATCTCTTGCATTTTCAGTGGCTCGAGGTGTCCTAGATCCTTTGGAGAAATAAAAACCCTTTAATAGTAATGGCATTTAAGAATCAGAGAGATGCACTGTAGCTTTTCATCGAACTGCTCTGCTTTTATTTCTAGAAAGACCATGTCCTTTCCAGTCTTATGTTTCAAAGTCATCAACTCTCGTTCATTGCTGTCCCCACAGYCGTATCAAATAATTTATTTTAACAGGGGATAAAGCACCAGCCAAGGCCCTATGACTCATTTTGGAAAGTTATTACAGAACTTCAGTGCTAAATGTGGTGGTTTGTAACTTTCTTCAGTGTTTACTAATTTTATACCAAGAGGTTCTGAGCCCAGCATCTTATCCTGTAGTTCAAACAGGCTTTCTTCTCTCATGAAGCTTACCACTTTGATGTACTTAAWATTGTTAGACATTTTGGTTTTCAGTTTAATCTTCCTAAACTAAGTCAAGTCCTTTAAAGAAAAGCTCTCCAATCGCTCAATGCTTGATTAATTTATTTGGGTTTGAACTCACATTTCCTGATAACAGCCATTGGAAGTGCCTGTCTGTCATCTTAGAACCATATGTGCCTTTTCCATGACTGGATCAGCACTGGTGGCAATCAGCTAATACATTCTCATTTGACCAGTTAAAAATTAAAAATTCTAATTGTTCCCAGATGTTTACATAGCAATGCACAAAATAATTTCACTGCTGTAACTACAGTCTTCATTGTTTCTGATCTATACACTAGTCTTCCTACACTAGGCAGTATTTCCCAAATTTTCTCAGCATTCTACAGGTGGAATAAGTGAAAACATTTTTAAGAGTCCCAAAAATCCATGCTTGCAAAAATACACTGATACCATCCTTTCATTCATACATTTTGCCATGGAAAAGGATCTTTCAAAGAGTTGTAGAATAATTTAATTTGAAAGAGATCTCTGGACATCATTTGATCCCGCCTCTGGCTCAGAGCAGGGTCAACCTGGACATTAGATCTGGTGACTCCGACTCATCTCCAGCAGAATTCTGACCTTCTTCAAGTGTGGAAGAAGTGTCAAACACTGGAACGTGATCCAAGATTTGACACTGCTCACTTTGGAAAAAACCCACTTAATAACATCTAATTAGAATTTCCCTTGTTGCAGCACGTCCTTCACCTCCCCTCCTACCACTGTGCACCTCTATGAGTGGTCTGGTTCCACCAGTTCCACATTTTTCTACTAATTTTTGTCTTTTCATGTAATGATTTACTCCCTAGAATTGTATCAAGTGCTGTGCAGGACTAATTAAAAAAAAACTTGTCAGTCTGACACAATCTACTGTTAGTAAACACATACATCACATTTCACCTCGTTTTCCATTTATGTGCAAGTTCTCACATGTTCTAACTTCATAGCTGGTTATAAAGGCTCCTGTATTTTGACAGTCAAACAGGCCTGTAGCAATATGKATTACATTTCTTTGATTACTAGCATATGTACCATTTTCCTGTTGTTTTAGGATAGCATCTAAGCTTTTTAAATCAGATTAACTTCTGTTTCCAAACATTCTCATAGAAAATTTTGATTTTAGCCTCATTTAACTGTGTTCTAACTGCATTACTGCATTTTATTGCAATATTTAATGAAAAACTAAGTGAAATTGCTCCCTCTGTTCTGGTGCCATGCTAACACCACTTGCTAGCCCGTTTCTACTGCACAGTACCACAATATCACCCCTCCTCTTTATTTACCCTTCCTTCAAAGCAACTTTTGTCCAACTGTCAGTCCACTTAATAGGCCACATTAGTTGTTTACACTTTAGGTTTAATTACTTCTACCTAGCTCAGCTCTGCCCCTTCTTTTTATTCATCAGGTCCTGCAACTATTGCCAAACATAAAATGCCTCCAGATGCCTCAGCTGCAAAGCCTCCACCTTCACATCAGCACCCAGCTCTCGAATAGTGTGTGAAATACCAGCAAACCAAGCAAAAACTCACAGAGATAAAATAGTGTACCCACTAGAAAAGATAATCACCTCTTCAGCAAGAAAAAATTTCATCTAAACATCCTTATTTACTGCTTTCTATTCCTCAGTCATCTCAGTAATTGACAGCTATTTGGCTTTCTAAAGCTTTTCCCTCAGCTGGCTCTGCCCCATTTACCCTCAGCATCCAGCTCCATCAGCAAAAGTAGGAGTCCCATCAAGTCAGCTGCAAGGTTATTAGTTTATTCATAACACATTGCTCCCAAAAGGGAGCTAAATCGTTATCAATCCCACCATCACGCAACAAWCCAGCAAATTCTTTTCACCCAGAGAAACCAGAACGACTCCTTCCTCACCYAGGAAAAGCCCTGGGCACCTCCTGGGCTCACCATAGCTTGTTCACTGAATCCACCCACCTGTGAAGCAGAAGGAGGTAAGGAGTGGCCAGGCAATCCCAATCCACTCAGAGGCCATGAAGCTGTCAGGGCTGCCAGAAGAAGATGGTGAGCAGCTGCTACCAGGGCAAGGAGGTGCTGCTGAGATAGGGCTGGGATGGATGTAGCGGCCTGAGACACAACCCCATGTGGTGGACAGTGCCACCCTGAGTGGTGGGACACTGCTGGGGAGATGTGTCAGCTACAGGTGGAGTTGACAGGGAACTGGGGAAAAGGAAGGGAGTAGTGAGGACATTTTGGGGGGTACAACCTTGCAATGCCAATATTAAGTATGGTGTTATTTTTATCAATATTTTATCAATAAGCAGCCAAGATCACCTAGGTAATGATATCAGAAGTAACAAATTTGGGTACAGATATAGAAAAACAAGGACCAATGTGGGAAAAGTCATGAGGGATAGGTTGCTTATTTAGGAGGATACTGTGTTAGAGAGGGGAGTATGCCAGGACAGCAAAGCAGAGGACAGGGGACCAGGGAAAAGGAGAATGCAGCGTGCTGATTATGTGCCTGCTGCTGTATAGGGGTACCTGTCAGGCATCCCTACACTTGATCATCACAGCTGGAACAGGACAATAAACAAAACACCTTGTGCTGATCACACCGTGATRGTCAGGAATGCTGAGGCTGGGTGCTGGGTGGGTGCTTTCCCTGCCTATGCAGGCTTTTCAAACTCCCCTTGCTCCCTAGCTCTATGACAAAACCTGTTTATATTCCCAGGGACATTAAACCGAGTGCCTTGACCCTCAATACAAAGGTCTCACCATTACTTATGTCACAGGAGTTCACAGTTGCCTTTAAGCTCCGACATTCTCCAATACTCTTCCCAAATCTTACTTCTAACTCAGACTTACATGTTTTCTGCCCAGACCATTGGGACAGTTTTAAGAGCTGCTGCTACTTTTTGCTCCTAATCTTGCAAATGAGAAGACACTTAAGGACTTTTTATTTCCCTCCTCTGCTCCCTTCTTTACCTTGGTCAAATGYTGAAGGAGTGTGAGCAAACTCACCACTTTCTCAAATGAGTTGATAATACTTTATTCCCTATTTCTCTCCCTTCTCATGTACATTGTCAACTGCACCTGATCATAAAAGAAGTAAAGGAGAGTTTTGCTTGATTTATGTGAAATAAAAGTCATGGAACTCTCCTTAAGGCAGGAATTTTTCCCCATTCAAAAGTTGGAACACGTGGTGAAAACCTAAGCCTTAAATTTAAGTGAAGCTGAAGTTCTTAAGCACACATGCTGGGCTTGTGGCAGATACAGTGTCTTGAAACAAGTTACAAATTAAATCTTTATGGTCTCTCAGAAAGTTTGTAACTCAGACTTTGTGGTATGGAACAAACCGAAACAACATCAGTTTTAATCACTAAGAAGTGTAGTAGAGAATGCAATGCCTCATGTTTTTCTTTTATTGATAGATTATTGCAGGGCACTCTGAAGTGTACCAGTAATTTAAGAAACAGACAAACTAAAGTTAATTTCAGTATTTGTTTTGGTTATACTCTTTATTAATGCAATCTGGTAAAAATGTTTTGCACTATCCTTTTTTTCCAAGATACAATCTGAACGCATTACAACAAAAACCTCAATTTACTAGCATAATTTTACAGAAGTTAATTTTTATATCTAGGAATTCTGGATGTCCTCCTCAATAGACAAATTGCATAATACATAGTAAGAGTTTTTAAGGGACACTAAGTCAAAAACCTTAAAACATTTTCATCAACAGAATCATCAACCTCATAATACATTTGTCACCTGGGTATTACTGACTTTCTATTTTGAAAATTGACACCTAAATTAAAACACTAAAAAGAAGATAAATGACTTGCTCAAGGTCCCACAGTAGATAATGGGATAGCCCAAGCCTGTTTCCCTGATTCCCAGATGCTGAATAAGACACCTGAGCACTTCCGTATATCTGAGGATTGTAAAGTCTTCCCATGAGCAGCAAGGGGAGAAGATAAATCCAAACAAGATGAAGTCCATTTCCCTACGGAACAGAAACACTCCCAGATTCCCTGAAATGCCTTACAACAAATTCTCAACCATATAGAAAATTTGTTGAAACTGGATTGACAGCGGTTCCAATTTCTGACCTCGACTCAAAACATAAACAGTTTTCTATTATGTGAACTTCAGGATTGCTCTGTTAAGCATTCTTTTGGAAAAGATATGCTGGCAAAATTTAAGCACTCATATTTCATCTACGCACCATCTGCGTAAGTAACAATCTCTATTTGTCAGAAGAGATTAAGACATTGCTTTTGTGTGACTGCAAAAGCAAGCTGGCAGCTCACTCAGTGATTAAACTATAGTAATTTGATGTACTTCATGCTGATCACTGTTATATTGTACTTTATTATATTTGTTGATGCTTTAAGTACTGCAAATTGGGCAAAAGAACATAAACTGTAATATGCAGAAAGCAAGCTATCATTTGAATCATCATTTATGTCTTTCAGTTGAGTGAAGTGTTTATGAAACACTTAAAATTTAGGGCTAGATCTTCTGTTTCTACAAATCGGTGCTGCTCCATTGGCTTCAAGAAGACGCAGTGATTTACTGTCCTTGAGGATCAGGCATAATACTCCTTAATTTTTCTATGGTTTGCAGAGATACGAAAATTAGAAGAGATTGTCGTGTTAGATCCTTATGAGTACAGAGATTTTTAGCTGGTAAATGTGCTGTATTAGAGGAGTTAGAACCAATACATGTGAAATGGGATGTAGTTGCATTAGTAGAGCGTAGGAAGGACCTTTAAATATTACAGAAATTAATTCTTTGCCTTCTTACACAGACAGTCACAAATAATTCCTTACACTAACACCTCAGTAAAGTTGTTTGACTAGATTAATTTGAAAAAAAAATTACAAAACTATCCAGCCATACTTAGAAAATGTTCATGCCACAACAATTTAATACATCTACTCACTCCCCTGTGCCATTCTTGTTCTTCTATGTAATTATTTACATGTTTCTGTAATTATTTGCAGGATGTGTGAAGAACTGCATGAATTACTCTCCTACTATTTTATATGCATTATTTACCAAATCATTACAATTTAGAAATATTAAGTCATTTGAGAGGCGGTTTGTGGGTTTTTTTGTTGTTTTGTAGCTTGTTTGTTTGGTTTTGAGGGGGGCATTTGGGTTTGGGTTTTTTAATTATCTCAAATATCCTGTGATGCATCTAAATTTTTCAGGATATTCTGGTGCCTAGAATGATTTCAGCACTGTAGAAGTAAATTTTCTTAAAGTTACTTTTCTTATTTTGTTCTACACAGCCTGATAGATGCAAGCTTTAATGCCTTTCTCTTCTATACTGGGATCTGCCATAGATCTCAATGAGAAAATCCACTACATTGGTGTGGGAAGAGCAATCTTACATCGCCAGCTGTTTTTCTTTTAGGGATGAAACAAGGAGATAGTCCGGTTCAGAAAATGCAGATGGTCAACTCTCACTCCCAAACAGCCAAGTTCTGTGCTAAGGCTGAAAAGTTTCTGAAAAATTCCCACTCAAAGTTTAAACAGTGGGGTGGTGTCATGAGTGTGTACAGACTGGACACTGAACACATTGACCAAAAGGACAGCTGAAGAAATGACTACAAGAGTTTGCTATCTACCCAGACTGTGGGTGAACTTTACAGCCAGGGGAAGTTAAATTTATGCAAATATTCCTGCTTCCTTCTGCTGGAGCAGGAGCTCCCTAGTCAAGATAGAACAACAGTTCATTATTACATGTTTTGTTGCTTGTCTGAGATTTGAAGGTCTTTGAAGACAGGGAAGGAAGAATCGCTCATGTAAACTGAGATTAATATTAGATTTCAACTGCAGATGGCAGCAAACCCCCAAATATACCTGTAGTCTCGCCCTGGTAATCTTTGATCCATATTCAAAGAAAAAAAACCCATGTTTTAGCATRTTAGAAATAAACAAAACTATTTTAAAAGAAGAATACATTTGCTAAATTAGAAGGTGACATAGCTCACAGAAACATGCAGGGTTTTTTAGAAACATCCAAATGTCAGAGGATGATGAGAGGTGACAGCTCTCCCAGTGAAGGTGCCAATCACTTGCACAAAGTCACAGAAAAAATGACAGAGAGCATGGGCTGTGGACTCTCCCTGCCTTCTGTCAGGCCCTCTAGCAGTCCCTGCAGCTCTGCAGTCAGCAGCAGGAGGAAGAAAGTCTGGTAGAACAGGACACTTACATGTCCTTGCCTCATTATTTAATTCAAAACAATTGGGGGACATCTATAGAGGACACTGTTATTGAGACAAATAATAAACAAAATGGAGCCAGCAGAATTTCCAGCTTGAAGACTGACCTCAACATCTGTACACTGGGATCAGACCAAGGGGAGACAATCCACATCTGGCTCCACCGGGGAAACAGATGGTGTGACAGAGTGCATGGACCACAGCAAGGGATGGGCTTGTGCGGAAATTGCTGAGCTGGGGAAGTGCTACATATATCACCGGCAGGACCCTTGGAACAGAGCAGGAGGATGATCTGAATGCATCTAAACCCAGCAGCTTAGCGGGTACATTAGTGAAAAGGTGATCTTGAAGAACAAGGAAAAGTTTCACCCCRGGTTACAGCCTAAATGGTGCTTTTCTAGAGTGTATTTCCAGGAAGCCTGAAATTGTTTCATGGCCTTGGGCTWCGAGGACATGCTTGTCGCGTCGGTTCAACATCTGCCTTTTTGTTTCTGTACTTTTCTGAGACAACTTACAGTAGTAGAGACGCAACATTCTGTCCATCACTGAAATAAAGGAGCAGTGAGACAATGTAGCTGTAAACAGTGATCAAATCAGGTCTCATATTTTAAGCCACATGAAGGGAATTTAAGACTCATTTTTATTATCCTCTCATACAGAGRGAGCCCTGAGTTCATGCATTACTGAAAGGCAGGCCAACAACTTCTATTCATCCATGCTGTTGAATATAGTTTTTTTCATCTTCAGACAGGCCTATACAGATTTAAGATGTATATCCTCTCTCTCCTAAACTATTAGGTACTAGTTACAGGAAAATATTAGCAAAGTTAATTGTTGTAGGTTATCTGATCAAATGTTTCTTTATTGTCTTTTCCATTCCCTTTTACCTCAGCTCCTACCTTTCCCTGTTACATACACACCTATCATTTTCCCTAACACAGTGTGTATTTCTATTCAAACTTCCTTTAGGTTTATTTCCTTTTCTTTCTTAACGGCCAGGAGATCACAGGAACTGTATTTTAATGTGCCTTACCCATGATGCAAAGCGTTATCAAAATGCAAGTTGTGCATTGAAAATCCAGTTTCATTTCAGAAATCGTATAACAGAGCTTTAAACCCATCAGCTGAAAAACAGGCCTATGGGCTGATTCTCAGCACTTATGCATGGTTTCTTTGTAGCTTCCTCAGCACCAAATACATCCTACTAAGTATAAGAAGTTAACAGGTGGAAAAAAATATCGAAGTCAATCCCAAAATTGCTACTGAAGTTAGTGCAGTGAGGATTTCATACTAAATCTGAAACCCAGCAACTCTGACAATTGGTGCAACAGCTTATTTTTTTTCTCTTCCCAAATGAAAGGAAAGCATGCTGCTATAAACTCAGCAGGACTTTGGAGTTGCTGCTTCCCAAATAAGCTTCTGCTTTTAATCCACTTTTTCTTGGTATCTTCCCTCAGCTTGACTCCCAAGGATAGAGTCCAGCTGGAACTGAGACCTGAGAGCTCTGTCTGACCACGTCAGCTCTGCTTCCTTATCAGGAGGAGGGTGAAAGACAAGAGTAGCCATTTCTTTTGGGTGGCCATTGGGAGTGATGGGAAAAACAATTCAAAAATGTTTCCTTTGGAAATGTCAGGGTCCTTTGGGAACCCATAGGCTATAATAGATCTGAGCAGCTGCACCTTGGGCCTCCCCTCACTCCTGCCAGTGGGCCTAGGAGCCCCATCTCAGCTTGACATGGGGCTGGCAATCCCTGCCTGGGCTGTGTGGAAGCAGCACCAATCTCTCACCTTTGGCCCTGCCACTTGGATGCCCATGGACCTATTGTTTCCTGGATGGCCCCTGTGGTCTTATGTTGCAGCTGGTTTCCAGTCTCTGGCCCTCTTCCTTGGATGAACTTTGGGCCCAAGTTACAGCCTTGTCTCAGGTCCTGCCTCCAGCCCATTCTGCTTTAGCTTCTAATGGGAGCTCCTGGATGGTCCCTGGCCGTGGTTTTTTCGCTTTCCATCTCAGGGGCTGTCAATGAACCCTATTATGTCCCCCAGCTCTGCCCACCATGGTCAAGCACACCCACCCATGAGGGCATGGCTACCACTGGGGTAACCCTCAGGACCCAGCTCGCCCTCCCATAAGGAGCAAGCAGCTCTCATTGGGCCTAGACAAGAAAAAAGCTGGAGAAGTATTTGTATTTGATCACGAAGAGCTAGCATTGTTGCTTTCTTATGAGCTCTGCAAGGAAAGGCAAGGAGACCTTACTCCTTGCATCAGAGTTGTGAGACCGCTGTAGGAAGGACTCACAGTGAGAGGATTATGAGAAATAAGAAGCTCCGAAGTTTCATTAGCATCTTTGCAGTTTTCTGTCATCACTGTTTGATATGGCACAGTGAAGGTAAAAAACAATCTGCATCTGGAACACCATCTTTAAGGTTCATTTGGGGAAAACTGATTTTATTTCCATCTGCATGCAGGACTCTGTGTGGAGCTGAATAAATTGGTAGAAGTACAGAAGCGACAACTCTTTTTACTCACTGGGCAGTGCTGTGAGACTGCAGCATCTTGAGGATCATTAACACTAATGTCTCTACACTGAACTCGCACATTTGCAGTTTTGCATCCCATAGAATTCTGCAAGTTACAGACTTGAGCTTATTCAGTAAACACCATGCTCCTGTTAGGAAGGAAAAGCACATATTATAACTTCTGTCAAACCTTCCCACTGAATGCTGGCAATCTTCAGATACGTACCTTTCCCCTCAGTATATCGTGGCCAAACAAAACGTGTTTGTTTTTTGTCTCTTTCCTTCTCTCCTCTGGTGTGCATTTTAGCACCAGTGACCTTTTTCATGCCTCTAAATATTGCCTTCCAAGTGCTAGGCACCAGTGCATGTGGCTTTTTGGGTGCAGGACTCTTCCAGAGGCTATTCATTAGGTTGATGTGCTTTGCATTTTGAAAAGTAACTCTGAAATGTATTCTGCTTAGAATACCTTTCCCTAAACTGAATAAGGTGAGCAGATGCAATGTAAATGCACATCATAACATTCCCTGGGAAAACTAAACAAAACCAGAATAAAATCTGTATTAAAACTGAGTAAAGCTGATGCAAGGTTTTTTGCTGCCCTAGGCAGATAAAAATTGCTGTCCTCTTTCCTTATCAGTACTTGCTCTCTTTCAAAATTTTCCACCCTACCCCGTGCAGCTGTTACCTCCTTGGGCTCTGACAGATACCCTCTGGCAAATCTCACAGGGAGATCTAAAACCTCTGTGCTGCACCGTCCCTGTGCCAGGGGATGCTGTTCTGGTAGAAGCAGCGGGAGAAGAAAATGCGTGTCTACGTTTGTAGTGCCCTGACCAATAGCATAAGCTCTTAGCGCAAACCCGAGCAGTGGGCACTATAACTGGAAATAACAAAAAAGGAAAAAATTATGCCTCAAAAATTACAATAAGCCTGAAACACTGCTAAAAACTGCAGTCTTGCTCTTACTGGGTCAGTCCTCTGTCCCTTTTAGTCTTCGACCCTCAGTCACCTCKTTTACAGCATACATGCCCCTGACACAGCAGTTGAGGAATGCCAGCCCCAGAGCTGGTGAAAGGAAAGGTATCATGACACACGTAGGATACATACAGACCTAAGTCACAGTTGTCACACAGAACAGATTCTGGATACACGAAACAAGTTCCTACTCACATATTTTTCAAATGCAAAAATGCAATTACTTTTTTTCTGAGTTGACACAGACTTCTGAGAGAATTTCCTTGAAAACAAAACAAATGGCTCCCTCTCAAGCCCCCAGGGTCTTCATCAGAGCCTCATTACAACACCAATTAGTGGGTTTAAGCACAGGTATCCCTGTCTGTGAAGAGCAGCAGAAGGGCAGCACATACTTTCCCCCGGGGAATGTGTTTTGAAAAATTATCAAGTCTGATACTCCCACATTTGTAATTTCAGTGTTATTTATATTCTAAATACAGTCTGTGAGACGGGGTAGCTTATAAGGCAATTGCAGGTATTATTTCACTGTATTTCCTGTAAAAATTCCTGTATTTTTATTTAATTATTCTTACCCTGTCTTGTAATTTTTTCGGAGTAACTCTATGGAGATTATAACTATGAATATATAAATAAAACAGCCTCAGGGGAAGTTGTGGTTTAGTATGTATGAGGCAGTAAATACAAAGAAAATATTTTTTCTTAAAATTCAGTATATCTTATGTGCTTTTCCAGCAAAATGCACAGATTCCTTAGAAACACATAAACATACCGGATTCACTCCCCAGCATTATTTTGTACCAGAAATACACATTTTCCCTTTCTTTCTGTTTTGTGCTAATTTACAGTTAACTACTGTATATGCAATTTATTTATGTATGTTTAGCATAAGCATGTTTATGCATATCCATTGGCACTTTTAAAAAGGAGGCCTTGCAGTACCTGGAAGCCACATTGCTCACAAGACAGATTTTTAGAAAAATCTGACTTATTTKTAGCTGTCAGCACTTGTATGTTCAAGGGTGCATCCAGTTTTTTTGCCTACAGACAGTGAGTCAGAAAYACAGCCAGGCCTGCAGTCTGTAAGAAGGTACACAGGTCACAGAACACTTTCTCTCCCAGGACAACAAAACCTCCCCTTTTCCTGTCACGTTGCTCAGTGGATGACAGCATTAATGTCTCCCAGACTGGGGTGATAGAGCTTGGAAAGGCAGGAACATGCTGGGAGGTATTGCTGAGAACGTTAACTTGTGCGCAGACTTCAGTGCTCTTCCACGTATTTCAGTAGGCAACTGAGGAATTTGCTTCTTCTGGGTTACCTTTCAAGCTCAGTGGACAGTATGAGAGGCCCACAGGCATTGCCTCTGAGAAGAGAAAGCACCCAGCAGCAGGAATAGAGCAATTCACACAATGCAGAGCTCTTGTCTCTGGCTTGTTTCACTTCCAGAYGCTTTCATGCAATAGAGAAGATCTTTGGGTGGATAAACCACATCACCCTGAAATGCAATTCCTTGGCAGTTTAAACAAACCTGGCTGGGTGCATATGTGACCAGAAAAGGAGCTGCTTCAGGAGCTGGACCATTTGAAAATTAATCTTACTTAGCAAAAAATAGTAATTAGTTTTTGGCTGATCCCTGCACCAATGCAATTTCCATGTATGTCAATGTCTCCAGGAAGAAGGTGCAGGAAGATGCAGCCAGGAAAATGAAGACAGAACTGCAGCAGCTTAATCCTGGTAAGCCTTGACTGCCACAGAAGAGTTTGACTTCCAAGACGTTAGACGAGCATTTGTGTTGCTCTTACACTGCCACCCACAGGGCTGATATTGACCTTCTGCTGTGTCAGTTTGGAGGGCTCTCTTCGTAGAAAAGTAAATCAGTAAGAAAAATGTACAGTTCCCTGCTCCTTTTACTATTTGAACTAGCTTACAAAGGGGTAAGTAAAATTCCTATGCCAAGGGATAGAAAGGTGAGAGTGTGCAGCTGAGGGAAGGAAGGAGATGCCATGGCACTGTAACAGCACAGCCTAGCCTGACTTCAGTCACTAAGGAGTTAGTTGCACACCCAAGATGTGGCTACATGAATACCTTAAGTCAGCAGAAAATGGGCACTGCTACCAAAAGCAGCAGCTCTCTCCAACACCAAGTCCCCAAGCTGGGGCTGTCACAGCCTTCCGTGCTGCTCTCCAGGGAGTACTACCAGAGAACTGATCCAGGTTATTTTTCAGTTGTTTCAGAGAATGTGTTATATTTTTTCATAATAAAGTGCAAGTTCAGTGCTGAGCTGGGGAATTTTTGGCACCTCTCTAAATTTGCCCTATGTCTACAAAATGAGTACATTTAAATGGCCTCCACAGCAAGGACTCTGTGACTAGAGTTCATAACAAAGCTGCATATAGAAGTAGTACCTTACCGTCATGAGCAAGGAATATATTTTGAATATTTTTAACATCCATTTCCTAAAATTTAACAGCATCAATAAATCCATTTTGGCTTCTACATTAAAATGCAGTTTTAGAAGATATGACCACATGGCATTTGTAAAATAATGCAGCTATGCATTTGCTATAACTGCAAGCATACTTGAGGCATTTTATACTGATTACTTAATCCTGTATACTTACATTAACTCCATTGTGTTAATGATCCAGTATATTTCTTGTTACTTAGCTGTATTACTCTCAATTTCATTCCTCTAGAATATATTTAAATCGCATTAACACAGTCTATGTACCCCATATTCATTTTGTGTTAGCTATACAACACTCCTTAGGTAAAAAAGCAAGACGTTAGGCAGTGAACTGTGAAACTAACTTGCACAAATAGGTGACCTMTATTTGCCAGAAAATTTTCATTCCTTCTTCTTTTTCTACATATAATTTTAACATATTCTGTACTTTCCACCTATGTGACTTCCACGAGCACTGTGTAGGAAAAGTCCCACAGAGTATCACAAGACATTATACTTTCAGTGTCAGATATAGAAAAGATGTATATGATGTTGCTTAATGGAATGTGCATAAATCAAAGGGTGAGTGATTGTATGTACTGACAAAAGGATGTGTTTTTCTTGATATCTTTCTCTGTAAAGATATATCCTTCCATACACAGATGCAAAGGATTTTCTAGTGAAATCTTTTCTCCCTGTCGCCAGAGGCAGCTCTGAGGAGGAGGTGTGTACACTTCAAACTTAGGTGCATGAACTTGGGTTGGCTGGAGCTACCTGCAGCTTGCAGGAATTGAAGTCACCCTGACACAGCTGACAAGGGAGCACACTTGTGTCAGGCACACCTCCTCAGTCTGCCCCCGAGCAGCCCCCAAGCAAAGGCACAGGCTGGTGGTCAGGCAGCTGGCTGGTGAGGTGGGAGGCACAGCTCACTTAATCCTCACTTGTGTCAGAGACTGCTGTCTGCTGAATCTGGAACACAGAAGAACCTCATGTTGATGCGAGTAAACATTAAAATATCTAATTCCATAATTCCGGAGCGTCRTCTTGAAGTTCTGTACCTCAGCTCCTCAGATTTTCAATTTTCTTTGCAAAAGTCACCAGGTACTTCCTGAAGTTCTCAGAAAATTCTTCCAAGCCTCCTAACTCCCGTGAWTTATAACTCTCTGTTTGTTTCCCCGTTCTTTCTCTAAACATTTGAATTCCAAATGAATGAACAAGTCTTTTTTTTTAAACTGTGTGTTTCATTAGTTTGATAAACAGATAAACTGCGTAACACATAATTTTTGAAGTCTTATAGTACTACCAAATAGAAACTAATGTTCCCTTTAACAAGAAAATACATTTGTTAAGATTATTTCATGCCACATTTTATTTTGCAATTTGTGCATCTTAATTGCATCTATACACTCTGACATGCTTTTTAACTTTTAGTTTAAAAAAGTTGCAAGTTACTTACAGTCAAAATCATTATGCCTGTGACTGCATATCTAAGTCCATTTGATGGCGTTTCAGTAATTTATAAACTTGGAACATTCCTGACACTGCTGAATAGTGCAATTGAAGCTTTGCCTTTGCTTTTTTATCATTCAGGCGAAATGTATGCACACATTAACTAAAGCCATTGCCTTTTTTTTCAGCAGTATGTCAGAAATCAAGTTGAAGCCCTTATCTGTTATTGTCTTCTCTCCATGCATCAGATGTACAATTATCAGAAGATGCAAATTATGTGCATCAGTGGGAAAGGACGTTATTTTCCATAAGAATAGCTGTAAGTGGGTGGATGGCTTTAGCAATGACTGAACAAACTAAATTGTAGTGTACTACAGCAATGAGCAATCAAAGAGCAAATTTTGGAAGCCTTCAATTGTTTGTGCTAAAACTGTGTGGGATGCCTCAGCTTGGCGCGAGATACAGTCTTGAATTCATAAAAATTTCCTTTCTCTTCTTTTCACTATTTGGCCACTTCTTTCTGATTTCAGATGGGTCTGGTGGTTGCCATTTAGAAACAAGAGGTGCTGGAAAGGATTGGTGACTATCCCAGCTGGAGTACGCAAGCCATGACCGGACAGGGGCTTCATTACAACCATCACATTTGGGAAGTGTTATCCATAGCACACAGGCATTTGCAGGATGCCCACTGTAACAGATTGATGCTGGCTGGATGCCAGGCACCCACCAAAGCCACCCTATCAGTCCTCTCCACAGCTGGACATGGGAGAGAAAATATAACAAAGGGCTCGTGAGTTGAGATAAGGAGAGATCACTCATTGGAAACCATCACGGGCAAAACAGGCTGGAATCAGAGATATTAACTGAATTTATTACTAACAAAATCAGAGCAGAATAATGAGAAGTAAAAAGAGACCTTAAAAACACCTCCTCCTCCCCACCCCACCTTCCTTCCCAGCTCTACCTTCTCCYTCAGTGGTGCAGGGAGATAGGGAAGGGGGTTATGGTCAGTTCATCACATATTGTTTCTGCCACAGCTCAGGGAGAGTCCACCCCTACTCCAGCATGGAGTCCATTCCATGAACTTCCTCAACGTGAGTCCCTACCACATGCAACAGTTCTTCACAAACTGCTGCAATGTTGGTCACCCTTCCATGGGGTGCAGGCCTTCAAGGACAGGCTGCTTCAACGTGGGTCCCCCATGGGACAAGTCCTATCAGGAGACCTGCTGCCATGTGGGCTCCTCTGTCCATGGGTCTGCAGGTCCCTGTCAGGAGCCTGTTCCAGCACAGGCCTCCCACCGACTCATAGCCTCCTCTCAGGCATCCACCTGCTCCAGCCTGGGCTCCTCCAGGGGCTGCAGGTGGATCTCTGCATCCCTGTGGTCCCCCATGGGCTGCAGGGGCACAGCTGCCTCACCATGGTCTGCACCACGGGCTGCAGGGGAATCTCAGCTCCAGCGCCTGGAGCACCTCCTCCTCCTTCTTCACTGACGTTGGGGTCTGCAGGGCTGTTCCTCTCACATGTTCTCACCCTGCTCTTCTCTGGCCACAGTTACACCTGCGCAGTAATTTGTTTTTTTCTATTCTTCTTAAATCTGTTACCACCAGCATTACCACCGTTTCTGATGGGCCCAGCCTYGGCCAGCGGTGGGTCCGTCTTGGAGCCGKCTGGCATTGGCTCTGTTGGACACAGAAGAAGCTTCTGGCAGCTTCTCACAGAAGCCACCCCTGTAGTCCCCCTGCTACCAAAACCTGGCCACACAAACCCGCTACACCCACACCTCACTTAGGTGAGACACCCAAACTCCATCAGAAAAATCAGAAAAAGTTCCCATGAAAATCAATTACTGGTAAGCATGGACATATTAAAGTTTTCTGACACTCCCTGAAAGCTCCTGAGCAGGAGCATGAAGCAAAGCCAAGCTGCGTGCCTTTCCACTGAGGAGCCTGCCAGCCGGAGAGACATTCTCGAAGGATTATCGAGAAGATCTCAAACTACTTTGAGATACATGTCAAGCCTTAATAGCACTGGGCAAAACAGACGCCCGCCCGGGAGGCGTGGGTGGGACACCACGGGCTCCGGGCGACCGGGCGGGGACCACAGCAACAGCCCCGGGCCGGGAATGCTGCCGGGTGCCCTCCTGCCTCGGCCCCAAGGAGGGCTGGCCCTGTGGCCGGGCTCCCCTGTGCTGTGGTGGGCAAACACCACTGAGAACCTGAACGCTTACAAGAAAGAGCTCTTTTAAAATGGGTCTGGAATTGCATTTTTTTGCGTTGAAACTGTTAACAAGATCGGGATTTTATGATACTGWGCTTCTCTAGAGCAATCAAACCCCTGAACAAAGTTCAGTGTGGCATGTCCAGAGAGGGCCTTGGGAAGGTAATTTTTCATGTTACTGCGGGTGATGGAAATGGCCCGTCCATAGCTTGTGGGCTAGCAACAATTTTTAGGGATGTAACTTCTGTTTTCCACCACCCTGGGTCAATCTGTAAGGAATATATGCTGGAGGGAGCACTAAGGTTTTGCCATGGTGTTAAAAAAAAGTCTCTTAAAGTTTTATTTTAAGTCTGGCTGAGAACTTTCGTATTCTCAAGCATCTTTTGAATGTAAGCACTTTGAAAATAAGGACTGAAAGCCTAATGTGGGGCTTCATGAAGGAAGCCAGTGTTAGGAATAGCAAAGGGCTACTTTTGCATGTAGTAGTCATTGTCATTGATATGTGTTTCAGACTAGGCTCTTTCCTAAACTGCTGGCTTCAGGTAGGATGCAATGCTGAAGTCCTGCAGGGACACAATAAAACTGTTTTCTAGATGAAGTCAGTTCTGTAACCCAGGGTGCCATCGTTTCTTCTGTACAGAACATAAAATGTTATTCATGGGTGTCATATGCAAAGAGCTCATTGCAGCTAAAAATTTATTCCATTTGCTTCCTTTTGCCTTCTTGATGGCAGTCATATCRCTGTTTGTTGTCAGGAGAGATGAACCCAAGTGTTATCTCCATCTCTGTGGTACCTGGGTTCAAGATCTGTCTGCTTCTGCTCATATAAAAATGATACAAACATAGACACTGAACAGAACTGGTGCAAAGATTGACCTTCCTGGGGCTCTCCCAAGTAGTCTTTACTGAGCAATGCCCACTGTATTCTGCTCCAGTCTTGAAAGTCTTAGTGGTCTACATATTAATATATAACCAGTCTAAAATGGGCATAAAATTTCCTAAAATAATTCCTTCCATTGTCAGTCAAGGAAAGAAATAATTCATTCACCATGGACCAACAATGTTCACTGAGACAGAGCAAAGACAGCCCCAGGTTACTGAAGTGACCTAGTTTCATCCTATATATTCACCACAGAGCAGCAGTAAAAATTCTCTGACAAGTTAAAGAAAGACTGAAATTTGAAAATGGTAAATAGGAAGTTTTATAGCAGGAAGAGACAGCCAAATAACACAATTACTTTTTAAAAATATTGTAAATATTACCTTGAAAAAAACTTGAGTGGTTTTTATCACTTCCAATGTTTGCAGTGGACACTTTTTAGTCAACAACAGTTTCCTCACATCCCTAAATGAATTAATTCTTGCTTGTATAAGAATCAGGAACATGAGGTTGACAGGGTGTCTCAGCCAAAGTCATCAGAGAGATCCCAGCTACTTCGTGTCAATATTTCTATTGTGAATTTCCTCTGCCAAAACCTTGCAAAAGTAATGGAGAAAGTTTACATCAAGCTGTAAGTGGTTTTGTAGTGTACCAATACAGTATTTAATATGTTAGAAGAACACTATTATTTTTGTCCTGCACTTTTCTGCTGCTGAGAGAGAGAACAGGTGACTCTCCTGGTATCTCTGTTGAGAAGGATTGTTTATGACAGTATTTTCTTCATGAGAAATGTTTTATTTTGGTAACCTTACTTTAGAGGCCTAGTTTAATCCTGTGGATTCTGGGCTGTCTAGCAAATGTTATACAGGGCTGTGAAGCAACAACTCTACAGAAAGTGGTATCTTGCATCTTATAAGACGATTTTATATGAAAGCATCACTGCCGTCCTGGTCAGGGTCCACTTTGGTACCATCCTGCACATCTGGGAAGGAAGCACTTCTTTTGGTTGAATAACATTCTTCTGTGTTATACATACAGGATATCTGTCTGAGAAAAAACTCTTCCTATCATCTTTCCACCTCCCACATGGACAGATTTAAAGGAAAAAAGCTTTCCATAAGGCTTGATACAATTGAAAAAAAAATCCATTTTTTCATCTTTGCTCTCCTCCTCCTCTTGTTTCTCAGACCCTGGCGATGGAGTTACCTCAGTTCTTATATTAAGAGAAGCAAAGTCACRGACAATAGCTGTGTTTTGTTAAATTATTATTTTAGGACTATCRTCTTGAAGACTCATCAGATATTGTCCTTTGCTAGGAAGAGGAAGTGTTTATCACTTCAAAAGATGAGTCAGGTAGTATGAGATGTGCTAAAGGCTGCAGATAATGCCACGTATAATGCTGGTTAACCCAATAGCCACATGCCAAAAGTGGGGTTCAACCAGTCCTAACAAAAGCAAGGAACCAGAGAGAGGGACATGCCTGCCCTTTAACAAAACCAAAACCAAACCCATAAATAATGCAAGCTAGTGCCTGTTCTCAATGCTTTCTTTTGAAGCTAGTCAGAATGGATTTGCAAAWGCATTGCTGGAGCGTGTTCAGCCTGGAGAAGAGAGGGCTTAGGGGGGATCTAACAGCAATGTGCTAATACCTACAAGAGAGTTATCAAGAAGATGGAGCCTTGTAGTGATGCATGGCAGAAAGATTTATGACAGTGGGATAGATTGAAACAAGACAGGATCCTCACAAGATGGATGTGAGGAAAAACTTTCTCCATGAGGACAGTCAGGCAGAGTAGCAGCAGCCTGCGAGGGGAAGCTGTGCTGCCTCCACCACTGGAGGTTTTCCAGCCCTGACCAAAGCCTGGCCTCACAGCTGAGCCTGTTTAAGGCAGGAGATTGGACCAGAGACCCCTAAGGTCCCTCCTAATGTGAATTACTCTAGCAATGCTCAGAATTACAAACTGGTCTGGGTATGACTACTTTGTGTTGTGATAACTCAGCAGAAAAATATTTGAAGTAAATTGTCTTTTGGTTTAATAAAGAGATTTTTAGCTGATGTGGCCCATTGACTTCAGGTCTAATAAGATTCCACAAGACATTGTAAGAGCTATCAGAGAATGGAATTGTCATCAGTAAAAAATGGTTTGCCCTAACACCTGGCTTTCCATGTGTAACCCTGTCTTTTCCTTGCAAGTAGCATGGAGAAGTAAAATCCATGAAATTAGTTTTGCATATAATAATGCATGAAATTCCTTTCCTTCTTAGACACATTTGTTGCCTTAAAACAGAACTATGGAGGAGTAAGTTATGCTAAAATGGATTAACATAGACATATATCAATTATTGCTATGATATTGTAATCCCACTTTTTAGCAGTCATTTTACCAGAAAACATTACAAGTATAATTTCTCAAATGATTTGAAATATAACTTTCTGTGCATTTCTTTAAAGCCGGTCCATGAATTTTAAGTTTAAATTTGTAGGTTTTGTGTGAAATATGTTAAAGTGGAGAGACTGGCACTAAAGTAGAAATGTTGCAGAGGGGAAAAATGAAAGGAAATAATAATGAAAGGAAAGGAAGGAAGGGAAGGAAAGAAGGAAATAATGGAAGACTGGTTTGTTACCACTGTGGTTTGGTTTTGGTTTTTTAATATTTGTGCAAGACAGAGTACAGAGGCACTGTTCCTACCTGAAGTGTTTGGGAAGTACAAAAAATATCTCAGAGTTTGAAAGGATCCAATAAAAGAGAGAAATATTTCCTTCATTATATAATAGCAAGGTAGCAATACTTGGTGAACAAGTAATGTAAAATTATTAAGATGGATTTTTCACTTGTTAGGATGTCAAACCTTGATTATATTAGTATTATGTAATTACTCATAATTAGTTTATGTTGTTCTTCTATACACTTGTCTTGGGATCATAACATGAAACTGATATCAGTAAGAACTTCTAACAGCATTGTAAAAAGTTTTCTCTAGGTGATACAGAGTGAACTGGAGATCTGAAACTGCCTTTGAAAAAGGAGGATGTTCAGTCTCACTAGATGCTCTGATATCCTGCCAAACAAAAAATTACTGTGTCATCCATATTCTAAATTAGCTCTATATTATTAGAACTACTGACTCTTTGAAGTGCTAGGTGTCAATTAAAGAGGTTTCTCAGTGGTGTTCTGTATCATCTCTCTATCAAACACAATGCTGATATTTTATTTTTGTCCTTTTCTAGGAAGAAATGATGTTTGGCTAATTCCTCTAGTCCAGGACTGGTATCTGTTGAAGGCAACTTCACCACTGTGCTCACTGAGGAGGAATAAAATGCAGAAGCTGAAGGAATTCAAATAGAGGTTAATATTCTTCTCTTCTGCCATGTCAAACCCGTTCCATTTTTCATACTTAGTTTCTCAAATATGGAAATAATTGGAGCTGCAGAACTAATCTCTCCTGAGTAAAAATGCATTTTTTAATATTTCTTTCTCCTCTCTCTTTTCATAAAAATGGTGTGACAGAAGAACATGTTCTCAATAGTACACCCCATAAAATAAAGTAATTTATTATAAATTGATTTTAAAATTACTTGGTGTTTGGCATAGCGTTTGTTTCTTTAGCATGGGTACTTGACACTGAGAAAGACAGAAGTGGGCTACGTACCACAGTATAGAAATTCTTAGATATATGCATAGAAGTGAATTTTTATTTATACACAGGGACAGAGGTATAATAATCTGTAAACTTTATTAATAAAAAAGGAATACATTTAATACAGCTCATAATTGAAAGTATTGGTAGCCCACTCACGGCATAATATTTAAAAATAAAAAGTCCCATATATTTTCATAAGAAAATTAATGCAAAATAAGCATCTTAATATTCTTTTTAGTGTATGTTCATTGATTTTTTTTTCCTAAATACTGCTATCTGACAGGGCTAGGCAAGTTCTCTCAGGTGCAATTTGGAATTATATTTTTCTTTCTCCAAGGGAAAGTTTAGCATGGAAGTAAATACCATGATGTATTCCCATCGAAATGAATTTTTCTTTTTCCACCACAGAGGGGATGAACCTAATTTAGATTCTCTGAGCTATTGACACCAAAATATTTACAAAAAAACCAACAAGAAATATCCAATCAATTTAACTAAATATTTATAGGCTAGCTAAAGTAACTGAGCACTAGACTAAAAAATAGGCAGTAGTATGGTTTCCTTAATTCTTCATGACTGAAAAGGAAAATAAATGGAAGGCAATTTACAAAGCAAACATGACGAGAAGTGCGTGATAACCCTATAAGGCTGAGTGATAATTCTGAAAGAGCTGTTTTGTGATGAAAAATGAGTTTGAGTGGTGGGCAGAATTTCTGAATCAGACACTTTTATCCCTGAGTTATGTTGGATGAGAGTTGAGCAGCTGAATTATGTATTATTTTCAAATAAATATTAATTTCTTGCATGAAGAATTAAAATACTCTTTTAATGAAAAGTCAGCTGTGTATAGGTTTTCTATTAGTCTTCATACTTCATATATCTACCATATCCCTATATTCTTTCCCTAAATATGACTTCCGTCTTTTACTAGACTTAGATGTTCCAGCTTCTCAAAAATAGAATAAGAATTGTGCCACAGTCTTTTTACTCCAAGAATTTTATTTTAGAGCACAAGTATCATATTCTTGTGCATGTCAAGTAGGTTATAATTTAAACTGGAAATCTGCATTTATCTGTGAATTTAAATAGCATAGTTATGAGCAATAATAGAAATTACTGTTTTATTAGAGTGGCTTTCCACCTAGGCAAGCACAAGTTATCATTCTTCCCCCACACATATATGGGTTACATGTGACCCTGAATGTGTTCTTTAACACTAGAATATTATAGAGGTTTATCTTTTAGCATCAAGGCTTTTTCCACTATATCTGCAGGACATGATCTGAGCCTATTTTTATTACAATTCCTGCTCTGGCAAATTTGACATCTCTCCAGAGAACACACTGTATGACAGCTACATGCGGTAGAATCAGTCGCTTACTTCTCAATATCTAGTTAGCCTTGCACTGTGTTTTGGGTGGATGCCAAATTGAGAGCTGCTTGCAACTATGATGGACCCATTTGTGCTGCAGCAGAAGCTTTGGCTTAGAAAACAGGTTCTGGTTCTGAAAGGCAAATTATTTTACCCTGAAATAAACCAAGTGTTAGAGATTTAAGATGTCTTTATAAGGGTTGATAGGATTTATAATATAAAAGCGTGAAACTGCCATATGACCTTTTTCCCCAGGTAATTTCCCAAGACAGTCTGAAGGTAGCCATTAAGTATGGAAGTGTAGTCCAGCATCAAAAAGCTTCTGTGGCAAATAGAGCAGAAGTCAGCTGCACAGCCTATAGAAAGATAGAGCTCTCCATAGAAATGGAGTTCATTAATTACAGGAGATATTTAAAACAGTGGTCTGGTTTTAGAAAATGAAAGGTTATCCTCAAGTTACTATGCAGAAACCTGGCACTAGAAATTACACAGGTGTATTTCCTAAAGTACTTTGGAAGAAATGAGGGAGTTTTAAAGACAAACTGGACTTTTCATAAACATTAGAATTACTGTATTTTCTTCAAGGTTTCAAAGGCTCACAGATTTTTAGATTCCAAAAGATTAAGGTAGAATTATTCCTAGAAGCTTTATTGTGCTTTTTGCATTTTCAGTCTCAAAAAATTCAACTAGTTCTGATAAGACTGGCAAGAAAAAAAAACCAAAACCAAATAACTTTAGATTAAATTAAGCCCTATGACTGTCACACCATTAGAGAATGCCACAGATAAGTTAACTGTGGACAAATAATACTCCTGATAAAAACAATATAAAAAATCTTATCCTCCTGTGAAACGTTGATAAACTGTTTAACTAAAGTTCAGTTGGGAAGTGGGTTCCTTGCTACTAAAAGAATGTATTCTTTTTTATTTCTCTGACTGATTTCCATTCTAAAATTCCCTGAAAGTTGTAGTAGGCTCGAAAAACTAGATAGCAAAAACTCCTTGTAGAAGTGTGTTACTTTATTTGGCTTGTAGAGTGTGTGCCAAGACTGATCATGTGAAAGCTGATCTCAAAGAGAGGGTTTGAATATTCAAAGCCAACAATGTACCTGCTGGACTGAGGCTCTGATCATCAAGCTCACTCTAAGCGGATGAAGACTTGAAGCAAATTCTTTTTCTTGCCCTTCAGGTTTTCTACTTCAGAGACACCACATTGTTTCGTCACATTCTTTGACTCTCAGAAATTCTTTGGGGAATAACTCTTGATATTCCAATGCTTTGCTTTATTACTTTCCTTTCGGAGTGTGGTAAATATTTATTTAGCTTTGTGTAGTTCTAGTCTTACAAATCATGAAACTTTTAATGTTCAATACATGGATTTATGTGAAAGTTGATAAACTGTTGTTGTAACTAGCGCAGCATACAAAGAGTTGCAATAATTATGTCAGAATTATTTTCTTAATATCTAACAGGATATGTTTACAAGCAAGCAAACTAGATTTTATTATAGTAATTAGAGGAACTTGTAAATATGATGTAAAGTAAAAATGAATAATGATGTAAAAAATTGCTATCAGTCATATATAATCTTCACAATTTTACCCTAGTGTTCATAAATTTCAAAAGATGCTCAAGAGCATTTTATATGCTTTGTGAGGAAAAACATAGTTCTTATTTGCTTTTTCTAAAATGTCTCTTCTTAAACTTCATAAGCAAAAATTTGTACATATAAGTACTATTCTGTCATAGAAATTATCTGTATCTTTTCTCTCATTCTTAAGAACACCTTTCAATAAATTTACAACCTTTTCCCACAATAATTAAACATACTGACATTTCTGTATTTATAAACTAGCTTGATTATGCACCAAACAGGATACGAGGCACTTTATTAAATCTATATGCATGATATACTGAAACAAACACAAGTTTGTGCTGATTTGGGGTAGAATGTATTTTAGCTTTCAAGGGCAGCCCTTTCTCGAAGTAAATCTCTTACACAACCAGGCCTGTGCAACACCAATTCTGATCCCTTCCAAATTTTTAAATACTATTGAAGGAGTTGGGTTCCTGTCAAGAAYTGGGAACCCTACATTCTGCTGAATGCAAGTTGTGTTGCTGTTGACTTGAGTTAAGGCATAATGGGACATTTTCAGGCCTGATGCACTTTAATCCAGATAACTGACRATTCTTCACTATTCAATTCAAACCTGGATGTCTGGCAAGCAGGTCTCAAATCACCACCACTGTGAATAATACTGGTACAGTCACCAGATAAAGAGCACAGTCACTAAAACTTAGAGTAATTGCAGCTTATCTTATTTGGGGCAGGTAACTTTGCTCTGTTTCCCCTACCCATGATGGGTTTAGTTACTGTATCAGTTTCATTAGAGTATACTACAATCAAGAGGCATTCTTCTTGATTTTGACAGCTTAATTGGAGATCAGTGATAATCTAGAAGTGCCCTTCTTTATCCTTGTCGCACTTGGACACGAAAAGAGCTACACGGACTCAGCTCTGTCAAGAAGGAGTAAGAAGGGGTCCGGACGACCTCGAGCTTGTTTATTTATATGTTCTTAGAAACTACCGTGGATTGGAGGGTAAGGTTACCACCTCTCAATCCCACTGGTCAAAGGAAAAATTTATCAAACATTCCGCCTAGGAGAATGGAATGTAAACAATAAGAGAACGGTTAGCAAAACATGGCTATTGTTTACAGAAAGTGCATGAGAACTCTGTTGCAGAAATGAGAAACATCGAAAAACTGCAAAACCCAGGGCGACATATCCTCCCTTAACAATTTCTATGGAACACTTCTCTAAAACGGGACTTTCAGTCAGCAACCTGCATATGCAAATAAATCTTAAAATATTGCGGTTTTCAATACATTTAATTTCAAAAGAATTGCCTATTTGAAGGTAATAAAACCTTTACGAAAGTCTTTTTATTTGAATATTGACACTTGTGCAAACCTTTTGGGGCTTCAACACAGTTTTAGCACAACAATAAATCCACGACTGTCAATTTTCTGGAAACCTGCCAGTCTATCTTTCTTCCTTCTTGAAGCATAACCAAAATCCTCTCTAGTCTCCAAATCTCTATGCTCAAATCCCCCGAAACACATTGGCAAGATACAGCAATTTGAATTCATATGTGTCAAGGCACAGACCAGAGATAAGTACGCAGAACAGAAAATCCTTAACCAATGTTGGAGATTAATTAGCCACATTCAAAGTAAAACCCTTCAAGCAACGAATCTCCATTTCCAATAACAACATAGTGAGAAATACAGATGACAAATGTTGTCTGTGTTGCTCTGCAGAATGACCCTGAGGGCAGGATCAGAGCTACACCAGCCATCTGTTTGAACTTTCCTGCTGGAGCATTTCTGTGACTGCTTCCAAGTGATCCCATTGCTACTGAGGGAGAAGGAAAAGCTGAACAGTCCTGGTGCTTTCGGTGCCTTAGCATGCACTGTAGCTAAGATATGCCACTCAGTGTGGCTTTCAGGTCTCCCATCCAACCTTCCACCAATGACCTCTAGAAGAAAAAAAAATCTACATTCATTATGCCTGTTGCGAGACCACATGAATTTTATAGGCATCCTGATTCTGAATGAGGACATGTATGGGAAAATATGAATGCCAGCATAAAAAGTAGTGAACTAAATCCTTGTCCTGCTTTACTCTGTACCTGTGCTCCTGTAATCATCAAATGGCCTGGGTTGGAAGACACCTTAAAGATCACCTAGTTCAAACCACCCTGCTGTGGACAGGGACACTTTTCATTAGACCAGGCTGCTCAGAGCTCCATCCAACCTGGCCTTGAACACTTCTCGGGGCAACATGTTCCAGTGCCTCACCACCCTCACAGAAAAGAATTTCTTCCTGATATCTGATCTAAATCTTCTCTCAGTTTGAAGCCCTTCCCTCTTGTCCTGTCACTACATGCTCTTGTAAAAAGTCCCTCTCTATTTTTCTTGTAGGATTTCTTCAGGTACTGGAAGGCCACAAGAAGGTCACCCCTAAGCCACCTCTTCTCCAGGCTGAACAAACCCAACTGTCTCAGCCTTCTAATCATCTTTGTATCCCTCCTATGGGCTTTCTCCAGCAGGTCTATGCCCTTCTTATGTGGGGGACCCCAGATTTGGATGCAGCACTGCAGGTGGGGTCTCACCAGAGCAGAGCAGAGCAGAGGGGCAGAATCACCTCCCTCACCCTGCTGGCGACACTGCTTTGGATGCAGCCCAGGAAACAACTGGCTTTCTGGGCTGCAAGTGCACATTTCTGGGTCATGTCCAGTCACTCATCCACCTATGSACAGGTACGGGATGTTAGATCAAGCTGCTGAGACCAGCACATTTAGCAGCTGAGGACAGTATTTCTAGCTGCTTTTTCCTACTGAGGACTTTTTCCTCAAAATGCACAAGAGATGTGATAAGTATCAACTGGCAATAACGATGCCAAAACCAAACAAACATCATCAGCCAGACAGATTTTCCCAGGAAAGTCAGTGTCTTATTATCAATCACAGTTGTTTAGGATTTTTTATCATATATTTGTAGTCTGAATAATATTTTCATTGGTCAGAATTATTTTCATATTTTAACCTCTAAAGCTGCTTTTCCTTCAAATAGAGAATAAGTGCATTACATTTCTGTACAACAAATCCAGCATATTAAAGGAATGTCAGGATTGAGCTGAGCAAGTCACACTAATATACCAAAGTAATCTGTACCAGTTGCTACTAAGAGGCCATGCAGATTTCCTTGTATTTGTCTCCTTTCTGAGCTCATTGTAGCACTTGCATCAGAAACAAGACAGCCCCACTCATGGCACTCCCATACAATTAAGTCCTTGGAGGAACATTACAGAAGTTAGTAAGATTACTTAATGCATCCCTGGGAGAAACTCCAATAGTCTACCAAAGGTCACTGCTCCTTTCAATAGGAATGCTTTCATCTTAACAAAGATTAATATGACTGTATTAATTGAATTAAGTGAAATGTATTCATTTTTTAATCTGAACAGTCTCCTTAATGAGTTATTATCAGAGGAGCATAAGAATGTAAAAGACCAACAGTCCATGATAAAGACTTTCAAATTCAATTTTCCTTAATACATCAAATTTTGTCCTATCTTCTATTTTATCCATGAGCCAAACCAAAAAAGCTTTCTAACCTACTTGGATAAAAGTGTCTTAGGCCGATGATTAGGTTTATATTCCAAAGCAGAATGCAAGACTGGACCTCCCCTCTGCTGTAGATAATTCCACATAATAAAAAGTATGATAAATTTAACCTATGTTGACAAAATGGCATTTTCGTGTGCAGAAATGTGCCTACGACTTGAGTTTGAACAGAGAAATTACATAAAGCCTTCTCTGCATCCCTGAATTTATTTGTAATATTAATCTAGAAAGATTGATTTGAAACATTAAGGCTGGGATTTAGTTTGACATATTTCAGGGAGTGAAATCAACCAGGTTGGTTTACACAGGTTGTGCAGGAAAGGGTGGCAGTTCTTTTACTGTCTGCTAAATTCACCATGAGAGTCCTGCTAAGCAGGTCTGATTTGAAAATCAAGTTCTACGGCCTCTTATTCCTTGTCATAAAGGCCAACCCTGCCCCAGAGGGCCCAAACTTAGACAACAAGACCCTTCTGTTCCCTTCCTCCTGTCCATTCACCATTCCTCTCAAGTACTTGCCCTTGACTGAGCTTCCAGCTTCCCTACTTTAGGTCTAGTAAATGTCTATAAAATGAGAAAACTTGTTAAGAAGAAGCTTGAAGCAGTAGCTTATATGTTAAATCTTCGCAGGTGACACAAAAGACTACAAGGACTGTCATATTCTGTTTAAGGACTTTATTGGCAACTTAGATGAAATGTGCACGATGTATAAAAAGACCCCCAAAAACCTCGAGAAAAGGCAAAATGAAACATTCTTTAGAGTAAGAAGGCTTACTTCAAAAAATATATTTGGTCAGCCAAAATACTGTCTCCAAGGCAGAAACGAAGTGACTCATTACTAAAAGCCTGTTACTGAGAGGTTCCATAAGGTTACATGCTATATCTTGATGCAGATGGCTGGCACAAAATATTCTGTACGGTACTATTAACATTTACATTAATTTTCTGGCTTCATAATGACCAGTTGTCTTATTAATTTTCTGTCCAGTGGTAAGCATTGATAGGTTTAGTTCTCTGTTTTGATGGGAAAAGCAAGGGAGTTCTTTTTTTATGTGTCTGGTTGCTTTCTTGATGTTGGCAAATGCCTTCCCACCCTCATAAAATAGCAAGGGACTAGACTGAAATAGTACTTGACAAAGAAAAAGTTTTGAGAACTAATAGAAACACTAGGATTCATACCCGAGAATTCATCTAGTTTTCCCTATCTGTGTATCTGAAGAGAACAGAAATATACCAGATCTTTTCTGAAACAAGAAAAAAATATTTTACACTACACTAGGTAGACTCTTGAAGCATCTTTTAACCAGCTGTATCTCAGCAACTTCCAAAAAAGCATCGAATGATTCAACCAACACTTCTTTTCTGTGACTTCTCTCTCTAAAGGACAGTTAGGTGCAAGCAGTGAGATACTTTTCCCAAGGCATTAGTTTTTCTCTGTTCCCACTTCTCCTGCTGCTTTTTTGTTTGTTTATTTGTTTTGTCTGTAAAACAGATCCATGTTTTCTCTGTAATTTTAATTTTCCTTAAAATAAAACTGCTGAAAAAAAAGTAGATACAAGGTTCAAAAACAAAGTTAACTTGTAAGACAACTGAAGCATTAAAAAAAAGAGCTATATCAGAAGAAAGAGAGCCTTACACTTTTCTATTGGTCTTCTTTGACTTTTCCATGCTTGACTACTCTTTTGTGCTTGAAATTAAAATAATATAAACGTCTTTACTGATTAAAACCATTGATGTAAAATAGTAGATTACTGTTAATTTTTCTAATAAAAAGCCAGATGCCCCCAACTGCATGTGAGGACATATCCTCCATGTGAGGATACAAATGCTGTACAAGACAAGATACAAGTAGATTTAAAGAGAGAGAATTATCTGGAGATAGTTGCTCGTGGGAATCTTTCTGTATGCCAGTGCACATCTTTACCGTGTCTGGAAATTCTTTATCCAAAGAATCAGCAAAAAATCCCAATCTTTCAGAAATGCTTGTTCACAAGTTGCAGGCAAAACACTCTCTCCTTCATCATATCTTGACAGTAGTCCCAGTTTGGACACATGCATGAGATGGCATCATTCCTTTTAGGTATTGGTGACCTATTTTATTTTCCACACACTAACAGTTTCCTAGATGGGCAAAAAGACATAATAAAGAAAACAGCTTTATCTSTATCAGATATGTGTTCACCATTCTCTGCTTCCCTATTTGAAAAATTCTATTTATGCCAGGTTTAATATACATATTAGTTCAAGATTTGCAGGGGTAGTGTTTTTCAAGCTTCGAAGGCCAAGTCAGCATATAGCCATAAAATTATAAAACCAAAAAGATGTAAGAACCAAAGATCTACCAGGTAAAGTCATAAATCTGTATTTATTGCCCTTTACCACTGGGTCATATTGACTGAAAGCTTACTTGCATACACAGAGGCAAGAAGGTAATCGATTGAACTACTCAGATGAGTCCCCTGAAATGTTGATCTGATTGTTTACCTTACATGAATCACAGTCTTGCTAACCCACAAATTAAAAGGTCATGAGATAATTTGAAAGTTATTAGGATATTTAGATTTTATTTTTATTTGATTCTTCACCTCCCTCACATATCCTTCGTGATTATTTATGCAGTTCTAGTGAGATTATTTGGGGTACTCTGATCCTTCATAGATGTGGAAATATGCCCCTCTCTATCATTATCTACAGCTAACAGAAGAAGCCTTTGTTACTTGTGCACTTTCAAAACAAAATTGTTTTGCATGATTTCTTGCACAGAAACCTCAGCATCCTAGATTAACCTCAGCCTTAGCAATGAGGTCTTTATGTTAAAGTAGGACATCATGGGCTTATTCAGTTATTATATTCTACCAGGTTTGTTTGGACCAGAAAATTAAAGCAGGAGTGACAGATATGTTTAAGCTGTGTTGCTATTTTGAATATTTCATACTATTCTTTTAAAGGGTGAATTCTTACTTTATGAAAATAATTAAACCTATACATAAACTTAAGGTATGTATATAATAAATTACTAGTTAGAATTCTGGTAGAAATAAAGAGGGTTTTTTTAACAGTCTCAGTGTTTTAAGTATCTAGTTACTGTATTCAAGTATTTTTAAGTATTTAGTTACTTTGTTCACACACTTTCGCCAAAAAATTTAAAATTTCTGCTCAGAGTTGTAGCTGCAGGCTTACAAATTAAACAGCGCAAACCTGCAAAGACCAGTAGGTCAAATTTCTTGTTAACTGTCCTTTCAGAAAAAGCTGCCGACTTCCTGACATCTTCAGAGTTGTCAAAAGACATTATCACCAAGCAAGCTCAGCCCTTGTAACACTTTCTGTCTATAAAGAATCAGAGAGGGAGTTTTGTGCCTGTGGCTCGAAAATCAGGCATACAGTGATTGCACACATTTATCTTAGTCAGAGCTGTGATGAGGTAAATAAAGGAGGGTTTGTGCACATGGAAATCTCTAATCCATAATACTTCCAGCAGATTGAATGTAACTTATATTCTTTCCTGGTTTTGCAAACCTCAGTGCTGGCATTTCATAATTTTAGAAAACATTACACACATACCAGAACACTTGAACTGCAAATATGCAGATAAATAGATAGGCAGTAGAATACAAAAAAAAAGGCACAGGTAGATTTCCACCTAGGCAGTGTTGTTTTTACATCAGAGAAAGCAAAAATAAAGTGTTTTGCCCACATGCTGCTATATATCCATAGCAAATGTATAAAAAATGCAATCTTAAAGTATATATTCACTGACCATATTTTCAAATTCATAAAAAATGTTCCGTATACATATACCAACAGCACTCCTACACAGTGCCCACACTCCCATGGAGACACTGGATAGGTACAAATGGTATCTCCCTTATGTAACCCCGCGGTGACAGAGACACCACAGGTTTCCCTGTGCAGCTTTCAGAGCAATGATCCGCATCAGATCTTTGCAGATCAGTTCCATCGCTCTTTGCACCCTTCAGCAAACCCTGAGCACCATCTCATTTGCCTCTGGATGGCCTCAGCCCAAGCCCTGGGAGACCTTTAGACCTACAGATCTTACTGTACTGATGAGACACAAAATCCCACCAAGGAAAAACACTACTAGGATCCCGACTATGCTGCTGCATTAAGTCCCTTTTCAGCAGCAACCTTACAGAAAACAGGCTCTATCCTACATGTGCACACCTGAATGGAAAAGAGCTTAGCAGTCACCATCTGAGCTCTAAGGCATAAAATGTGTAAAGGGAAGCTTGAAAAAATCTGAATGCTAACTACTACTAAGAGGCACATAAAACATTGACAAAGAACATTTATTCACTTCTTTTTAATTTAAAAGCACCTAGACAAAACTTAGTATTTAGCATCTCAGTACAAAAAGGAGACAAAAATTGAACATATTTGACTGTTTTGTCAAACATATATAAGCATGGCATATATAAGTCACTTCAAAATGCTTCAAAACAATGATTTGGGGCCTATATGAACCACAGCAAATGTGGTTCCTTAGAAGAAACTGAAAAAATCAAACAGTAAGGCTTTTTGTCTCAGAGGAAATGTTAATAAATCCAAAGTGCTGTAATTTATTTGAAAAATAAATCTCTCCAAAATATTTAAAATGTGTAGATTAAAATTAAAATATTCTGTAACTCTTGAGATTTCTAGGAGCAGTAATGAATTAAGCCAGCCATTCCTCCATATTGGGGCATTATTAGGTACATTAAAGAATGTGTCTTTTTACACGAGAATGAAGAACTTTGCTTAAGGTCATACACTCAGCCAGACACAACCATTATCTGTAATCAAGCCTTCACAATCAGTCTGCTGCTTTAATTAGCAGTTTGACCTTCCTAGACATGAAAAATCACAGTCTCCTCTGCCACTGAATAATTTTTTAATTTGATAAAACTGAATTAACAGTATGTGCTATTCATGGATGTAATCTATGGACACAGATTTGAAACAGATGCTCCTAATATTCTTTCTTCCCCTTGTATTTCATCTGTATGAATCTCTGCCTGGGTAGGCACCATCTGTCCTTTGTTCTCTGTTGCCAGAATGGGCCACCTCAGAAGGGGAAAAAAAAAAATGAGTGTCAGAATTTCCTGGACAATGCAAACTCTGAGTTTAAGGCAAGACAGCTACTTAAGACTGGGATTAAATCACTGCTTAGACTCCTTGTTATTCAAAATAGTTTGGGTTAATTATTTCTTCCATTACATAAGAATTTTTCCAGAACCTCTGTCATTCTTCTGACCTTTTCTGAACACCTTTCTAGTGTATTGATGAACGGAAATCGCAGACTCCAGAACTCGATGCAAGTATTTCTCTTTCATTTCTTCTCACAATCAATCCGTGTAAAAGTAGCAACATCTAATTGTACCTTCTGGACACTGACCAGTCTATTCATCAAAGAACCTCATTTACTCCATGACCTCAGGTTTGCACTGGCAGTTCATGTTTAGTTGGTTATTTATCATACAATATAAGCATGAATCTCTATTAGTAAGTGAGGCACATTGCTCTGTAATATGGATCTCTTCTTATAAGTTCCTATTCTACCTACTCTTATGATTTGCAGATTCTAAGTGATACTTTCCTCCATGCCATTGCTGAGAACCACAGACTTAGCTGTGTATTTTTGTGGTTTGCCTCTTTGATACTTCTGCCTGCCTACAAAGAATGCAGGCAAAGAAGAGATTTTTAGAGCAGAAAAAAAAAAGGCAGTAGAAAGATAAACTACTCAACAGAGAGTACCAAGGACTCCGTAAGAGTGCAGAGGCTGTTAATCAGGGAATCAGATGTGTCCAACCACATTAATACATATATTCTCACAAGGCCAGAGCCTAGGAAGGCAACATTAATTCTTAAAGAGGGTGGCAGTTCTCAGGAGTCACGCAGGATGGGAACTGAGGAAAAAAGCAGTCAAACCCAAGCTAAAGGACGTGCTAAATCCAGCTGTGAATCCCCTCTGTCGGGGACCTATGTTCCGTGCCCACCAGCCCGCAGGCCCGTGGCTGCGCGCTGCAGAGGCAGTCTGGGGCACAGGAGGGACCGGCTGGCTCAGGTGGATGCCCCTCCACTCACCGGCCGGGTCACCCCAGCACCTGAGTGTTTCATCACGCAATCAATGAGCTTGGGAAACACCTCTGAGATCATGGAGTCCAACCTATGACCAAACACCACCTCGTAAACAAGACCATGGCACTAAGTGCCACGTCCAGTCTTTTCTTAAACACCTCCAGGGATGGTGTCTCCCGCACCTCCCTGGGCAGCCCATTTCAACATCTAAAAACGCTTTTTGTGAAAAAATTCCCCCTAATGTCCAACTTAAACCTCGCCGGCGCAACTTCAGACTGTGTCCTCTCGTCCTGTCACTAATTGCCCGGGAGAAGAGGCCGACCCCCAACTTCCCTCAAAACCTGAGCTAATAGTGCAGTTCCGTGCTCCTTACTCCAATTCAGAGTCTCTCCTTGCCTGTCCCGCCTCCCTCTCTGAGAACGGAACGTCCTGCGCTCACACCGGCACAAACCCGGCAGCAGTAACACCCCACGCCCGCTCCATCACTCGCACACCCCGCTCCGTAGTGCCCTGCCCCGGCCGCCCCCCACCACACGCTCAGGGCTTCCCGCGAGGAAAAGCCTCGGGTGSCCCGCGCCCTGCTACGAAGAGGCAGCGCTGCCTCAAACCTGATCCTCCCCCGCGCCGTGCCCAAGCCCCCGCGGCGCAAGGCGCTCTCCCCGCCCCCGCCCTCAGGAGGGCCGGCTCCCGGCTCCAGGGGCCGGGCGGCGGGAAGGGGGAGCCCGGCGCGCTCCCCGCTCGCTGGGCGGCGCGCGCGGCCGCGGGCGGGGAGCGCGCGGGCGGGGCCGGCGAGTGACGCGGGGCCGGCGAGTGACGCGGGGCCGCGCGGCGTAAACAGCGCGGCGGCAGCGCCGGCACCCGCGCAGCGCCTCCGCGCCCGCCCCGCCCCGCGCCGCGCAGAACGGGCGGGGAGCGCGGCGACGGGAGGAAAGGCTGGCGCCCCTTCTCGCAGCGGCCCCCGGAGCTTCGACGCCGCAGCCCGGTGGGGGCGGCGGCCGAAGGAAGCGCCCGGGGCGGGAGCAGCCGCCTCGGGCAGCGGATCGCGGTCGAGGCGCCGGTCTCGGCCCCCGGTAGGGCGGGCGGCAGCGGAGCCCGGTCGGCGGCGGGCGCCGGGCGGTGAAGATGGCGACCCCGGGGATGGGCTGGCAGCAGCCGCAGCACAGCTACGGTGGCGGCTCCGCGTCCGGCGCGGGAAAACTCGGCTCGGGCTCGGCACAGGCGGGGCTGGGCGTCGAGCACAGCCCGGACCTGCACTTCAAAATGAGCAAGAAGATCGCTCAGCTGACGAAGGTGAGTGAGGGAGGCGCGCCRGCTCCTCTGCCGCCTCGGGTGTCTTCCTCCTCCGCTCTGTTTCCCCTCGCTCCTTGCCGTCATGCGGGCAGACATGGGCCTGGAGAGGGGCTGGCTGTCGGGGCTGCTGGCAAATCCGGGTGGGATGCGGCCGGATTTGTACCCCGGAGGCTGGGCCTGGAGCACCCTCGGTCCCTAGGAGCACCCCCCCGGTCGCCGTGKGCTGGAGCGCGCCGCGGTCCCGCGGGGAGAGCTCCGGCGTTCCGGGAGCCGGGGGCTGGAGAGGAGCCGCTCACGGGAGCTGCCGCAGTACCGGCCCCCGTTAGTTGTGTCCGAATCCCGCCTGGCACAGCCAGCTATCCCGGTGTGTGGGAGCGGATCCCTGACTGCCTGGCTGCTGCTAGTTATTTATTCCGTGGAAATCGTAGCTTCTCTTCTAGCTCTGTTGTGAGCCCTTCTCCGAGTCTCTTTAAACGGAGAGATTCAAGTGATGCTTGCCTTCGCGTTGCTGAAGTGCTGTTATTTAAGGTGTCTGGTAATAGCTTCAATGCCTTAGATGGTGAGGGTGAAGTGTGAGAAAATTTCTCGTCTGGTATTGCTGATTGAACAGTTTTCATTATGTCATCCGCAGCCTACATAATACATTGTATCTTTGTTAGAGGTTGGAGTCAAGCCAGGAGGTGTTTTTAAAGCCTATTGCTAAGGCAGGTAGGCCCGATGTTTTAGATGTGATTGTAGCTGTGATTTACTTAGAATAACTTGAAACAATGCTTTGGTGTGTAATCTCTCCTGTGTGATGCTCCAGCTGTAGGTAAATAGCATTATTTAGGAAATGAGAGGCAGATTATCTTTGATAAAGAGAAAGCAGAATAAGTCATTTGTGTCAAGAATTACATAGCTAAAACATTTAAAGGTAATTTTAAAGCACTGTGGGAACTGCTGGTATTCTTAAAATGTATGCTAAAATGGATGAAGGTGACATTTCGCTGGAACAAAGAATGATGAGAATGAAGACTGCTGGCAGTCTCACAGTGGAGACAGTTCATATTTATGTACAGTTGATGCACCATTGATCAGTTAAAAATAGTATTTATCATGGCACACCATGCACCTTTGTGAGTTGGAAAACTGGTGACTGAGGGATATTTTGTCCTTGAATTCAAAGTCCAATTTCTTTTGGTGTTAACATGAGTGGAACTCTAATTTCATAAAGAGAAAAGTTGAATTAAAATAAGTTGAAGGATCTCTTTAGTTTTACTCCATATACGTACGAATGATGAATTAAAACATTAAAGATATTACTACAGACTTGTGCTCCCTAAAAGGTGCAAAATGCACCTAGAGACCCTAAATTTGTTTTAGGCTTGCCTTAAGGCCTAGGTACATAATCAAAGTAACACTTTCAAAGAATAATTTATATCTGTGTGTGTGCTTTGATATATTTCCCTTTCTCTAGGAAATTGCCCAGCAGTTTATAGTTTGTTTCAGAAATAGTGTTCCACTTGTGATGTGGAGTCATCTGTGTGTTACCCATGAGTTCCACATCACTGGACATGTGCCCTGTGTGCTCTCACTTATTAGGTGTCAGATATCTTGAGGTGGATGTGAGTTAACTATGGATTTAAATGCATGATGCTGAAATATTTTGAATTTCTGTGTTGGAAAACATGAAGAGAGTGAAAGTAAATACTTCTTTTTCGTATTTTTTTATGATCCCTAGTAGGGTTCTTCTAAAATTCTATATATTGTGTGCAAGTCTGTCCCGACAAAGACTTCATATTAGTGCAACTAAAACTACAACTTGTCTACTGCTGTGTATTTAAGATATTTGCAGACATGTGCTTGTTCAAGAAGTTAACAGGTGAATTAGACTTTTGCAGGGCTAGAGTCTTGTAAGGTTCCCAGTGACTTGCAGATTCTAGCAGTCTTTTAGTTTGTGTGTTTGTTTTCTGTTTCTGACTTTTAGGGAGCAGGCTTGGAAAATCATCGGATCTTTCTATTGAGTGAAGGTCTGAAGGGAATAATAGTATTTTTAGATGTAAACCAAGATGTATATAAAAATACTTCTCTTGCAGCTATTGCGACAAAAAAATTAAGACTTTAAAGATTAAGATCAAATATAATGTAGAAGATGAATTTCATTCGGGTAGAGGTGCACATTTTGACACTTTTGTAGCTATAGGGCTCAGGTCCCTACATTTCTGTTTGTTACTTGACCTTTCAGGAAGGGAGGCTTAAAAGAAGTATAGAAACTTCCGGGTAAAGTATAATCTAAACTTTCTAATCTGGTGTAGAATCTGAAGCCTGATTTGATAGCTGGCTGCAGAAATTAATCCTTGAGAAAGGACTCAAGCTACAGGGGAAAAATATAAACGTGATGTACTTAATTTCCCTAAGTGAGAGTTAACTGTCAGAGAAGAATTGACTTCACTTTGCAGAAGATTTCTTGAAGTAAGTTGTTGCAAAAAAATATTTAGGATATTTCTGTTAAGATCTTTTGACCAAGTTCTGCTGTTCTAACTTTGTCAAATGCTTGCCAGCATATGTACATAAAATTCCTTATCAGTAATCTAGGAATTTATTGTTAGGAGTGCCACTTCTTAATTGTACTTCTCAAGTTGTTTAATGTCTTATAAATAAGATAGTTCTCACATGCCTTTCAACTGTTTTCCACATTTATTTATGTTTTGACTTCCAACTCTTCTCTAAGAGTGTCTTGAAGATATATTAACTCTCCCTGTGGATTTACAGCAGAAGTAAGGCACTTTACCAGGTCAAAACAAACTCACCAATACAGTGTGGTGAAAGGAAATCCAAATATGCATTGTCAAAGAACTACACACAGTGAAGTTATGCAGACAGCTTCTCTCTTCTGACAAAAGAAATGTGACTCCATAGTTTCTTTTTGCATATCCTTGTACAGTTTGTATTATGAGCTGTGAGTAGGAACAGAAGAAAATCCTTTCCCACAGAAGATGCAAGTCACTTATGAATTAAATGTAAAATTCCAAAATTAGAGTTCCTCGGTTATGTTTTCGCATTACTTAGAGAGAATCTGATGTTTTAGTCAAAACAATACAGGAACACAAAGTAAAAGGTGAAATTTGTTTAATAAGCAGATTTAATCAGTAATTCAGAGTGAGGCAAAATAAGGTACAAATCCATTTCACTAAGCACAACACTTTTGAAGTGTTTAATTGTATTTTTACTTTTGGGTGGGAGAGAAAGACTTACTTGATTTAACTTTAATATGTTTAATTCACAGAGGAAGATAAAACAAGTAGTTAGAAATGCAGGTTAAAAAAAACCAAGATGATACTCATGTCATGTTCAAAGACTGCAGTAAATTGTAACTGAAGCAATTTTAGGTCTTCCTCTTCAGTATAAGCTCCTTATTTTCAGGCGTTTCGGAAACTGTACCAGTTTGGGATAAAGTAGCATCTGACACAAAGATTAAAGGCAACAACAAATAAACTGCGATTATGAGATTGCATATATGTGTTCGCGCTACTGCATGTAGGAGTGCTAATGCAGTGTTGAATTATGCTTGCTGCAGATGAAAATATGCATATATATTTAATTAGTTTGCATAAGACAACTGGAATAGAAACAAAAAGCAAGGTGCTGCTATGCTTACATCAATAGGAGAGAATGGCATTAGTTTTCATGATTACCAGAAGAGTTCAAGTGACTTTTTTCTTGTTTTGGGTTTGTTTGGGTGTTCCTTTTTTTTATTTTGTTTCTTCTTTCTTTCTTTGTGATGTACTTTGTAGCTTGAGCGTTTGTGATTGAGAAATCTATATCCTAAAATGTGTCTGCAAAGTTTGTTGCGCAAGCTTTGTGACATCAACATGGAGCTTTGACTTTCAGAGAATGGCTGCATGATCTGTGCTGGGATTATAAAATAAGAATCTTCAATATTGGTTTGGTTGTATGATATTTGTTGCAGAAATTTTACATTAACTGGAGCAGCTCTGATGAGAAAGAAACACCTGATGAGAAAATATAACCTGGCAGTGTGCTCTTGTAGCCCAGAAAATGAAGCCAGTATCCTGGGCTGCCTCAAGGGAACTGCGACCATTGATTCTCCACTGCTACTTTACTCTCCTGAGACACAGCACCTGTGTGCTGTGTCCAGCTCTGAGGTCCCCAGTACACCAAAGATAACATGGACCAGTTAGAGCAAGTCCAGAGAGGGGCCATGAAGATGATCAGAGGGCTGTGGAGCAAGTCCAGAGGAGGGCCCCAAGGACTATCAGAGGTCTGGAGCACCTCTCCTGTAAAGACAGGCTGAGAGCTGAGSTTGTTAAGCCAGGAAAAGAGAAGGCTCCAGGGGGACCTTAGAGCAGCTTTGCTGCATGCTGACATGCCATTGTCAGCCATCCTACAAGAGAGCTGGAGAGGGACTTTTGGCAAGGCCATGTAGTGATAAGGGTGATTGGCTGTAAACTGAAAGAGGATAGATTTCAATTAGGTATTAGGAAGACATTCTTTACTGGGAGAGTGATGAGGCACTGGAACAGGTTGCCCAGAGAAGTTGTGGATGCCCCATCCGTGGAAGTGTTCAAGACCAGGCTGGATGGGATTTTGAATAAACTGTCTAGTGGGAGGTATCCCYACCCATAGCAAGGGAATTGGAACTGGCTGACCTTTAAGGTCCTTTCTAACCCAAACTATTGTATGATTCTGAAAGAAGAGTCTGTAGGTGCCATGCAGATGATCTGTACCCTACAGTTATCATTTTTGTCTATTTAATAAAAAGAAACTGTATAAAACGCTGATGTTTTTCCTTGATACATGCTTAGAACTGGATGGTTCGTTCTGGAAAGGTTCCAGAAAACTCAGTTCAAAGACTATGGTAACAAAGTTAACCAAGGCGCATCATACTGGAGTTAACGAGCACCTAGAATCTGAGACTCCTGAGACTAAATTTCTGTTCTCAACTCTTCCAACAGCTTCTTGTTTAAATTTGGGAAACCGCTTTTTAAAAAAAATTTCTCTTTTTATTTTCATTCTGTCTTCCTGTGTTAGAGAGAAGTACTTAGACAGTAGACATTAATGTTGTTGTTAACCCAGTGAGTTTCTATGGGGTGTAGACAGTAAATTTATTTCAAAGACTAAAGAGCAAATTTGATCATCTTTAATTCAGATGCTTATATTTTTTATTGTATGTACTCTTTTTTTGGGATGGTTTAAGGTCTCCCTAAGCTATCACAGAATGCAGTTCTATGGAAGTAAGAGCTGTAAGGTTTAACTTGTATTACTGATTTTTAACAAAATGTTTCCAGTGAAACTTTGTCAGTTTTTATTTGGAAGTATTCTGCCTCAGGAAGCAAAAAACTAAACCTCTTGCAGAAGGTTCGTTGTGCATAAAATTATAAGAAAACTTTAAAAAAGAGCCCTTAAAAGCAGGGAAGACATGAGAATTTAAAAATCCCTGTAGAACTGTTTTGATGTTAGCTGTCATCGTGTTGTAGTTGATGCTGTTAACAGTTTTGTAAAAACTTGGGATTTAGCTTTTTAAGCAGCCTTATGTCATCTCTCCAATGTGTGTTAACATTGGCAGTAGGCCAGTGTTTGTAACAGTTCTGGGATTGCATGAAAAGAACTGAAATTTTGAGGCGGGTATGATCTAAGTACATATTTTAATGTCAGTATTTTTCATGTTATACTGACTGGTAATGTGTGAATAAATATTATGTTATTACTTTAAAAATAGTTTTCAAGGACTAAAAGATATGAAAATTTAATATTAGATATTCAATTCATTTACATTTCTCTGGAGATATTTAATTTTGTTTTGTGTTAATTATTCCAAAGATAGCTGAAGTAAGTCCTCTAACAAGGGGGAGACTTCTTAGGTAGGAAATGAGAAACTTGCTTCAGAAATACTGTGTCTAACTATCTTAAGATTTTTCTTTTATAAATCATGCTAGTGTAGTCTCTCCATCTTCCCTGTCTGTCTCTTTCCATGTGGTGTTCTGACTGTGTCCTCATTCTGCAGTAATTATGGCCTTAGCAAGGGATAGTCACAGAAGAGAAGTTCTCTGTACCCATGATGGTATAAGGACAAAGATGGAACTGGGTAAAAATGTCATGTCTTTGATACCATCTGCTATAGTTCAGAAGAAGTAAGYAGAGCTTTCAGGCTCTCAGTTGCTTCTTCAGGCCTTCAGTAAAATCATCACTTATTGTCTTTATCTGAATACTTCCTGTTTGATGCACTATGAATTGCTTTAAAGCAGCTGTGGCTTCTAATTTAGACCTGAAGAGGTCTTTCTTACCTTCCATGTTTTGATGGACAAAAATTATGGAATTTGGTGTTTTAGTTAATAAGGACCATATATCTCTCAAATGGTTCTTCCATTCATTATCATTGCAAACCTGTGAGGTGAGTCTGCAGGGGTTCTATGTTGACCTGATATGGGTATATTTTAGAGCTCAGTGTTGTGATGTGTGAATTAGGTCAATGACTTTACAGTCTTTTATCATAAGACATCAAGAAGAAAGGAGGAGGACAAGAATAAAATATTTTTAATATTAAAAAAGAGCTGAAATGAAATTCCTTTGCTCTCTACCSACATAGTTTTAATGCTTGACTGGTAACTCAGAGTTCTTCTGAGGCCACTGATAATGTTCTAAAGATATTTTCTGTATGTGTGTGTAATTGAAAGTGTGATGATGTTGAAAAAGTGTCTGATCACACATTCACATAAGCTACTAGTCTAAAATGCCTCTTTAATACATTTATGCATATATCAACTTCTCTGAGATTATTTTGGTTTTGTTTTTTTTTTGCTCCACATTTTACAAACATCCGRAAGAAAATCAAAATGAAGAGACAAATAAATAAATTGGGGGAGAGGATAAATCACGTGACATGGCACCTAGGGACATAGTTTAGTGGTGGACTTGAAAGTGTTAGGTTTACAGTTGGACTTGATGATCTTAAGGATCTTTTCCAACCTAAATAACTAAGATTCTGTATGTATCCTCTTGCTTATTCCTATTCACTGCTATAATTAAATAATATAGCATCACAAGGAGCTGGAAGACTGTTAGATGTTATTGCTGTACTTCAGCTGTTAAATCCGACACATCAGCACATTAAGGATATTTAAAGAAAAACTTGAAAGACAAGGATTTTATTACAAAGTTCRATGTTATCACATGTCAAAATTTAAAAACTAGAGAAGAAAAAACATGCAGGACATAAATGAAACCTGATATTGCAACACCCATGAAGTTTAAAATCTGCCAGCCTTTAGCTGCTTTTTATGTAGGATGATATAAACCTTATGAAAAAATTAGGAAATATTTTGAATTTATATTGATTTTGGGTTTTGTTGTTGTTACTGTTTTCAGCTAAGTACTGCGTTATGAAAGAAGGCTTTTGCAATTTTCTTGATTTAGATAATCARTAAAGTACCAATTCAGAGTTAAGAAGGCAATACTGAAATGTTTTCCTTCAGATGTAAAAGTTGTAAACTGAAGAGTCTTTAATGTATATTTGAAAAAGGAAATCAATAGTTGAACTCTCTGTAACTGTACAAGGTATTTATAGATTAATTACTTGGTACACTTGTACATTAGTGTGGGCACAGCACTCTGAATTACTCAGTCCTGCAAGGAGTTTTGATTTGACAAGTCTTATAAAAATGTATCAGCAGAAGACAGTCTGGGGGTTGGTTTTTTGGTTTTTTTTTTTTGTTTGATTTTTTTGGTTGGTTGGTTGGGTTTTTTTGTTGGTATCGGAAATACCATGAATGTGCAAAGAATTTGTTTCAAACTGATGAGACTTAGCACTTCTTTAGAAGAAGTCACATTGAAATTTAATATTAGACATTGTGGTTTTATACTTTCTTCAAAAACATTAAAATTATATTTGGCAACAGCGTTGTTTGTATGTTTGAATATTTCTGCATTGCCATGCAATCTCTTGGTCACACTTTATTTTTTACTGTCTAGAAGTACAGTTAGAAGTGTACTGCATCTAATACATGCATAGAAGTGTTATTTGTCAKAAGTCATTGTATTGGTACAGCAACTTCTAGCCCTAAGTAGCTTCTAAGCACTGAAATTATTTAACTATCTCATTCRCTGAACTCAGCCTTTGCCTTTAATAAAACCAGTAATTTTGTCAGTGAAGACTACTGTCTTCCACTCTTCTGATTGTCCATTGAAAGCTTTGTTCTCCTTTGAACTGCGTTGAGGAGGAGGATATTACCTTAAATAGTCAGTAACTTTTTCTTACTGTTTGCAAGCTTGCTGCTAAATAAACCCAGCAAATCTCAACATAACATTATGAAATCAGATGTATATGTCTCTTGGCTGATACAAGTTTGGCAGTAGTAAGCCAGGCTTCTATGTATTCTTCTAATGACTGATGTCATACCAGTAACCAAAGGCATTGCGTTCCAAAAATAACTAGAAGAAACAAAAACAGTCTAAAGCTATTCACCATCTTGTCCTACTTAATGCATATTACCTGGTTCTGTTTCCTTAGTCAGGCTCTTCTAACTGAATCTAGAAGGCTAGGAGGAGGAACAACCTTTTGCTGAGATTGTCACTTGACTAGGATCAAAATGACAGCTTTTAAAAATAGCTAATGTTAAAAAGTTCATGAAGTCCTTCTTCAAGATGCTGCCATTAAATGGAAGACAACATTTTAGCTGCAAGAAGTAGTATGAGGTGAATATAAGTGCTAGTTTTCTACTTTAATTTTTATGAGATTTAAGTAATATTTCCAGCCAGTTTCCTAATATTTAATTTGTAGAAACMTGAATTGTAATGTGTTCAGAAAACAGGTGTGCTGTAATCCAAAGATTTTTATTTGAACGCGAGTTTTGCTCATAACATGACTGAAAGCAATAACTTCTAGTAAAGGGTGTCTGACACTGCCTTCTCAGATCTYGTATTTTGCAGTATGGATGCTGATGTGTTTGGATAGGTTGTACTAAAATGTATTTCAGTAATCTTCTATGGCYGTCTTTGTCCTTTTAAAATTTGACAAATGAAAATAATGGGAAATTATTTCTTTAATAAGGATTAGGGAAAAGGACTTGAATTTTTTTATTTAACTGCTTTGTGTAATCTTAAGTGTAGGTTTCACACTTCAAATTTGGTTTATTGTAGCTGGTAGTAATCAGTATTTAATTGTATGTTTATTTCTAAAAAAGAAAGTGAAACACCTTGAAAATCTATGTGTGCCTTCTCAACATTAACCTGTCTTGTCAACATACTTTATTTATTAAAAAAACCCCTTTTTGTGTTGTGCCAAAAAATGGTAGAAATTTATTTGAAATTTCTGATTCGTTCTTTTGGCTGTGTTGTTCGCTAACTTTCCATGTTGTATCTAACACTATAGTGTTAGAGTTAAGTTAGAGTTTCATTAAATTCCTGTGCCATAAAATTCAGTCAGTTCTTTCCCCCAGCCCCTTTCTTGKTTTTTTTTTTCTTTTAAAAGCATATGTGCATTTGCTTTATGCTGAGACTGGACTTTGACACAAAATTCAGTTTCCATGTTCTTTGAGCTGACCTGGGTGTGTGTGACCCTTCTTTCTATTCCCATGATTSTGGTCTTATCTTCCTTTATTTCTGTGCTCTGCTTCACTCTGGGTTGAAAAGGTATTTGTGGCAATTTGGTGTATTAGGTATATTCTGTCTTGCCTCCAAATATCTAATGCATGAGATAGTAATTCTTATCACTTTGGGCAGGCACTGCTTTAGGAAGTACCTTCTGAACAAGTGAGGAGCCTGAAGCAAGTTTAGCTTCTGTTGGTTTGCATTCTCCTTAGCTGTGAGTTGATACTCTAGAATAAACTACATTTCAAATCCCAGATTGTTGGGGATAGGGGTTGTTCGTTGTTTTTTGGGTTGGTTTTTTTTCCACAAAGCTTTTTGTGTAATAGACTATTTTCCTCTAATGGAAATCGCAAAATGCTTTGAGTTGGGGTTTTGTTATGGTTGTTTAGTTTGTTTGGGTTTTTTTGTCTCTGTGTGGCAATTTTTTGTCTTTTTTTGTTTTTCTTTTTTATAGGCCTATGCTCCCTGGTCCTGAGGGAAACAAAATTTTCTGCTTTCAAAAAACTGCTAGTTTGGTAAAGTTGGAGACAGAAGTAACATGCCTTCACTGTAGGTTTAAAGAAAATTATGTGCTGATTATAAACTCTAGCTTCTGTACATGCCTATGYGAAATTTTGATAAATTTTCTCCCTTAAAGGAAATCTTACTAAAGTCCTGACTCACAAGCTATATTCGACTCTAGATTCGCTACTAATCTTCAGCCTCATCTGTTCTCATGTATAGAAAAGGGATTCTTATAGGAAAAGAAAGAATTTGTTAAAGCTACAGAAAGAAATTAAGAAAATTCTCTGGTCTGCAAAGCATAAAAACCCAGTAGCTTTGTCAAAGAATTGAGAGGAGTCTTAAGTTTGTCTTCAAGAACTGATTTTATCAAAGAACATCATCTGTATATATTTAGTGAAGTGTGAGGATGTACGTGCTTTTCTTGGAAGACTTATGAGGCTCTCCTGTTGTGAAGAGGAGTTTTGTCTGATGCTTTGCCTGTGGGCTCTGGTGGGTTTGAAGTGTTCTCTTGCCCTGTGTTGCCCCTTGGCCGCAGYGGAGGGCAGCAGTCGCTGCTCTCCATGGGACCGAGCGCAGGGCTGCCTCCACGTCTTATCCTCACTGGCACTGGTGTCAGCAGCAACCAAGTTTTACTTGGTTTATGCAAACCAGTACATTCCCCTACTGGCAAGCTCTCGTTAGAGGCCCAGCTTATTCAACTACAATTTCCCAAATGTTTTATGTAGTTGATGTGGCCACCCATAGCATTGATTCTGCTGAACACTAGGAAAGTAAGTGCAGTGAATCATTTCTCTGGAAGTGTGTGCCGTGACATTTTGTAGTGTCTTCCCAAAASCCTGGCCAAAAAAATAAATAAAAAGGACAAAGAAGTGAAAATTAAAACAGGCACTGGTATTTTTCAGAGTTCTGTCACTTATCAAATTAAGAAATGTTTGAGAATATTTGAATGAGAAGCAGCATTTTCATAATTTTGCCAGGACTCTGGAAGAGGGGTTCATGTTTGATTTTTCTAAAGCTGACTTAGGGAATATACAACAAAAATGGATTAATTCTTACAAGATTTCTATTTGGTTTTATTCTGTTCTGWAATAACCACATTTTTAGCTTTTAAGTATCTTAAAAATTCAGAAATGCAATTGTCTTGTCATAAAATTTGCTAAGGTACGTGTTTTATTTCTAGATGTTGCTCAAAGTATCTTAAAATCTCAARTCCTCAAAATAAGAGGAAATTGCATCTTGAAACAACATACTGCTTAAAACCACTTATTTTGGTGATAATTCAAAAACAGTGATACAGGTTTATAAGTTGACTACTTTTTTCACCCTTTTCTTCATCTTAGGTGTTACTACTTTTTATTCTGGGAAGTTCTGAACCTAATATTGCTCTGCTGAGAGAAAATTCATTTTTTTGTATATGGAATAATTTTGTGGAATGAAGACCACTAGGGATCTATATACCTGAAAGGCTAAAATCAGATATGCAAATATTCAAGAAATAAATCTGAAGGGAAATGTAGCTCTGAGACTAAAACACAACTTGAGAGTAGCCCCTTGGTCTATCCTGTTTTCCTTGCAGCAATTTAAGGTCTAATCATATAGCAGATGTGTCAGCTATAGTCTAGATAGGTGGTGAGAGGGTAAATGGGATTCTTTCTCATAGGGAAGCAGATTGGGGAATTTGTACATCTGTCACTAAATCTTTTTTAGTTTTTTTTTTTTCCTTCAGTATGTTTCTCAAGATTTAACTGTCTTGGGAAATTGCCTGAAGCTCCTGTGCTACAGATTTGTAATGTTTGTTTCTGGCATAACCTGATTGATAGAGGTTGCCAGAATTGAAAAGGGGTTTTGATTTGGTGTTGGTACTGCCACACCTCTCCCAGCACGAGCCTATTCATGTGTGGTTGCAAGTACATCCCAAGTGAGTCTGTAACAGGAGGAGATAATTGTTTCCAGTTGCATGAAGAATGAACACCTATATTTATTATGATACACTAGAACTCAACTCAGRGTATCCAACTAATTCATTGAAGTGCCATTAAAACGGAACATTAGCAAGTTCYGTGTATCTTATGTCTGGTTCTGTGATTGGAAACTGCCCAAAGTATAAGAGGTATACTAAGAACTCAGTGAAAACTGTGGAAAGCTAACAAGTGCAAGCACTTATTTTTCATCTGTAAAAGAGACATTTCTGAAATGTATGTAGCCCGGTTGTTAYGCATCAAACTTGTTCATTTTTAATGAACTTATTGTAAAAACAGTTACACTTTSATGGAAGAGATTTTGTTTTGGAAGCCTTATGGTACACAGTCTTTTTAACCCTTGAAACATTGGTAGAAAGCAATGGAAATTCTCTTATAGATTAAAATTAGGGAGAGGATCTGCTGGAAACAGAACAGAGCTAAATATCAAAAACTTTCATATTTATTAGAACCTTTCCGGATTGTAATGGGAGCAGTGGTGGATCAGTTGCTGGAGATAGTCATGCTTAGTGTGTAAAAGTGATGTTAAAAACCTACCAACAAACCAAAGCATAAATGGTATTTGCTCTAAATTTGAAATTCAGCTTTGAAAAAGTGTTTGAAAACGTTAGCAAATTTGCTGTTGACGGTTGATTGTTTTAGTCTGAAAATCGAATTATTCCATGCTGTCTCTTAACAAGTGAAGACATGAGCTATAATTGTATGGAATTACAACTGGTGTACTGAAAGCTGCGTTGTACATAGAATAGTCTTAAAGTGTGCCTTTCTCAGTGTGTTCGTTATGTGTGASTTGCATAGATCATTCTTACATTTTCCTCTTAACTGATTGTGTATTTTGCAATATGCCACCAATGTAGCTTTTTGTTTGTTTGTTTCTCTTTTTGTGTAAAAAATGGACGATTTTTGCAGTAGTAGTCAGACCTAAGCATGTTTGTATGAGAGACTGAATATATATAAACTGACAGGTGCGTGATACAGACCTGTACCCACCGGAGGCCTTGAGCTAATTATTTAATGTGAAGTTACACACAAGTGCTCAGTGATTTTTTTTTTTTTCTTGCAAATCTTCTTATGTTTGATTTATATGTATTCCTTGATTTAAAATTGCCACTATTTTCTCATTTATTGAATTTTAAAAAAAGGAAATAATAGGTACTGAAGAAAGAAGACTTCTTGGTTTTCCTTTAATTGTCRTTATCATATTAGCTACCACAGATTTTCCTCTTAGGATGGCTAATCACAGCCGAAACTTGAGGTCTTAATGAAACTTTTTATTTGACTGACCCATCAGGTGTGGGCAATTTTTGTTGGAAGTGAAAAATTGTGAACAGTCTTAACAACAGAATCCTGTATCATGAATTGCYTGAAGAATAGGAGTTAATGTCTCCCATTTTATGTGGAATTAAGTAAGTACTGTAAAAGAGGCAAATCTGGCAAATCATTTACAATATAAGTACTCTTAAAATARGCTCCTTGTATTCCAGCTGCCAAACAGAAGCAATAGTAGAAACCTTTATTGCAATTGCATGAGACAGCTTTTAAAGAACATTGACTAGGGTAGCTCTCCAGAAGATTATATCACTGATGAAGTTTGGATTCAACTGGATAGCCATAATAAGAAAGTACAGCTGTTGGACTGAGTGTTCAGGATTCTACTTACTGTATTTAATGGGATGAATGAAAAGAGATCCTTTAGGACAAAGTGGTATAATTGTATGCTTTTACCAGGACATCAATTYTCTTGCTGGTCTCTAATGGAGATACTACAATTTTCCTACTTCAGTATACACATTTTTTCTTTTTTTTTGTTACTTTTTACTGAATGGTTTAGCAAACTTGTGGTGGAAGGAACTACACCAACTTCAAGTGGATAGACTAGAGGCTACAAGAAAAAATATATTTAGTCTGTCTCTTTTGTGGGACTGTTTCTTAAGGAAATCTAAAATTGGTTATGTTTTCAGTGTTCTTTGTCATGTGCCTGTGAGTTTTCTCRAAGCGTGTACTGGAGAAGTAGACATTAAGGTAATAAAATCTGGCTGAACCTCTGGACTTTGTGTTGTGGTCAGCTGTGTGAAGCCCAGCTGAAGGCTGGTCACTAACAGTGTGCCCTAGAGGCCAATCTGTTTAACATCTTTGTTAGTGACCTGGGTGATGGGACAGAATGCACACTCAGCAAGTTTGTAGGCAATACAAAAGTGGGACAAGTGGTTGATAAAACAGATGGGTGTGCTGCTATTCCGAGCTGGACAGGCTGGAGGAATGCACTGGCAGGAGCCTCATGCGAAGGCCTATTTGGGGCAGCACAGCAAGTCCGTGGTTAGAATCGACTGGCTGGAAAGAGCTTAGCAGGAAAGGCCCTGGGGTCCTGACAGACCACAAGTTGAATGTGGGCCAGCAATGTGCCTTTGGCAGAGAAGCTCAATGGCGCACTGGACTGCGCTGGAACGAGCGTCACAGCAGTTCAAGGGACGTGATCCTTCCCCTCTACTCTGTGCTGGTGAAACATACCTCAAGTGCTGGGTCTAATTCTAAGGCTCCCCCATATGAGAAAGATATGGACATACTGGAGCAAGTCCAGCAAAAGGCCGCTAAGATGATGAAGGGACTGGACCATCTGTCGTAGTAGGAGAGGCACAGAGCTGCGACTGTTTAGCCTGGAGAAGRGAAGGCTCAGGGGGATCTTATGAATGTGTGTGTACACCAGATGGTGGGGAGTAAAGAGGACTGAGCAGGCATATTCTTAGTGGTGTCTCATGAAAACATAAGGCAATAGGCACAAACAAAAACATAAGAAAACTCTTCTTTTTTTTTGCTGTGAGGATGGTCAAATTCTGGCACATGTTGCCCAGGAGTCTTCTTCCTTGGAGATACTCAAAACCCACTTGAGCAAGGTCCGGCACAGTCTGTTCTAGCTGACCCTGCTTTGCATAGGGAAGTTGGACTAGGTGATCTCCAGATGGGCCTTCAACCTCAGCACTTCTGTGATTCTGTATACATGGTGTTTCTGTAATAGGCAATGTGTTGAATCTTAAAGCTGTGTCAAATGTCAAAACTAATAGCCAGTATTGTGTAAGTACTGAGATGTTGCTAGAAATTACAATTTTTTTCCATTGCATGATAGATACCTGTAGGTTACTGGAAAGTATCCCAGTAGGCCACTACAAAGTTGTCCTAGATTCATCTTGGGCTTGGCTTTGGAAATAAACTTGGACTTTCAACTGGTATATAAGCAAAAGTGCCTGTGCCACCTTCTGCTTACTTTATGGTTTTGCTTCTATTACCTAAATTTTTTTAAGAGTGAAATTAGTGATCCATCCTTAGTATGAACATGATTTTTTTTTTTCATTAAAATCTAGATTTTTTTTTTTCCAGAGGAAGGGAAGAGAAATTACTTCAAAGTAGTATGATATTTCTGGGAAAACAGCTCAAATTCTTCTGCAGTTATTAAAAATGCCATGATTCTGGTTGGACTTTCCTTTATTTATTCTGGAAACAGCATTTGTCATTAAAACTTGTGGAGGTGATTTGTAGTTTAATGCCTTCTAGAAAGTGAAAAAAATGCTGTAGATAAAAATACTGTGTTGGGAGTCTTGCAGAGTATGCTTTTCACTAATATTTCTTTCCTGCATAGCTGTGTACTTGCTTGGAAAGCTCCATGCCTTTCCTTCCTTAAACAAGCCTGGAAAGTAGAAAATCAATTATGTTTTCCAGTGTGCTTTTCAAAACACTGATAAAGATTTCTTCTTTGCTCCATAGAGGCTGAGTGATATATTATCTGCATGGTCTCTTCTGCTGTGAGGAACCTCTAGATACTGGAATTGCGTAGTCTCCAGGAGTTCTTGAGGAAATAAAACTCAAAATAGCTGAGGCTTTGAGAGGAAAAGACCTGCAGGCAGWGAGAGGGCAAAAATGAACTTTGTTTTGATGAGGCAGAGGAAACTGGGAAGACCTTTTCTGTGGCTCGTCRTACAGTACTGCCCTTTTTTGGGGTGAAAACTGAATAGAAAAAGCCTTTTGCTAATGCTTTCATCAGCTCAACACTTGAGGAATCTTACTCATYGGTAAGAATGTGTAGCATGTATGAGTGATAATAATGCTGACTATGCCTTGCTTTCAGGTTTACAAGCAAACTAAGAGGAAAAGAGATCATCTTTCTTTAGTGCAACTTCTTTTACAATTATCCAAAAGTACTTGTGACATTTTCAGGTGATGGCACTCAGAAATATTGCTTTGGATATCCTCTAGAGCAGATTTAGAAACGGAGATGCTTCATTTTACTTTGTATTTCTGCAGTTGTTCTGTCTACATCATCCTGCTCTCCTCTCTTGCCCCCTTGCCAAATAAAAGGAAAACTAAATCCCTTTCAGTCTAAATATTTASAGTTAGTTCCCAATATTAGTGAGTACTTCTACAAAAATTATTTTTTCCTAAAAAGCGGGGCAACTTGGCTTGCATACCCTTAGTTATTTAAAAGCCATGTGTTTCTGGCTAAGYCATGTGTGGAAAAATCCAAAACCAGTCAACGGACAGACAGATTTTTATCATAAACATCTAGTGAAAAATAAATGTTTAAAAACATGACACTTCAGATGGTAAAAGTTAATAGGGGGTTAGGTTTGAAGATGGAATAGGTTAGGATTTAAGAGTAAGTTTGTAGCCTTGAACTATAGTGAAAGTCAGCTTGAATGATAAAGCAAGGAAATAGATTTAGAAGGAAATAGGACAGTAATTTTTTTAGAATATGGATTATTTCGAGTGTTATGACTTATTTTTCTATATACTACAGTTAACTACAGRACTTTATTTTCATCAGAAAGACATTTAAGTAAGTAAAAGTACAGATGTGTATGAAGATTAATGTATGAATGTATGAAGTACAGATTGTATGAAGAATAATTTAGCCAAGTCTAGCAAAAAAAGGGAGACTTAAAATATAATTTATGTCAATGTAATTTCTTTTGGCTGGGTTAGACATTTCTTATAGTGGCCTTTTCAAAAAAAAAAGGATGGATTTTAGAGCAARATAGAAAAACTTATGCTTTGCTTTCAGACAAATGCAATCAACTGACTAATCTTACTCCTTTTATATGATTGGGTTTTTTTCACTCTCAATTGAGAATGTCTAAGTGTGATGGATTTGTTATTGAAATATATTTTGCAGAAAATTTCAACTTCGGTTCATCCTTTTAGGCTCTCATCACTTCAGTGTCAGTGAATGTCATCCTTTAAGGCATGTGATCCTACTGAAGAYGACTCACTTCTTCAGTGTCATCTCTCATATTTTGCAACAAAAGCCTGTTTTTCTTGTGTGGATGCCCTTTCAAGGAGTAAYATGACTTCCTTTTTGTTAAGAAAAGGAATAAAATGTGCAGTGGTGATTTAGAAAGTGTTTTTTCCTTTTGAAAATACACAGGGAGTGAGGGAAATTTCTGAATGAGCTTGACTGGAAAGAAAATTCCATCTTCATTAAGTGTGCCTTGACTGACCATTAGAATGTAATTTGATGGTACTAAATACAGAAACTGGAAAAGGAAAGGATCAACTTACTGTGGCTAGCAGGTAATTAAAGCAGATGGAAATACAATGTCTGTATTTTCTCTGTAATGTAGTTCTGAAGCAATACTGATGATTTGGGATGAACCAAATAGTTTTTAAGTCATAGTGTTGAAGTAGTYTGAGAAGCATAGTACATAACTGTTATATTTTGATAACATTGGTATGGTAGAGCTCTCCTCAGTTAAGCAAGTTTGTGGTTTAGGACCATTTAGCTTGATTTAAAGGTATTGGCTGAGTTGAAAAATAAGGGCTGATTTTCAATGAGTCATTACAAAACACTTAAAACTATTTTCTGCTGGTATTAGCTCCCATTCTGAGTAACTTTCGAAGCTTTTTCAAAACACTTTTTTCCTTTTTCRTAACAGTCTTTCTGCAATGTATTCTTGTGTTGTATTGAAACCTGTCATCATGAAAATATTTTTGATGTCGTAATGAGACTAATTAAACTGTTTTGACTTATTCTGCAAGTTGGTTTTACACTTTGGCAGAGAAAGCAAACTTATGTGCACTTAACAAAATTAAATGTCTCAGTCACACAGGTAATTTATTGCTCAGAAATCACTGTTTGAGAATGGTGCAATATAAATGTACAGAACTGGATTACTGAGCCCTGTAAACTTATGTAACTCCATTAGAGACAGCAATGCCGGTGTAGAACAGCTGAGCATTTCCCTCAGAAATAGATGTCATGTAGTAGCCAAGTGGGRAATTAAGTGCCAGGTCATACAAAACATTAATGGTGATGTCTCCCCTAATTTGGTTTATAGTAAAGAGGTGCACTTTATTTCTATCCAGCTGCTTCTTGTCTTTCTGTCAAGGTCTTGAAGTCTACTTTTTCCTGCTGGAAAAACTATTTCAGTTCAGGCTYGTACAGATAATTCTAAGGTGTTCTGTTCCTGAAGATTAGTTGAATTGAATCTGGCCTGAAAGCCTGTCCTTCTGCAGCATTCTTTAGTGGGCATCTTGGCTACTGACTAGGAGTAATGTCTAGTGTTATTCAACTGAATACGCAACCCATCTCTCAGAGTCCTGTGCTATTWTCTTGATATAGCTCTTCCCATTTAATCTGGATTTCTTATTAGTTTGACATCACATCTGCTACTTTTGCACCTGAGTTTTTGCCTCAACTGAAAGTATTCTGAAGATTGGGTTGTATTTCATAGAGTCAGAGAATCACTAAGGTTGGAAAAGACCTCCAGGATCCTCAAGTCCTACCTTTGACCAAGCACCACAATATCAACTAGACCATGGCACTAAATGCCTCATCTAGTCATTTCTTGAACATTTCCRGGGATGGTGACTTCACCACTTCCCTGAACAGCCTATTCTGATGTTTGACAACCCTTCTAGTGAGAAATTTTTCCTAATTTGAGTGCATTGTATCTGTCTGTGATGCCTTAGCCAGGTCATGATTCTTTTAAGAACTTTTATAAAAGTGAAGTATTTCATCAGTGCTTAAGTTATTTCCTTGTTTTGWAGGTAACTTTGCTATGAAAATCCTGAAAAGAGCTTTGAGGCTATAGGGTCTGCATGCTGTATCTAATGCATGTTGTATCTACCATTTATTCTCACTTTTTTCTTCTCTTCAATCTTCTCTTAGTCTTAGCAGTAATAACAACTTCACCTATTCCMCACAATCTAAGTGGCATATTGTCAAGCAATTTTTCCTCTTTTCCCCTCCTATTTTCTATTATATTTTGGTCCATATTTGTAAGGAATATCTGCTCTTTTTTCTTTCTCAGAAAACAGCGTACAGTTACTAAATTCCTTGGCTCCATTGTAATTTATTGTGGTGAGGTAATACCCCACTTTTCCATTTTCTGCAGCACATCCAAGATAATTATATAMGAAAAAAATGGAATTTTCTTCTAATCATGTCAGGATGCCATCTGCCCTCACATCCACTCAAAGACCTTGCTTTGCTGAATGGAAKGGAGTTGCCCCCAAGTATCTCTTTCTGTCAGCCTCACATACGTGCTGATGCCTCTGTCAAATCCCCTTTCGGCCCCCTAAGGTCATATTTCACTGGTGACACCCAGTTGTGGAAACACTCAGCTGCTAGAGCAGAAAGAGCAACACAGSCTGACTGCCTACTTGACCTGTTGTCATGGGTGAACTCCTCCTTGGTTCTTTACTGATTGCTAAAATCATTTGGAGGCTCACATGTTGTTGTGTCCTGGCCCTGAGGCTTGAACCATTCTTGRCTTCATGGCTTCTGAACTTGTGACCTCCATCCTCATGTTGCTTCTCACTGTGTTGGGCTATAAAAAGAGGTGCAGGTAATGTGCTCCTTTTGCTGAATCTGATTACAGAGTGTTCTGCAGCTGTAGCTTTACCTGCTGCCGTGATTTTCAACCTGGTTGATAAAGGTTAGCCCTGTTCTTGGATTTGGACAAAGTGCATATTTCCAAGGTAGGCTGTGGTAACATAAAGCTCCTGCTTAGCTCCCAGAAAGCTTCTCTTTTGCTGTCTAGTACAACTCTAGGAGAAAGGCCACAGCAAATGACCTTTTTCCTATTTGGCCACACCGACCACTCTGTCCCTGTGCCGAGGCATGCTCGGCACCTCTTCTTCAGGTGAGGACATCTCCTGCCCCACAATTAATTGAAATGTGGCATGCCTTTTTCTGATAATTAAATTTTAAGGTACAGGCCATGTAATAATTTATAAACATGCTGAGCCGTAAATCCAAGTGGGTCTTTTAAACCGGTAGGATTTTTAGACAACTAAAAAGAGTTAATATTTCAGTGTGGGCCATACACAAACAAACAAAACACAGGAAGGATTGTAAGTCAAGTAGTTAAATGTGATACTGATCTGTACTTGGCAGTTCTGAAAGTAGGAATGGGTTATCAGCATATCAGATTACAGGTACTTGAGGAGCATGTGTTCATGAGCATGAAGAAAGCATCTCTAGCTATATGTGCCCCTGYGAGGTGTTACGCCTACCGTATATGGAATTAAACATCACGAAACCTGAAAATACAAAATTGATTTTTCCCCTGTGTTTTATTCTCAGTGTAGATGTTGGTGAGCAGTGCATGGCCTCTGGCTTATCAAGACTTCTTTTATGGAAAATTAAGCGTGTTTAGCAACAAGTGTGAAAATGAAAAATGGTTGTCATTTGTTCTTATCAAAAACTAGAATGTTAGGTAGGAGTGGGTATCTGTTAATGCTCAATGCCTAGAAAGTATGTTGAGCTTCATAGCATCATTCTCTAAGTAATTAATTGCAAACAGAAGCCATTAGAGATTGCTTTGGAAAGCTAGTTGCTGTSGTAAAAACAATCCAGTATTTGTTTTCAGAGTTTCTAAAGGAAGAAAGTACTAAATTTTACTTAGGCATAAATTGAGCTAACACATGAAGACTGTTGAGTAGCATAAAGGATATTTTAATAGTAAATTTTGTGTGAAAGTGTGTTTTCTAGGGAAAAAATGTCAAGTTCTTGCTCTCAGTGGCTTTTATCTCACAGAAAGACTGGTATAGTTAGACCAGCTTTTTTGGGAGAGATTCTGTTGGCAGAGGACACTCCTTCCACAGCTGCAGACCATATTTATCCCTTCACTGCTTGTCGTGCCTCTAATGCAGTGGCATTGGAAAGACTTGCAGTGAAGCAGATAGCTGAAGAACAAGTGTCTTCCTTCCACCTTTTCTGTGRTATCTAAGCAATCTTGGCCTAAAGTTCTAGACTTGTTTCTGTTTGTGTTATCAGCAACACAAAGATCTGGATTGATAAAGCATTTTCTGTTTGCAAGATTTTCCATAAGAGAACAAAAGATCTTTCTGGATAAAGGGATGGGGTTTTAATTGGAATTAAAAAAAAAAAAGGAAAGATGGGCATACATAGGTTTTGAGGTTTGGATTTTTTTTGGATATATATGTTATGGTTGTCTACTTTTGTATGTAGTAATGCATTTGCAAGAATGTTCTCTGTGATTGTGATCAGCTTTTATGAAAGGCTGTTTTAAATAGCTTTGAAGTATTGTCCTGTATTACTATATTTTTATAACGTACTAAGGAGAAGAAATTTGTCCTGTAAAACAGATTTTTTCTGTTTTAAATAAAACTTGGTTGTTTTAATTTGTCTTAAATTGATGCTCTATTGATGATGGTATATAAATTTCAAAGACTGAAATATAACTTCTCATTTCTGGCATTATTTGGTCAACAGGAAGAAAAGGGGGAAAATCAATGCAATACCCATTGTAACAAAAAAAATATGATCATTCAGGACTATCATAGAGGAAACATTTCTACATAAAATTAATTCATAATAGTGCCTGGAATTTTTTTCATGTTTCTTGTTGCTGTTGTAGACTGAACTTTTCTGTTTGCAACCTGCTGCACTTTTAAGTGTTTCTCAGTATATCTTACTATTTCCTGTGTGTAGCAATTTTTCTCTCTCCTCACAGAGTAAGGGTAGGTCAGGCTCATTGGTCCACATCTTCCAAATCATTAGCAGGTTATGCACAAACAATTCCTTGTTGGCAGTGTACTTGTGTCGTTCATTCAGTAGACAGGCAGCACTGACAAAATCTGGAGATGCCTCCACAGCCTGTGGTGTTTCAGACTGGTGTTTCAGGCAGCAGCTCCCCAGGAGCACTGGGGACACAACACTGCACYTGAATGAGGCTGAATACAGTGCTCTGACCCAGGGACCCACAGGTCGAGTCTAAAATGGTGGTTTACCAGAGTCGTAAGATTGATGTTTGTTTGAGATGTGTAGTGATGTGTTTTTCTCTTAGGTATCAACTCTTGTTTTGATGTAAAATTAGAGAAGACGAACCATGCACATTTTTGGAGATATTGTCATAGAATCAGACAATATGGTTTTCTGTGCTGCAAGTATATTTGCACCCAATACTAGTATTAAGGTGAATTACACATTTGTAATTAGAAAAGCATTCCATCGTGACTAAATTGCTGGCAGGAGCACATGACCAAAGTGCAGCTGACCATGCAAGAGTTGGTCAGCTTTCCAAACCATAACATCTGGTTTGGGGTAAAAAATATTTCTCAGCCAAACAGTCAAACTCTCATCTTTCAGCCACAAACAGTGCGGAATGGGAATTGTTGTTTGTGTTCCATGTAGTTGAAGATACCAAATCTAGTGCAGCGACTGTCTTGCTCCACCTTACCGCATAGGATATTACTAAACAATCCAATAATTATTGGTGTAAACAAGATTATTACTGTTATTGTGTACTAACTTACTCCGTTGTGGTTCTTCAGATGACAGTAATTCAGTAGATTGTTATTAATAATTATGTTACTGTTTTGTATGAGAAGTATTAGCTGGCAATCTYAGTATCCTTGTGGAGAGTATGGTTCTTGCTGCACCTCTGAAATGATAATGCTGACTGAAAATACAGTAAAGCATGATTTTTTTTTTTCTGTCATGTGATAAGAATGCTATGTGCATTTAGAGTGGAGCTGGAAAAATAYGAATTACTCAAATGAGCACTTTATGCTTCTTAGTGTTTTGCAGTTGTACTAAAAAAGCTGCTGGTATTCTTTAAAGCATTTTAAAAGCATTTGCAATCATGCTAAGCAGGGGTTCATGCTCTGATTTAAAAATAGAGAATGCAAAACTTGTTTTATCTACCTACCTTCAGTGTTTGCAACCTTGCTGCTTTTCAATTTTCAGAAACTTACTTGAGAAGGAACTATTTATTCTACCTAGAACTTTAAGTGTATTCATTTGCTCCAAGGTGTACTTCAATTTCTGCTTGCATTTCATTGAGGTGCTGTTCGGTTGCTTTTGCTTCAGTTAGTACAGACTTTTTTCCCTGTATTCCTATGTTAATACAGTGCGTCAAATTCTCGAATGTAAAATCTGATACAGCTATTCCATTTCTTTAAAAGTACTGAGATTTACAGTAATTTGATGGAGCTGGAATTCAGGCTGCTGTAAAACATRTGTTATGATGCAACATTCAGTTGTGTGCATTTTATTTTATTTTTACATTTTCCATAAGATACCCATGCCCTTCATTTAGGAAACGAATGGTGCTTGAATTTGCATTGAATTTGTTACTGTTCACTGCTTTTTGTAAGGAGCAAGTCAATGATGAGAACTTAGAGATATCTTCTGAATGTGGCATTGCCTATAGACTTATTTTTCACTTGGAGTTTTCAGTGAGATTCCCACTGCTAAATCATAATACCCTTGAAAATGCTYTATGATTTATACTTTCTGCAGATCATAGTGCTGCATAACTTGAGACTGGAACACTGCCTGAAGTGAAGAACATTATGGCACTTCTATGCACAAGGACAAGAATCAAGGGCTGTTTTGAGCATGCGATTTGACCCAGTCTTCTGCAAGTGCTTATTATAATGACCTGATCCTAAGTGTGAGATTTTTTTTTAATAGTACCTTTTAAACTATGTTGTGCAATTTCTCTAACCAAAACTGAGGCCTATTCATATGAGATAGTGCACATACACTTACAAAAAACTCAAACCCTCTGTTTTCAAATTATTTCTGATATGAACAAAGGAGTTGAACACTGGACACCACTAAAACAAACCTTTGGGATCCAGTAGCTGAGACTGTTGGTAACAGGAGGGAGGCAAAAGCTTTGCAATCAGAAGTTACTGTTGGCATCACCAAAGACAATGAGAATATAAAAGATTGAAACCTTGTGTGAAGGRCATTGCAGTAATAGTTGTGATTTTCCTGATGGAATTGCGTGTCATTTAGTTGTCATTTTTAGCAATGTATTGGTGGAGTTTTGTGAGTCTCCTTTCTGTACCATGAAACTCCTTCACAGTAGGAAAAAATATCTTTTTTTTTCCTGAGGAAGAAGAAAGCTGAAAGTGTGTTTGCTATGTGCAGAGATATAAGTAGTACTAAAAACAAGTTGCCAAAACTATGGAAAACCTATGTTTTGTCCTCTTTCATTAAATAGCATGTACATATGTTAAAAAAATCAAATTAGAATAAGTTAAAGTGGTTTTTGTGATTTTTTTTTTTAAATTATTTCCTTGCTGTATAAAGATGAGTGAGGGTGTTTAGTTTATTCTTTACATCTGATACTGTTTCAGAATGTTTTACTTTTTCTTTTTTCTTCTTTTCTRTTGTAATCTAAAGCCTGTCCTTTTGGGTTTTTGCAGCACGGGTAACAGAATGGGGTATGCTTGTTATTTCAGGCATAAAATTTAGAGTGCAGTGTCTGGACTTTTGTTCAAACAAACACTGTGACCAAAATCTTGAATCTGCTCTTTCACTTGYGAGAACTCTTTTGAGGTTTGTAGCCCATCTGAACACTTGATTGTAGACACTTTTTCTAGTCTGGAGCATAGAGACTTTTGCTTGGTGTCAGGAGAGCAATTCTGAGCCTTCTTCATATTTCCCAAYCCTGAGGGCAAGTCAGTCCAGTCTTCCTCTGTTGCCTGGTTGAGTGCTGATGAAGGACTTCTAGATTCCATCCTCATTGAGAAAAAGAATCCCCTGCTGCTTCTTTGTTGTTCATTTTAGTTGCTTCTTGTTGATTTTTAAGATACACAAGTTATACTAATCAGAAGACTTTTTTTTGGTCAGATGTGTTTTACAGCACCAATGCCTGTACATATCCAGGTATTGTGGGGAGATTTGCTGGAGTTCTTGAAGCAAAAGACCACATTAACAGCACTGTTGCATGAATAGTTTATTCACTGGTATATACATATACAGATACAGACACACATACTTATCTGTATTTCCTAGTTAAAAACCAAGGATAGGATCTACTGTGTTGTGGTGCAATGGAAACATCCCACAGGGTATCTCTGGTTATCTTAAAACTTTTGTTGAATGTTGGTGGTTTTGCTGCTTTCACAGCCTTCTTGAACTGCTTAGCTCCCTGGGCTCCCCAGATTGTTGGCTGCCTTGCCCTGAACTTTTCTGTTCAGCTGACTTGAGAGCTGGGAAGTTGATGGATTTATTTAGTGAGTGACTTCAGRCCTTAGGATACAGAGAATGCTTACTAGATAAGCTGTCAAAAGTGAGGTTGTATCTGGGCAACCATCAAGCTTACAATTCAAAATAACCAGTGTTTGCATTTTAGATGTTTCTGAAATATTTAGGAACAGGTAGCWTTTGGAAAGGAGGGATTTGGGATTTGGGTTTTGTTCCACTTTAATTTCTTGTTGTAATAAATACTCTGTGTGTTATTCTCCAACAGAAGACCTTTGTTCAATTTTTTTTAGGCTGTGCTTTGAAGTATTTTAAATAAATTTGGGGGGTTTTTTAAATGTGTTGACTGTGCTTTTTTCCTAGTAGTGTTTACAGCAACAACATGGATATAAAGACAAAGCTTTCATTAGGAAAATTAGTGGTTTAAAGAGTACAGAAAAACTACTCTATGAGATGTATAAGAATATCATGACTAATGCAGCATTTATTCAGTTACATTCATAATAACATTTGGTGTTTTATTTGTATGATGAAAACAAGCTAGATTGTCAAAGTAGCTTTCAGAGTGCTTAGGTGTGTTTTTCTTAGGATTTAAGACATAACTACAATGCCTTTTCTCTTAATATAATATTATTTCATGTTTGCAGGTGATATATGCTTTGAACACCAAAAATGATGAACACGAAGCAGCTATCCAAGCCCTTAAGGATGCTCATGAAGAAGAAATTCAACAAATTCTTGCAGAGACCAGAGAGAAGATCTTGCAGTATAAAAGTAAAGTGGCAGAAGAAATGGATCTCAAGAGAAAGATTCAGGTTTTGGAAGAGTCACTAGAAGATCACAAAAAGATGAAGCACCAGGCCTTGACAGAATTTGAAGCATATAAGGATAGAGTTGAAGATATGCAGCTTTGTGCAGAAGCTCAGCATGTCCAACGTGTGGTGACAATGTCAAGGGAAGTAGAAGAGATCAGAAAGAAATTTGAGGAAAGGCTACGAAGTTTCATACAGTTGCAAGTGCAGTATGAGAAGGACAAGCGTACAGCTCTGGAAGACTTAAAAGCTGCCCACAGGCTTGAGATTCAAGAACTTCTGAAGACTCACCAGAGTCAGAATGCTACCTTAAGTAAGGGGCAAGAAAAACTAGAGGAATTGCATAGACTGGAGCTGGAAGACTTGAACAATAAAGTTGAAGAGTTAAGACTGGAAAGAAAAAAGCTCATTGAGGACTATGAAGGCAAGCTCAGCAAAGCACAGTCCTTCTATGAACATGAACTTGACTCTTTGAAAAGATCTCAGCTTTTTACAGCAGAAAGCCTACATGCTTGCAAAGAAAAAGAAGTGGAGCTAAGAAAAGAATTTCAGAACCAGGAAAGTATGTTACGGAAGAATCTGGGAAAGCTTAAAACTGAATTGCAGATGGTTCAGGATGAAGCTGCCAGTCTACGGGARAAATGCCAAAAGCTTCAGGTGGCTCTTGGTACAGCAGAAAACAATGTTCAGGTGAGACTGATGATATGTTGTTCCCAAGATGGTGAATTTTCTTTTCCTATTGATGTTATCTTTCCATGTGGCTGGTAGGTTGAGGTTACTGGAGTGTGTAAACTTAATTTTCCATCACTCATACTTGCTTGTCATCTTCTTCTAAATTTTTTTCATTTATTTATATTTTAAACTCATTTGTTTAATTAACAGTGTTTGCACAAGCAGCAACTAAAATACTGCATGTATTTACAGTATGTTACAGATTTTGGCTGGGGTAGTGTCAGTTTTCTCCATAGCAGACTCTACTTGGGGAAAAGGAATTTAATTTACTACCAATCAAACTACAGTAGGATAATGAGAAGTAAAATCAAATTTTAAAGAAGCACTTTCTCCCCAACTGTTCATCCTTCCTGGGCTTAGGTTTAGTCTCTGTTCTTTACCTCCTTCCCCCACATTGACATGGGGGGGAGTGAAGGGGGCCTGCAGTCAGTTCATYGCATGTCTCTGCCTCTTCTGCAAGGGGCTGCAGAAGGCGTGTTTCTGGAAAGCTGCAGTGAAGGGGAAACCAGTTGTATGTTGATCATTCCTGCAATAAAGGAATTAATTTTGTTTCCAAAGAAGAGGAAGAGTCTAGTACAGTATTTGCAGCAGATTTTAAAGTTGGGTCCTACTTTGATCACTGTGAATGAGGTGACCAAATGCATAATCTCACCACATCTGGCATYGGTGTTTCATCACATGTTCTGTACAGTGTCTTCCCCAATTCTCTTTTCTGCTTTAGTTTCTGAAGTGACTCTTWATTATTTCAGTAACTTGAATTGTGACAAATCTGTATTTCCTTTTGAACCGGAACAAGATTTTCTTCCTGCGTGGCTAGGACACAATACACTGTCCAAGATAAATTATTGTGAATCAGCACATCTGATTTAACGCATAATAAAARTTTAGAATCATGGAACCATAGAATAATTTGGGTTGGAAGGGACAATAAAGATCATCTAGCTCCAACCTCTCTGCCGTGGGCCAGGATACCTTGCAGTAGACCAGCTTACTTAGAGCCCCATCCAGCCTGGCCTTGAACACCTCCAGGGATGGGGAGTCCACAACCTCTCTGGGCAACCTGTTCCAGTGCCTCAACACCCTCACAGGAAAGCATTTCTTCATAATTTCTAATCTAAACCTACCCTCCTTCTACTTAAGGCAATTTCCSCTTGTCTTATCACTACACGCCCTTGTCAAAAGTTGTTCTCCAGCTCTCTTTTAGGCCTTCTTTAGGTACTGGAAGGCTGCTCGAATGTCTCCCCCAGAACCTTCTCTTCTCCAGGCTGAACAGCCCCAGATTCTGTCAGCCTGTCTTCATAGGAGAAGTGATCCAGTCCTGTGATTGACTTAGTGGCCTCTTCTGGACTTTTTCCAATATGTCCTCATCTTTCTTGTGTTGGAGGCCCCAGACCTGGACACAGAGTAGTGCAGGTGGTGTCTAGCAAGAGCAGAGTAGAGGGGCAGAGTCACCTCCCCTGACCTGCTGGCCATGCTACTTTTTGATGAAGCCTGGAATGTGACTGGCTTTCTGGTCTCTGAGTGCACATTGCCAAGTCATATTGAGCTTTTAGTCCCTGAGTCTGTCTCCCAAGGACTGGTCTCCACCCATCCTGTGCTTGTGCTTGGAATTGCCCTGATCCAGGTGCAGGACCTTGCAGTTGGCGTTGTTGAGCTTCATGAGGTTTGCACAGTCCCACCTCTCAAGTCTGTCCAGGTCCCTCTGGATGACATCCCTTCCCTCCAGCGTGTCAGCTGCACCACACAGCTTGGTGTCATCAGCAAACTTGCTGAGGGTGCACAGAATCACACTGTGCRTGTCACTGAGAAAGATGCTAAAAAGTGCTGGTCCTAATACCTCTGGGGAACATTTGATTTATGTAATTGCCCAGCTCTCATTTTATGTATCTCTGTGGACAGCTTAATTTGAGTCGGTACTAAACACTCAGAGTTGCAGTGAAGGATGCTAAACTGCTGTGAACATGTAATGGATTCTTTAATGTGAAGAACTCTCAGGTATCAGAAACCAGGTTTCTGCAGTTGGCCCCCAAACTCTGTGGACTATTTTGTGGTTTTTATTTTTTCATATACCTTTTTGAATGTTGTCCCATTGCTCTTATGCCTTATTGTCATGCCACGTATCCACTATCTTATTTTTCAAAAAATGTTTTTGAAGCATTACATATAATACAAAATGCATATGGCAGTAATATTAACAATATTTCAGCCTTTGTATGAATAAAGCTTGTTTGCTGAAAGGTCTTTTCTATAGCTTTTAACCTAATGCTCATTTAAATTTACATRGTGGTGTATGATGGTAACAGGTATTATGTGTTTCCTCCAGGTTCTTCAAAAGCAGCTAGATGATGTGAAGGAGGAGGAGATGTCATTGTTAAGCAAACACAAAGAAGTGGAGAGCGAGCTCGCAGCTGCTAGAGAGCGCTTACAGCAGCAGGCCACTGATCTTGTTCTCAAAGCCAGTATGTATGTCAGTAACTTAATCTGGAAATGAACTTCATCCTTTTATTCTAGCCTTTCCTTTTTCTGTCAGCCTCATGCAGGTTTAGAGTGCCTAAAGACTATTAAATGCTTTCTATAGAAATTTCCAGCAAGTTTTGGAGTTTTTTTTAACTTTTTTAATACCGCATACATTGTACTTAAGTTTTCTTTTGTGTGTACTTATTTGTCTGAAAGTTCTACTTTGTATGGCATGTACAGGCCTTGGAACTGCACTTACACACAATGATTCTTCTGTGTAGCTGTTCTCCACATAGTCACCGAGACATGCTTCCTGTTCCTCCACCTTTTTTCAGTTGCCTTTTCTTTTTGCTGACGCTGTGGGACTTTGCTTTATATCTGCTGTCAAAAGATTTGCAGCTTATTGGATAATAGATCTTCTGAGGTTTTCTCTGTAGCTGTTTTCTTTGCTCCTTTGTGCTTGTTGGCATATGGAAAGGCACAAAAAATGATGTAAGACCTGACTGTACATGAGCAGGTTTTTTTTTTCCTCTTTGGCATTGTCTCCCTAATGAACCCCTCAGTGGTAGGGCATGGGCCCAAGTACTTTAACTTGGTCAGCTATTCAATAGGTAGGGTCTTGGGMTGAAAAAAAAGCCCTGGCTTATCTTTGGCCTTGTTCTACTAGACCAATTGTAGCGATTCCTGATTGTTTTCCACACAAATTAGCACAAAGCCAGGAATAGTCCAGGCTATGTGTTTGAACAATATAGCAGCCAGCAGGGGCCCAAGACTGCAAGGTCCTATTAGATGCAAACAGGTATAAGGAATAGGCTTGCTGCTGAGAGTATCTCAAATGGGAATCTGACCCTCCAAAAGGTGTTTTGTGAGGCACTCAGAAAAATTCATGACCTGAGACTTTTGGGGGAAGAAAAGCCCTGTTAGAGTGTATGTTCTCTACACTCTAAAGCCATTGCTGTTTTGTTCCTTAGGCAGGAGTGTTGGAGGGTTTCACCAGGCCACCCCAAACATAGTGGAAATAAATACCCAGGCTGGTTTTGTGTATTAYTGATGGCCTGTGATTGAGGCCAGCCCTGGTCTCTCCTGGCACCGAGGCTTTCAGTTTTGCCAGAAGTTGCAGTGTGCCCATGCTGCTGCCGAGCTCAGTGGYGCTGTCAGCAGGACATCTTTGTTTTACAGCGTGTCGCTGTGCAACAAGAACCAGGATCCCTGTTACAGTGGTGCCACCAAGCCATTGCCAAGGGATGTAATTGGTTGCCAGCCTGTTTGGAAATGGTTTCTGACGCTGGCCCACTGCCATCTCCTTGATTGTCAGCTCCCACTGTCACACTGTCAAAAATCCTGCCTCAAAGAAACTAAATTCTCATACTTAATTACCATAAAGAATGTTTACTCATTGTATTGCAGTTTTAGAACACTATATTGAGTCTCTTTTGGGCGTTTATTATATTCTTCCCTTTATACTGAGATTCTTAACTTGAAAGGGAACTGCTGTGTTTCGTACCTTTTGTGTAGAGCATGAGGAATGGGAAACATGTCCTGTGTATTGGTATTGCTAGGACAAAAGCTCTAGGGGAGGGGAGTGTGTGTGTGTGTGTGCGTGCTTACACAGAAAATACGTATGACGTACTTTCTGACAAACTGAAAATTTTTGTATTATTATTCTCCTTGTTACTTTCTAAAATTCTGGGTTTGAAAATACCTTTCTTAAATGGATAAACTTTTGAAATAAGGATTTTTTTTAAAATGTTACAGAAGATAAGCATACCCGTTATCTAAAGCTTTTTTCTTCAATTTTTATTTTACAAACAAAATTGTCAAAATTATTCTTAGAATTCTTCAGGGCTTACTACAATTAAAGGTGTGCATTTTTTAATGAAAATACTATTAATTTTGAAGCATTTTTAATTTTCAAATTTCGTTGTATGTCTTGCTGCTCTTCCCTTCACATTTATGTGCACAGGCAACAAAGGCTGATAGAATTTCCTTTTTGGCGCATCTTGCTTTTAACAACAAATGGAAATGAATTGTGAAGCTCAGTGATTTTATCTTGTGACAAACAGCATATAGTCCACTTTCTTAGCTATTTCTTAGTAACTTGAATTTAAAAGCCAGACTTCGTTGTAATAAGATAAGAGGGGAAGCAACAAAGTCTTTCCTAGAAATTGCRATTACAAAAAATAATGAAAAATTATTCTGAGTAAACAATACCTCTCATCTTTCAGTTGAACAAACCTAGAAGCAACCTCTTTTCCAAAACAATCTTCTATCCACTCCAAAGCATCTCCCAGAATAACAGGAATTTCCCTGCTTTAATCAGTTCACCTAGTGGCAGTGTTTTCAATAATACAGACATACATCAAGAAGACCAAGGACAGAAGTTTCTGAAGTCATAAACCTTTTTCAACTGATTATTTGAAGGACAGATGATTATATTGCCTAGTTTGAAGTTTTACTTTTTTGTTTGTTTTTTTTTGTTCAAAAATATATATGAAAAAATAAAAAGGAAGCCTCTAACCTGCAAAGATTTAGATCATACTTTACTACAGAGAGAATGAGTTTTGTTACATCTTTTAGTCATATCCGTATAGCAAAATAAAGTGTAATTCCATAAATTTTACAGYAGCTAAAGCTATGTATCTAGTACTCCACCTAAATTATGGGTTTGGTAAAACAATTACATCTTTACSTTCAGACATCAATGTTCTGCTTTCTGTTGTGTAGCTTATTGTGGGGTAAAAAAATGCAGTTTTAGGTGGGGTGAATTCTTCAGTTTTTCGTTGTTCTTAGAATTGCCCACTTCTGCTTTCTCTTGGGAGTCAATGTGCAACTTTGAACCAGGAAAATTGAAAATAAAGGAGCCCCAGCACCAAGTGCTCTGCTATTGTTGGACATTTTACARTAAAACTGAACAAGTGGGAAATGTAGAGGAAAATAAGTATTGCAGTGAAGAGAAGGGAGATCCATATGCAAGCTTCCACTAGATTTGTACCGTCACTGGAGTATGAATGTGCACTTCAATGGCATGAAACCAATGCTATGAGGTTTTAAAGAGCTATTTTGTTTTTAGGTCACATTGGAATGCTTCAAGCTACTCAAATGACTCAAGAAGTTACAATCAGAGACTTGGAATCAGAAAAGTCTAGATTAAAGGAAAAATTGTCTCAACTGGAAGAGGAAAGAAATTTATTACAAAGCAAAACACAGAGTCTGGATGAGCGACAAAGGCAGCAAATTCTGGCATTGGAGAAGGTTAAACACCTTATTGGCTTGAGTTGGATAAAAACAAAAAACCTAGGATTCTCAGAAAAAAAATATTATGCTTTAATTTTTGTTTGATATGACTGGACTAGGACTAGTATGTTTCAAGTATGTCTCRTGTAGCAACATAGAATGATTAATGTAGAGTGTAAAGTGAGATTAGAGAGAAATCAGATTAGATGTTGTTCAGACTGCTTTAGACATCTTTTAACAATATTTATGTCCTCACGTGTATCTGCCTAGTATCTAAAGTGTCTCAGGAAGGACAAATGGGAAATGATTCGAGAACAGTTTTGAAAGCCAGTTGCTGAAAATGCACTGAACGTGTTTGAAAATACCGAACAGAAATTCTCTATAGGCTTGATACCTGATTGCTGTTTTCCCAGGTTAAATAGAGGAAAAGTTAGGTTTTTAATAAGGATGTATTGCTTTGCATGGATCTGTTTAAACTACCTTTTTAGTTATTGAGCCATGTAGTCAGTGCTTAGTGTTTGCTCAATTTGTTTTATATGGAAGTTAATCTCTTGCAGATTTATGTTATCAGTAATATTTTTGTATTTTTTTTATTCCTACTGTTCACATTTTTCTACSATTGAATATATTTTTTTCCTGTGCTTTATAGAAAGTAAATGAAGCAAGGGAAACACAACGTGAGTATTATGAGAAGGAGCTGGTAAAATTACAAGCAAGATTGGAAGGGGAGGCTGCACAGTTAAAGGAGGCTCATTCCAAGACCTTAGAAGAATTGGCATGGAAACACCATACTGCAATTGAGGCTGCACACAGTAATGCTAATAAGGATAAGAAGAAACTGCAGATGGTAGGTTTGTGTTTTCTTAGTAATCAAACAAAAATCAAATGTTACGGTTTGAATCTTGCACTGTATGGTTTTGTTTTATGGCAAATTTAGTTTGGAATTACCTGCAGGTYTGCTGGGCCTTTCTGAAGAAACTGCTTAGCCTTTATTAAAATAACCAATATCTTGCAAAAAAAAAAAGAGCAGTTGTACTGTCTGCCTATAGAAGAGAAATTCTCAACTTATACAACTGTATTTTCAAGTATAGTAGTTTTGTTTTCCTGGGATTTGTGATCCGTATTTGGAAGGGTTGGTATATGAAGATCAGTTCTTCTGAAGGAAGTGAAAAATTATATTATTATCAAATTTATTTAAAATTTTCATAGACAGTCCAGAAGTACAAAAAGATATTAGGATTTGGCTATATGTTAATCAGAAGATGACAAAGCTATTCCTAGCTTACATCATAAAATTATGCTCCCTATATAGCTACTCACTTTCCAGCAACTATACATTTGCCTTTGACTGGAATTSTGAAACTGAAAGGCTTTTTTTTTAATTTCACAAAATTGGCCTTTTCTTTGTCAGGTTGAGAGGACCATTTTTGAATTATTATCTCGTAATCTGCTTGTATGTTCATTATACACAAATTTTGCCTTACGCAGAAAATGCAGGATAAAGATTAATTGTTTAATCTAAGTCTTTTATGCTGCTCTGATGTATTCACAGGAAACATACCAAGGAACACAGTTGTAGTTAGTGATGTRCATCTCAGACTGAGGTTGGGTTTGTTTTTGTAAATTATTCTACTATGTTGCTTCTTAGTTCAATTTTTAATAAATCAAAAGTATTTTTTTATGTAACCCGGTAATTGAAGTAGTYCTCATAGAGGTATATGCATCTGGTCTTTCAGGTTTACTTCCTTTGCAACTTTAAACATGCCTGTTCTTAAGACAATGTCTCTTAGGGTTTCTGGRTATATTTTCCTTTTATTTCAGTAAGGTCTGGTGTTTTTTCTTTTGTTTTGTTTGTTGTTAACATTATGTGGAGAATAAAACAAAAGGACATAATAATTTTTTTTTYCTTAAGTCATTAAATTAGTTGAAGTAGGGGATACCTCTATATGTGTGAGAAATGTTAAATGATTTTAACAAGGGAAAACTAACTATGAAAAGATGTTAGGATCAAGATATCAGTCAATCTTAATCAGATTTCACTCATCTTAATCAGATTTCACTGTCTCCTCTGTCAAACCTGTCTCACTAAGCACATGTTGTGGTGTTCGAGTAGTCCAAGGAAGAAAACAGGCTTAAATGCAAAGAAGAGTTGAATTTATTATGATGAAGAAGCATGGTAGCAGGAGCCTTGGGATAGAGGACATGAGGATTTATTGGGACTGGAAGCCTGGGAATTGCATCTGGGGAACAGAAGAGAATTCAACAGAATTAGAGTAGGACTCAAAAGATATCTTAAATGTTTCTTTTTACTTCAATTCTTCCRTCTATAAAATGAGCTGTAAAAATGRCATCAGGAGGATTATGAAAATAGACATGCTAATAATTTTGCAGTACTGCACAGCTGTACTGACAAGTATCATCAGAGAAATAATTACTCTGTTATCAGAATAGGGTCTAAATAGCACTAGTGGAATTTTGCAGACAGCAGATTTCGGCACGAACAAGACAAATTGATCAAGTTTCATGGAGCAAGGAGCGTTTATYGCACGTGTTGACTCATGTGGGCCCAATGAAGAAAACAAGCATTTGTTGAGTTAAATAGTTTAGTAATGTATTAGTGGCAGTGTAACCCTCTGTTTTGTCACTCTGTCCAACTTCTAGCATGAGTGGAGAGGTTGTGCAAGCAGTGTACACAGAAATTATTTATTGCCTACTGCATATCCTAAGGTAGTGCTAGAACTAACAACTACTTAATGTGCTTAATGTCCTTGCCAYGCCCCGCAAAACACTTCAGGAGTCTCAGTTTGGATGAGGAAGGCTTGGCCTCTGTTGCTTCTTGGAGTGAGCTGAATGACACTACATTGCTGTTTTGCAGCTGGAAACCTTGGGTTTCCTTAGACTTTTATACCTTTTCATGACTGTTTTTCCTCTTTAATACTTGAGCTCTCTCTCCATCTCCCCATTCTTACCAATACCTTCAGCTGTACCTTTTGTTTCAAACATGGCTCTGGTCTATGTATTTTCATAGCTCTTTCTGAAGTGTTACTGATTTCTCAGAAACCTGAGCTGAGGTCTACACTGAGGCACTGAATCGATGCTAAGCCTTGCATTAAGCTGAGCCCCTAGGAAGGAGTTAATAAAGGAGCCTGTATCTCCACAGAAAACCTTGAAGCCTTGTATGACATGACTCTGGAGCACCTTGCTTGGCAATCCTAATTTTCCTCAGTAAAACTTTGTAGTATTAAAAATTATATAGTATATTCCACTGAAATATGTAATAAAGTTCTTAATTGTAATATGTTTCCTTSAAGTATTTTGTGAAAGAAAGTGTTCTTCTGAAAATGTATTGAGTATTAATAAAGCTGAAGCATAAATTTATAATTTTGCTTAAAAAGGATAAAAGTTTCTAGCACACGCACATATGTGTATATATATATATATACACACACACAACATAGGCTCATGTAAAGGAAATATAATTCATCCAGCAGTTATTTTCAGAATTTGGCTRTTACACCATAAAGATTGAATGAAAACAGGGTGTTACTTGATTCTTTCTGTATAATTAAACTTGAAAACTAATTGTTGATCTCTTTTGGTTCTACATAAATTTTATAGATATATGGTGTGGGGCCTTTTTTTTTTGTTTATTGTAACAGCCTGAAAAACTTCACAGAGCTCAGTCTGGATTTTAAGATTTACTGTTTTCTGCGGGGATTATGTGTAGGAATTAGAYGGGTAAAGGCTGAAGGATATGCAGATTTATCAGTGTAATTTTATAAAATGTGAAAAGTTCTTCTTTGAACTCAGATTGAAAAACTGAAAGTAGATAGAGTTTTAAAGATTTTGATATTTAATTGAGAAGTAATTGAGAAGAAAGTCCTGTTTGTCTTTATTTTGTGATTAATCAAGGATGTTAGGTTATAAAATAAACTGAAAAATTAAGACATCCATTGTAAGAGGAAATAAATATTCATGTTTGAACAGTTTAAAGGTGATTCTTGGTTGAGATCATGAATATTTATGCCAGTTAGAATCACTTTCATGTGGTACACCTGTACTTTGCAATGGCTGTGTGGCAAGTATTTAATATTTCTTCCATCCTTGCTATTTCTGAAGGAGTTGGAGCAGCAATTTGAGAAGGAGAAACTGCACTTAGAGGATGATAAGAATCAGCTCCGACAGCAGCTGGAAAACATGAAGGAAGAGCTGACAACGAAACTGACTTCTGCCAATCAGGAGGCAAGGGTTAACTTGTTTCAGTTACCACATTTCATCGGTAGTGATCTTGTTCTTGGACTCCAGGATAGGGCTAGGACTGCACTGTTCGGTCTGTTCAATGCCTTATTTCTGTTTAAGTGGAGTATTCTTCAAACATGCCAAGTTAGTTGACTGCTTCTGAGCAATGATTTTATTGTCTTTTACAAAATTAACAAAGCAAGAGAGATGGAGGTATTAAACAGTTGATGTAAACAGCTCTTCATTCTTAACTCTGTTTATCTTCTCATTTAGGTACACAGACATCTACACAAAATATATCAGGAGAGAGTGAAAATTAACTGTATTTAAACCCRTATTTGGTTACAATTAACATATTGTAAATTCTGGTCACCTACCTGAGTTGCAAATCATCTTCATATATTTTCTTCAAAAGATGATATGAAATACTTACAGTAAGACCCAAATTATTTGCTGTTTTGGTATATGCAATCAGTGTTAAGTGTATTATATCTCAAGACAGTTTTAAATTTTTGAGTTGGAAATCATCACCTTTTCATAATATAGTATTTTTAAACTGGAAATACATTCTACTGATATCAAAAACATCAATCCATTCTTCTCTGGAACTTTTGCCTTGTTTCAAGAAAATATTTCATCAGCTTCATTGTTCAGCAAGCCCTACATATGATTTCAGTGTGTGCTTTAAGACAGGCGTAAACATGAATTTAACTATTATTTTGCAGCAACATTTTTCATTACTGTTTTCTATACTGTACAATTTCTGGAGAGAGCAGATGTCTCATTCTGGTGGCTTGCAAATTGCACAAATGCTCAACTAGTTAAAGAAAAGACCTGCCAGTTTTTAATATAATAAATGTGGTGGACTGTCCTTCCAAAAATATAGATGAACTTGTTAAAGTATAGTTTGTATATGTTAATATATTATATATTACTATATTAATAATAATACATTACTATACTAGTATACTTTATAATGTRTTCAATTATTAGATATTAAAGTATATATTCTGAAAATATATATTAAAATATCCTTTTGGTGTAGGACATACCAGATGGATGGATATGCCAGAGATTATACACTACCAGAGTGGCTGGACCTCCCACCTTTAGGGAGGGAGGTCAGGTCTGCTGATCAGTCTGTCATGAGTACCTGTCAAACAGGAAACTGGGCTTCCTTCTGAAGGTTGCACATGTCTTTGCTTCAGAGCTTGAGAAGGTGCAAGTTGAAGCTGGAACTGCTCTTGCTCTTTTAACATTATGCTTACCTGCATTCAAATTGATGAAAATATGATGTCTTTGTTATGTATGTTAACAAAATCATACATGGCTTTATTTTTCATTTCAAAATTACAGGAAATTGTTATTTCTTTTAAGGTTTGACTTCTCTGTTGTGTGTTAACTTTGTTGCTGGGTTGTATCTGAGGAGAGCACTATTGTCATTCTATTGTCATCTAACACTGTAAGCTTAAAATTAGTTATTCTTTTATCAACTTCTCTTGGGTTCATGAGCAATAAACTTTCTCCTTTGTTGAAGGAAATAACTTCAGATGTTTTAAGAATGAGTTTTTGTTATCTAACTGCTATTGAATTCCGGCTTGGAAAATTCATCAGCACAGTGAATCAACYACAGAGGCATAGCTAAGGAATAGAAGACTAACATAAACTAGAATAGGGAGCTAGGGCCAGCTGCTGTCCAATATTTGAGTATATACAGTCATATGCCAGGATAAATGTAATACAGTGTATTTTGCATGTTGAAAGAATGAGAAAAAGCATACAGGCAATGAATTTGGGTTGGTCTGTAAATCCACTCCATGTAGTAGAGAGGAGATATGTTTTATTTCATTAGTATGTTTATCTTGAACACATGAAAGAAGTGCTTCACTTGCAACCACAGCTTACCCTTAGATCTCTATTGACAACCAGCAACAGTTTCTGAATGCCTTCACTGACCTGAAGAAGCTTCCCTATGATGTGTCTGACACATCATCAGCTTAGCTCTTACATTGCTACTGTTCCTTCCTTTTTTTGGTTTGCTTTAAGTTACAGAAGTCATTTAACAGTAGGAATGTATTTATGACTTTCTGTGGATGCAAGCTTAGTTCTAGCTTCCCTGCTGAGAAAGCGGCTTTTGAACCCATGCCATTCTCTTTTCTTTTTGACAGACTTTCTCGTGGCAATTATCTTAGCTAGAGGATGAGGGAAGATTGAAGCCTCATTAGGCTTGCTTCTAGTACTAAGCTATTTAAGAGCAGTATAATCTTAAATACTTGCCAGAGATTTTTTTGAGAGTTCGGGTTAAGTCAAGATAGTGGCTTTCTCACATGTGTCTCAGGATGAGGCTGGCTGTTCTCTCTGTACATTTCCTTTCACCACAGACCAGTCAAGGCCTTTTAGAATGATGCTATGTTAGTGTCACTAGACAGAGTAATCTGAGGACTTGCTGTCTCCATTGGAGGGTTTCTGATGCCATTACTAAGGATAATTTTAAACAGCCTCCATCATTGCTTTGTCAACAGCAGAATATACCTTAAGCCCTGTGAGTGGCATTCCTGCCTCCTCCCATATTCTTTAGATCTACAGGACTGCTATTCATGTTGATGCAAGTGGTTTGCTACTACCAGATACATAGATAACGGTGCACTGCTGGGATGCCAGTACAGTTTGGGGGACAGCTTTTCTTGTAGGCATTCTCCTTCAGGTAGCAGTGCTTTGTTAGGGAATTACTGTTTTTTTTGAATATAATGCAAAGGGGCACAGAGACAAGTGCTCAAGTTCACATGAGTGTTTCTCTGAGATCTTTCATGCCAAAGAAATTTTGGATTCTTTTCTGAGAGGAAAGGAGGAGTTCCTCTTTTTAAACACTTCATGGCTTCCCTACAGAGGGAGAGAGTTCTGGGAGGGATGTGTGATGCAYCTGTGTATATCATAAACAGTATTTGTATATAGTTATTCTAACAAACAACAAGAGTGGTTATAGTTCTTACCTGTCCATGCCTGCAAAGCAAAGGCTGGTCTTKTCTTGGGGCACTTGTCCCATTGTGAATGAATTTATCTCAACATGCAGTGGCAACAGACTACTGCTTCTGTAAAAAAACTGTAGTTCCAGTTAGCTGCTATTCTTTGGTCCCCCCTCCCTCCCATTTTTCTGTTGTTCCAAACTATATTTAAAAAGCTTTTTCTTTCCTGTAGCTGGTGAACAGTGTTGAGTCTCTAATATTTTGTTTGAAGCAAAGAAGTATAGTATCATCATCTTACAGATGGGGAGCTGAAGCACAAACAGGCAGGAAAAAAGCATATTGTTGCATAGCAGTTAAGGAAATTATGACATTCTACTCTACAGCTATTAGACTGAGCTTTAAACGGACTGGACGGGTAGCAAGCTGAAAACAGTGAAACTTACACCCTAACACAAGTTAATTTATGTATTAGATTAGCGTTTATGTATTTTAAAATAGTTCTCATTAATCTGCATAAAACGTGCTTTCTCACAGTAAAGTTACAGGCAACTTCAGATCTTTCATCTAACCCCTTTCCTTGCAAAGTGCATCAAATATACATTGGACATACTTTTTTTACGTGTAAAAATCCTTTAATTGAGTCTTTGCTTTTATAACATGACAGGAATTTCTTTTTAAATACAGAAACATTAAGTAATTTTAAAGGATAACAGGCTGTGCAACTAAAATTTTGTCTAGGTCAGAATTTGAAAACACTGGAAAACACCAACATGGCTTGGCTGCCATTAGTAGTAATCATGGAAATTACAGCTTTTTTTGTTATGTCACAGGTGTGTCGTCTGCAAGACCTAGTACGAAAAAGTGAGCAAGGCCTCGGGACTGCAGAAGGACACATCTCCAGTCTTCAAGAAGCTCAGGAAATACTCCAGAAAGAACTGGAATTAACTAGAGCAAGACTGCGAGAGACCACAGATTCACTGTATAGTGTTGAGGTAACCATGCTGTTGGAGAGTAAATTGTGCAAAGCACAGTCACAGTGATTTTGGCCTTGTTTTTGAAACAGCAAGAAGTGTTATGGTGTACACGTGATAGAAGGAGCCTTATATGGCTTCATTAAAGGAGAGATTTCTATTTCCAGCAGACAAGAAAAAAAATTGAAACTAGGATGGGTTGGTTTGGGKTTTTTTTTTATTATTTTTATTTTATTGTTTGGTTGTTTTGGGGTGGGTGTTTTTTTTCGTTTTCAGAGCATTTTTAATATTTAACAGGTAGTGCTGCAAGCATATCTTTTTGTGGTTAATGTAAATTGTAGCTGCCAAAGTATGTCCATACAAAATATATTCAGAGGTTTAATAGAATTTCATGAAAGGATATGTGTTACACCGTAGCTATTCCAGACAGTTCATGTTGTGGTGCAAAACAAGATCCAGAGCTTACTAGCTCTGGAATTCACTGAAACCTTTTTGATGKTTTTTTTTTTATGCATACATACCATGTTTTCCTTGAATAATGGGCACAGTCTTCATTTCAGGCTCAAATTTAGAGTTTCAGTAGAGACTTGAGAATAATTTTTAGGTATATGCTCTGATATCTTGAAAGATAGCAGACTGTCACCTAGAAAATGTGACCACTTTATACCATTAGGCAATTAATTTGTCTAGGCACCAATGTATTGTCATTTTAATTGGCTTAGATGGAAATAGAACTGTCAGTTAGTCTGTCAATAGCTCATTGACTGTAATACTGAGTAAACATTTCCTTTTTGTTTCCTCAGTAAATAATGCACATTTAGAAGATCGCAGAAGTGTTTGAAGTAGAGCAGCAAATATYATAAAATTTTTTCCACTGAACCTGTTTTCATATTTTCATAACAAAARCAGCCTGAAACAGGATATTGGTGGAGGTTTTTTTTTAAATTTCTTTTAGCTATAGTCATTAGATGTGCACAATGTTATGGTTTATAACTTCCTCTGTATTTTTTATAATTTTCACTAAGTGTTCTTGTGAACTAGTACTGCTCTCTTCACCTATTAAAACATTTAAATGTTTTAATTTATAGCGGGTTACTGGCAATAACATTTATCTTAACAGATTTTAAAATATACAAAAATGATGCAGAAAAGATCTCATTTTAAAAAGTATTTATTAAATTTAGAGGGTCATGTTTGCTTCTCATGGATGAAGCAGGCACTGCTGAATAACACTCATCTAAGTAGGATTTCTAGGTAGTACCTAGTACTACTCTAGTATGGTAAAATTTCAACAGAAATTGATGGGAATTTTAAAGGTGGTGTTTTCTGTGTTCAGACTGTGAAACCTTGTTTCTAGCAGGTTTGTCCCATCAAGAAACAGAAAGAAGGTATATATGAACTTTGTATCAAATACAGGTATCTCAAGCTTTGAAATTCAAATACTGGATAATTTATGCTTAAAAAAAGTGTAAAAATAAATTTCAAAGCATTCTTGACAAGGACCTAAGCAACCTCTAATTCTGAAGTGAGTCCGGCAGTGAACAGAACTTGATGACCTTTTGAGGTTCTTTGCAACATAAATTATTCTGCAATTCAGTGTAATGGTATTTGAAGAGAATGCAGAATGGCTTACTGGAAAATTGCATTTTGTAGGAATAAAGACTTCTGTTTCACAAGCAAGAAATATCAAAAGATGTATAGGCATTAATTGTGCATAAGTAGAATTTCACACTGAAGAAGTTGTAGATTTATGAGCCAATTGTAATTTATATTTTTATTATAAATACACACATTTAAGGTTTGAAATACATTTTTGCTGCTGATCAGTCTCTATTGTAAAGTTTGTATTTGCAGGGAGAACTAGATCAGGAGAGACAACAGCACGAGGCAATGATTGCTGCCATGAGAGAGGAGGAAAAGTTCAAAGTTGACAGAATGGCGCGTGACTTGGAAATAAAATGGACGGAAAATCTTCGGCAAGTATTATTTCTTTGTTTTATTCTTTAATAAGAAATGAACTATGCATTATATGCAAATGTACTATCAAATGAAATGTGAAGGAAAGGTTTCTGTTATTATCTAAGATTTTCCAATTACTGCTGAGATCTTAATTCTTTCTTGCTTCTTGCACAAGGTCCCACTGCATTTTACTTATTTGACCTTTGWTTTTAGACAGGAATGTAATAAGCTTCGTGAAGAGCTGAGGCTGCAGCATGAAGAGGATAAGAAGGCAGCCATGACTCAGCTGTTGCAGCTGAAAGAACGTGAAAAAAATGCAGCAAGGGATGGATGGCAAAAAAAGGTTGAAGATCTTTTAGACCAGGTAACTATGGTGTCTTTGAGAATTGGAGAACTGTTACAATTTTAATTGCTGGTGGTTTATTACCAACTAAGTACATTAAATCAGTTCTGACATCTGGCTTTGAAATGAAATTTGTTAGCATAGGGCTTTTTAACTTAATCATGATCAAATAACTTTAATTATATGAACGTTGTTCTTTACATTAAGTGTGAATAAAACTTGTAAGAGTTTTGGGGGAAAGAGGGAGAGGATGTTAACAGTCTCACTTCTTCGCTACAAGATTGTTTTGATTCTGTCTGCTCACCTGTTCTGCTGTTAAATATCTACCAATGATAATTGTTTGGACTTAAGAGGTATCCCTTATCTTTACAAAAACAATAATCCCCTATGTGTACAAGAGTAACACTGTACAAGTCTCTGAAAGGTCAAAACGTCCCTCAGTTTCTCTTACACGTTTGTTACAGCTATGCCTTCTCTTCAGTGATTTTGAACGTTATTTTGGGATAAATAAAAATATTTTGGGATAAAATAAAACCTCTGTAWAAATACTGAGGTTTTTTAATGGCAAGTCTTATTTATAATCTCAGTTATGTTAGATAACTCAAAGACAACACTTGCTTTGTACTTTTTCCAAACCATAAATGCTGTAGAACTGGTTTTATTGACTCCAGTTTGAAGAAATTGCTGATAATGAACAAATACATTTTAAAGTAAGAGTAACAGATTTCGGAACTCGTTAAACGACTGTGATTTCAAGATGTTGTTGTGGGATGGCTTTTAATTTGCTGTCTAATTTGAGAAGTTAATAACTGAACACACATTTGATTATACAGCCTCTTACAGGAGCATGTAACAATAAATTTTGCTGACASGGGCATTTCATCTTGTGAAATCTTGTGATTTAGGCTCGTAAAAGCTGGAGGTTTTCTAAGTTCTTGGTCTGTTACTTTTTACGACGTGAACATAATAAGATTTGGACTCATTTGATTTTAAGTTTCACATTACCCAAGCTTCATTTACTTTCTTTACTTCTACGTATAAATAGCATTTTGTCTTGAAAGGGATATATTAAACTTTCTGTAGTCTTAACGTACTTCTAAAGTACTTTACTTATCTCTATCTTTCAAAAATGCCATGTTAAATCTAACCTACTGTTTCCTAGTGGAAAATTAGTATGTTGCAAATGAATTTTTTTTCCCTGCCTATGCAAGAAATGTTGGAATCACAAAGCTAGCTGTAATAAAGAGAATTTRCTAGAGAATTTTCAGACATAGGAAAAGGTCTCCATATACGAAATGGTTGTGTTTTTCTTTTTTTCTTCATTCATTTTACTGTATCAGAGCTGTATGCAAAGAGCATAAGAGCATGTGTGTTTGGAGGACTATTTTTTACATTTTTTTTCATTCCATCTGTGGCTTTTCCAGACCACTGTTTGAATTGGATAGGTATTCAATAAAGATAGAAAAGTTAATGTTGGTGGTAGGGAATTAAGCTTTCCCTCTGTAAGAATCTGTTTTGTCCATTAGACCTGGAGGAGAGAGAATTCCAGACCATAGCGTAAAAGATGGGTAACTTAACTCTTGAAGAAATGGATTTGTAGTAAGTTCCTCCTGATTGCAGTACACAAAAGGTAGTCTCTGAGAGTTGTAGTGACCTGAACCACAGACTTACTTAGGCTGGAAGAGGTCTCAGGAGTTTGTCTAGTGCAACCTCCTGGTCAAATCAGTCAGCACTGAATTAGAACCAGTTTGCTCTAGGGCTCTGTCCAGTCAGCTCTTGAATAACCTCCAAGGATGAAGATTACACAGCCTCTCTGAATAGTCTTGTTTAGTGCTTAATTATTGTCGTAGTGAGTTTTTTTCTTTATATTCAGACAGAACCTTCTCTGTTTCAGGTTATGATTGTTGCCTCTCAGGGTTCTGTTGTACACCACTGTAACAAGGCCCGTTCCACTTTCTCTGTGGTACCTCAGTACCTCATAGGTACTGGAAAGCTATTAAGTCCTACAAAACCTTTTCTTCTTTAGACTGAGCAAACACAGTTACCTCAGAAGGATATGTGTTCCAGTCTCAGCCACCTTGGTGGTAGCTCTCCAGTGAACATGACCAAATTTATCAACATGTGTCTTGCACCAAAGCTGAAAGAGGTGGAGGAGGAGACAGAATATGCCCTCCAGGTGATGTGCAATAAGTGCTAAGTTAAAGGGACTGATCCCTTCCCTTAGACTACTGCTTGCTGCTACAGTGCAGTGTGCTGCTGGCACTCAGTGCTGCTAGGCCACACTGCTGGTTCATGTTTGGCCAACCATCACTGAGGTTATGCAAAGCAGATCTGTGACCCACTATGGACCAGTGCAGGGGTTTGGTCCTTCCCTTGTACAAGGCTTTGCATTTGTCTTTGTTGAATTTTGTGAGGTTCCTGCCAGCCTGTACCTATAACCCAGATAGGTCCCTCTGGATGGCAGCCCTGTCTTTCAGTGTATGGTGTCCCTTCCATGGTGTCATCCTGCACCTTCCATTCTTCCCAGCTTGATGTTGTCTACAAACTCCATAAGGATACTTTCTATCTCCTCCTCCAGATCTGATAAGGTACTGAAATGAGCAGGTCCTGGAACAGATGCTGTAGAAATTCTACACGAAACTAGAACTGGCTGAGATATTGCAGTAGGACTGTGAAATTGTGGATTTGTTACACCCTGGTTCTAATTTGTGGGAAGATGCATCTAAAACCTATTTGAAAGGCATGAAGTCTGTGTGAAAATTAGAGAGAAGGGATCCTGCTCCTCTTTCTGCAATTCAGATTTTTACACCTGAAATAGTGGTGTGGTCTATACCTGTAGTATTATACAATGATTTATCAAAATAATACAAGACCAGGGTCTCTGCTAAGTAATTGTCAAATCCTGATTTGACAACAGATGTGGCCTATGCGTGTTCTTTATGTTGAGACAGTCTAGAGGTTCACCACTTACTTGTATAATTGCTGACCAGAAAGGCTGAATTCAGAAATTAAATGCTCATCAATACAGGTGTATAATTTTCTAATATGTACTGACGTACCTCTGATTTGATTTAAAAACAAGCTACAAAGAAGTGTTTTGCCTAACTTTCAATATAGGAGAGGTTATGTAATCAATGTGCTGAAAAAACGGGTTTAAATAGAGTTACTTAACCTGTAGAAAAATACAACATAGAGTATGCCCACCTGGGAATACTGCTGACTGGTGCTGGAAAACTGAGTGAAGAGACTCAGCTATAAATGTTGATGATTAAAAATAAACCACACCAAACAGTTCAATCAAAACAATTAGGCCCATAAAGTGTATGTTGACAGTGTACKAAGGTGGTTTGAGTTTTTTTAAAATTACATTATACTAATCTACAAATTTCTGCCACTTCTAGTTGTTGCAGTTTTGATAGGTGGGATCCAGCTCTTGCATAAAGCTAGGTAATAGTTTTGCTGTAATACCAGTAATGCTAAGTRTTGCCTCACAGAATGCACATAGGATTATTGTTATTCTAACGGTGTAGTTTTGTTAAGGGTAAAATAATTTTCTAAAATGCTACTCAGCTGATTAAGTGCTTAAACACATTCTTGCCAGTTGCAATGCATCACTTACTATCTACAGTTAAATGTGGTTGGTAGTTTAACTAGATCAGTGTCTAGAGACCAAGCGTGTAGTCCTTATCTCGGGTATGAGAAATTATTCCAGAAGACAAAAAAGAAAGTGCTTTTCCTTTTTTTCTCTGTAAATTGCACCAAGTACTTCTACGTCAATCCATTCGAGAGTTTCATAATGAAATATGCAGTGAATTCAGATGTGCTTTCTCTCCTTTCCATTCCTCTTAGCTGTATAATGGGGTTTTAACGCTTTTCTTAAAAACATTTTACTGCTGAGAAAGCTTCAGCCATGGCCAAAATAGGAGGAATTTTYTTTTTTTTTTTTTTTTTTTTTTTTTTTTTKWAAGCATGTTCTCTCTTTTGCCTGTCTCTTGTGCAACCTTCAGTTCTGGAGACTGAAACACACAGATTAAAACTTGTATTCTTCTTATCTGTTTCTTCTTGTGATACATGTTTGTTTCGGTAAACTGAATCAAGGGTTCTCATTGTGGATGGGATTTTTTATATTTGAGCAAATATTGGTTCTCTYGTCTTCAGTACTTCTCAGTAACACGTTTCAGTAAAGTAAATGTTTTTGTCAGTATTTTTTCCCATTTGTAGATTTCCCATTCTTACRTAGCTTCATATATGGCCAAGCATTAGTGTGACATTTTTCTTTCTTAGCTTTGTCGTCTTTTTGTGCCTGAAGACTTGTCTTCTGTTAATGGAAATACCAGGAGTAGTAGCAAGAATGGATGAAAGTATCCTATATACTGGTGTATATATAGTAACTGTTGTTTGTTTTTCCTAATGCAAAGACGCTCTCCTTTTTTGAAAAATACGTTAAAGTTTGCTATTCAGAGTTTGTTTCTGTGACAGTGTGCTCCTTTTTAAACTGTCGAAGTAAATAGGAGAAACTTTGACTTGTATCAAAATGTAAATATTTCCTTCTGATGTAGACATTATTCGAATTGTAGTTTTCGGGAAATGGTGAAGGCAATCYTAACGTACTGGTCTTAAAATCCTGAGTATACTCTTGTTCATGAAGTGGAGTGCTGAGAAGTTCCTGAGGTCCTGTGCACATCTATAAATGGCTTTTGATCAGGCTTCAGCCGGAGGCAGTTACTGCTCTGTCTTCACTTGCCCATGTGGAGGTGCTAATTGCAGAGTGATGTGCATCCACATTAGCAAAATCAGGAAACACTACATTTTTTCCCCAGCACAAGGATTACTGGCCTATTCCACAGCCTGGGTAATCCTTGCATTAGAAGATTTGCTGTCAAATGGATGCTGGAAATTTCTACAAGAAATAACCTGCACATACCCGTATCAGTTTCCTGAAAGAAGGGAGATAAACTTTCAGCACAGAATCATTTTACTCAGCTCCCTGYCACTTGATACTGTCCTGAACATCCTGTCTAATGGCTTGTCTGTCAGAAACAGAGTGGAGGTAAATTTCAAGTAACTCACTCCTAATTTGCTTTGGCAATTCTTGCATTCAGTGATACTAGTGAGGCCACCATGACATCTAGTGGATGGTAAGGGATGTTGAGCAAGATTTAAAGAGCACTGAAAAATCTAAAATGYAGAAATCCAAAAGAATAAAAAGAAAAATTGTACCAAGGAGAGAGAAAAGAACAGAGGGCACCTGGAATGCAGTTCAGGGTAAGGTTTTATGCATCTTCTTCAACCTGTAGATRCCTGTTTCTCCAAAGGAACATGCTTTCTTTGACTCTTAAAAACTTTGACAAGTTACTGCAGCTCTCTCCCGTCTTAATGGGACTGTGCTGCAACTAATGCAGGCCTCACAGAGAATCGGGGGAGATTTGGGAATTTCTGCCTAGATCCAGTGTCTGTGTGCATCCTGCCACTCACCACTGATTTAGAAGAATTGGTGCTCCTGTATTCTAAGTGGGAAACCTATGCTTTAAACAAATCAGAAACTGCTCCATATGAGCATGTGGAGAATCACATAGTCCACAGTGACTGAAGCAGTCCGAGGGCCAACTATTGAGGGCACTTGCCTGTTTCATGGCTGTCTATTTCCCAATAAGGAATCCCCCTTGTTCTGGGCTCCCTGTTCCACAGAGAGATGGGATCCTGATGATAAGTTGGTGCATTTGTTCTGTCCACACTGGTCATTGTAGTATTGTCTGAAGCTTGAGCCTGAAAACAAAAGACTGACATTCAGCTGTTCGTTCTGAGCCTTTAGTTTCGATGAACCCATTCAGCCCCCACTGCACCTTTGTCATTATTTTACTCTTTGTTTGAAAGATTCTGAATATAACAGGGGAAATTCATTAAAGACCRTTTACGATTAAGAGCTACTCAGCAACACAGACAAACAAAAGCAACAGAACAAATCAGTGTTTTCAAAGTATTTTCAGTAGTATACAGTAGCAATACTAACAAATGTCAGTTTGTTGCTCTGTTGTATAATAAATGTGTTATTGGACTTTTTCATCTCTCTTTTGGTTTCTTAATTCAACTTTTTTCTCCCATGGTGTTGTGTTGAATTGACTTTAAAAATATATCTAGGCTAATGTTTGAAGTTTATATTTTCATATCCAAAAAAACTTGTGTATCTGATCCTAAACTTCTAACTGAAATTTAATGTAATGAGTTTTTGTTTGCCAGTAAATCTGGAGGAGATGGAAAGACTATTTTAATTCTGTTTGTCAATGGATGAAAAGTAAATTAAATTCTTAGTACTGTATGTAATAAATAATGCATGAGTAAAGAGTTTAATTTGATATTTGGAAATTTATGCTTCCAAAATYGGTAAGTAGAAATCTAAGCCAAATCCAACAGTAATACCAAATGACAAATAAATGAAATGAAGCTCTAGTCCCATTCCAAAACCTTTAAAAATTATCAGAAGGTTCAAATGGTCCTGTTTTTCCCCTGACCATTGAACCTGCAGTTTGTTAGATTAAAAGCATGTATTCTAAAATCCAAACAGATACAAATATGCAAAATACCTAGGCAAACCTGAGCCACTCTGATTTTGCCTAGAAGTTTGACAGATCCCTACAACTGGAAAAGAAAATAGTTCCATCTTTTCAAAGCAACAGGTTAAATTCACCASCCTGTGATATTCTGGAGACAGCACTTTCTCTCAGGGTTGCTCCAAAACCAGGAGGAAATTGGAACCARTTAGATCTCAGAGATAGTTACGCATTTCAGAGTGCCGTCTATATACACCTCATTTTCCTCATCAGAAAACTATTGACTTGTGAGATGGAGAAAGGGCTCTAAATGCTGTTTTTTCTTACCAGTCAGAGAGGGCAAACTTTGATGTAGCTCTCCAGTTCCTAGCATGTCACAAGCCTCGAGCCAAGTACAGAATGTTGTAGCAAACAGCTGCTTTCCAAATCTCTGCGGAGTCGTCTGTCGCGTAAGCACTGTGCAGACAGAGACTGTGCATCTGCTGACAAATCAGTCTTTCTCTTTCAACCAAAGATGTATCTCAAGGGAGAGTTTTAGGGTTGTTCTTGTCATTATTAGCTGGATAAAATGAACTTATGCCACAGGTCCCTCTGGCTTCTTTGCTAGGCACTTGAGAAACTCGTTTCCTTTACAAACATCTGATGGACGCACATAGGGTTTGTTCTTTGTAAAGGCAAGCAGCATCTATGGGAGGTCCTTCTTAACATGAAGCAAAGACTGTGTAGCCATCCAGATCTGCTTTGAGAAAACAGATAAAGTAGGACATTGCCCAGTTAGAGTCTCAGGTTTTACACAAGAATTCCTGTTTGCCAGGAGTGTTTTGAAAATTCAGTAAACCATATAGCAAAGTCAGATTGTGACACAATTTGACATTGAAATGTCAGTGAGGGAAGACTTACATAACTGATCTTTGGGTGGTATGAAGGCTGATGCTGAAATTAAGTGTCAAGTCTCTCTAATCTGGTTGAAAGTAATTTTTAGTCCAGAGAAACAATAAAAACAGAGAACTTCCATGCATTCAGTAAGTTAATGTCCTGCAGGAAACAAGGTAACTGAATGAAAGTGTGAAAATATCACTAGTGCAGTAAATGTCCTTGAGGAAAATGACACAGTTTCATCACCAAGTATGGCCCCTGTGACAGTTGTGATGGGAACACAAGCAACTGTTCATTACAATAAGCAAACACAAAGCTTGAATTGTTTCAGATCTTTAAATCTATGCTTTACTGCAACACACATTTGCCCAACTTAATTGAAAAYAGCTCTTTTAGGGGAGATGTTGAAAGACAGGTGCAAATACCAATCTTATCCCATGTATTGCATGCAAAGTCTTTCAGTTCTGCTGAGCAGCCTGCAATGATCAATGAGTTCAAAGATGCTGCACATGAGCATGCAAATTCTGTTCTCTGCTGCATCTCTGTCTGCTGTTCCTCTGGGTCATGATGAAGCTCTCCTGGTTACATCTGAGGCTTAGCTGTGCACATGCTGAGGGTGCAGAATATAATACTTCTGCTAAAAAATGAGACAGTAAAATCAGGTTAGCTAATGCATATTTACCAAATAGAGATGTGTTTTCAGAAGTTCCTATACTTTTAAGAAGCAATTTAATTCAMTTGTACACCCTGTATCTACAACACCTGATTTCAAAGAGCAAGGGTTTCTTATACCACAGTAACATCACAAACCAAATCTTGAATTCCAGCCTTCATTCTAGAAATAGTGATAGTTAAACCCACCTTCTCCCTTGTTTTTTAGTCGTCGCTTTTCCCCATCATAGAAATATAGACAGTAATAATTATGCCTGCATTCTTTTTGGTTCTTATCATTTTTTCTCCAGAACATGGACCTTGCTATGGAAGTACTCATAAGGATGTTTTGAATTTTTATGAAGTTTTTTAATAATACTTGAACCAGTGCTATCTTGGAGTTCTGTATTCTGAATATGTCCTGCATACTTTTCAATATGGAGCTGCATCTGATTAAATTGCTACACATTTTTCTGGAATCAGCCTTCATACCAATTGATTAGCCTATATAACTCTATTTTCCTATTCCATTGTGTCTGATTTGTATGAAAATTATTTACTGTCTTATAAAGGATGAAAGTAGTAAGTTGTTGTCAGGTTTAGTAATAATCCTAGTGAATGCCTGTTTGATTTCAGTATTTGGTTTCCTATAACTTAATGCTTTTGAATAGTGATATACTTACACTTTCAGATTTGTAAAATACTTTATTATTTCAAGTTTTGTTAAAAATAAATCAGCTCTGTTTACTGTGTATTCAACATTGCCATGCGTCTTTTTGGAACATACAGAAATGTCAAATACATAAGTTCAGCTTTTCAAAAAAATAACTTTTTTTGGTCTTGCATGGTCGTCTTTTTGCCAGCAAGATCTGAGCAGTTAAAAGCTAATATTACTGATCTCATTTCAAATCAGGAGATGTGGGTTGCAAAAAGATTGCTTTGACTGAGGTAGCCTAAAAAAATCTGTAACAAGTTTAACTGGAGAGTTTCRGTGCTGAACCAAAAGTTCGTTTTAATTCTGTCTGTTTTCCAGCTCTCTTAAAAACTTTTAAATTTGGTGAGATCACGTGTATGAAAATGGTTTTCCCATTTTAGTACTTTTGGTTATAAGATCAATTTGACAGTAAAGCAAGGCCAGTTTCTTTCTTGGTGAAAGAAATCTGTTACTCTGCAAGTGGCAGGGGGCAACTCTCTTAAATGGCCTTTTTCTAATAGGGTAGACCTCAGAATATAGCTTCCCAAGAGTATTTTTACCTGGAACTTCTCTTCAATGTAGTACAATSCGAACTTTTCTGCTTCAGGTGTAAAATCATTTATTTAGCAAGAGATCTTTTCCTGCTTGTAACAGCTTCCCCCTAAACAAACCAAGGGAAAGGAAGCACAGAAAAACTGGGTGGATTTGTTCAGACTGGCACTGTCAAAATCCAGTGTTGGAATGGGACCTGTTAGGTGCCAGACCCTTGTCTGCTGGAGTATGATGCCTCCTAGTGTTCCACTCTTGCATAGAAAGTTACTGCTTATAACTCTCCTACAATTTTAATAACATCAGTCTGGGTATTTCTCAATAATATATTTTTATGGTGTGGCTTTTTGTGATTAACGAGAATGAATAACAATTTCTTTTTGTATTTTGACAAAGTATTATCCAATAGTTCCCACCTACAGGCTTCCAGGCTGGTGTCAAAATACCTGCTGTCTCCTGGAGAAAGCCATCTTGACTGACCTATGCCAGAAAGTCATGCTGGATTTGAAACTGTTCTCACTTAAATTCCGATGACTCTGTTCTGTGCATGTGTGTGTGCTTATCTACGTCATTCATAAATATAAACACACAGATATTTTTATATAAATATGAATTATGTACATTATTTGTGTGATCAGTAATATTTAATAGAGCATTTACTATGTTGGGATTTTTTGCTTTTCATTAGTAATAAATACTAGTGTAAGTGGTACATTAAGTAATTTTATTGCTGGAGACTTTCAGAAACAGTCTTTTACGTACCCATCTCATTCTGAATTTTAAGAAAGGTAAGAGAAGTATTTCAATAGAAATATCTTCATTACAAACTAAACTAATTTTCTGACCTTTAGCAGTGAAATTTTATCTTTAATATGATGTGTTTAATCTGCTTGTGATATTTCAGAGACAGAGCTGATTGTTGATTGYGTTCTTATATAATGTCTTTTCATGTACTTAATGATTTCTTCCCAAAATTATTTGCCATAAAGGAGAAGAGAAACCAAGTGGATAACTTCAAAAGTGTTCAGCTGTGTAATATATGTCTATATAGTAACATTATGTTAGAGATAATGCTATCCTGTATGTCAGAAACATAACATGGGAAACCATATCATTCTGTTGTGTGTTCAGTAGCTTTTATACTAAATCAAAGCAACATATTCATATTTTTTCCAGATGGTTTTCAACTTACTTTTCTCTGATCAAATTATAATTAATGTTCTATGTTTACCCTTCCTTCCTTATCCCTTTTTCTTTTACTTAGTTGATTTCTGAATGTTTCCCTTTATTCCTGTGATCTTTCCTTCATAGCGGCACTGTCTCGGTGAAGCTTTGCATAAATCAATCAGCAATGTAAGTGATTTGCACTTACAGCTCGTGAACAGGGCATGCTTGCACTAATCAACTTGCATATCCTGCAGTACTGCTTTAGAGCTTTAGCCCATGAAATGGGAGACATGGTAATATTGGAGACGAGGACATGTGCTGCTATCAAAAGCTTGTGTACTGCATCCCTTCGTCTGTGTAACTGTGTACATGTCACTGGGCATCAGACACTGTGTACGTGGTCATACTATGAGCAGCATTTTTGTGTCATTCTTAACGCAAGCAAGCTTGTGGGCGGTGCAGACCTGTATTGCAGAGCTTTGTACAAAGCATGAGACTGATGCTCTATTATAATTTGCAGTTTTGCAGTCTAAGTCATAATTGAAGCCAAACTATCCTTTCTTTCTATTTTTTTTTTTTTAATTCTTACTATTATTTTTAATGTGCTGAGAACCTTGGATAAAAGTATTGGAAGTTCAGAGAATAGTGTTTAGAGCTGTTTTCTTTTGAATCCTCAGTACAGAGGTGTACAAAAAAGGTGGTCCAAAGACATACAAAAAGAGGCACTAATGTTGTCAAAAATATGCTCTTAAGGATATCAGTATATGCACTGAGTAATCAAAATAATATCTAAAATCACATGCTCTTCTAAAAAGACTCAGATTTCTAACTTTTTTGGTGCTTTTCAACATCAAAACAAATTATTAGAAGGGTAGACTAATCTGACTTGCTTGCTAGAATCATTTAATCCTCATTGTCCTTGATTTTCTGTATAGTCCGTTGATGCAAATAGACATCTCCAGACATTGACTCATTTCAGGCTGTGGTTTTGCAGTCACTTTAATCTGGTGGAAGGATGAACTGCTCTTGCTTATTCCTGATCTCTTCTAAGATCCTGGCCAGATGTCAGACTTCTCTTGGTCATCTCAGTTAAAATGTTTCCTGCATTTCCAAGGTAGAAATGAAAACAAAATTGTTTTGCCCTTGGCCCGTGCTCAACATGTTTATAAATTATATACTGATAATTATCAGAATTTGGAGCAGGCATTTAAGTGAGAGACAGATTTAACTTCAAGACAAAAATACGTTTTTTTTCATGTCATCTTAATAAAAGTTTGGCTAAGTTACTGTGGTTGACTTCATTTGACTGTGATCATGAAAGGCTTGTTAGGGTGTGACGATTGAATTGCCTGAGGTTCTGCAGGACTTCTGAGATTCTGAGCAGGACTTCCCCTAGAATTTTACCTCTTGCTGTCTGTGGCGAACAGGACAGGACAAGACAATGGTGAGAAACTTGAGCAACAGAAACATGGTGAAAGGGATAAGTAAGAGTGGGCACAGCATTTGTCCAGTATCTCAGTGTTCCTGCTACAGGCACTTAGAGGAGAAGGAACAGGATCTGAGTGAAAATTGTGGAATTTCCTTCACATGGGATTTTTAAGATGTAATTTGAGCATAAGGTTCCCACCTAGTGCTACGAATTGGACTGGATAATATCTCATAAGAGTATCCTAACTGTACATTCCTATGATACTAAAAATGGAGTTAGGAAGAAGAAAAAGAGCAAACGAGGGAAGGAGGAGGGGTAGAGATACTAGAGTATGGGATGAATGGAAAAGGAGGAATAGAGGATCTACAACCAAGTCACAGTAGTAGTCTCAGGGAAGCAAGCAAAAAAAAAAACCCAAAAAAACCGTGAGAGTTTATAGATGGTGGTTAAATAGGAACAGAAATAACCTAAAGAAGCCTAAGTTGTTGAAAAGCACAGCAGAAAAACAGCTTCCAGACAGGGTCTGGGTTTTGCTAGGTGTGGTCTGGCAGAGAAACAGGAAATAAAGTCAAGACTTAGAGATGAAGAGAAGGACCCAGGCAGGTATGAGGCTGCAAAAAGGTGGGGCGGAGAGAAGGGCCCAACAGTGAATGTGGGATGAATTAGAGTAGATGGGGATGTGAATAAACCAAAGGGAAGTTTAGGTAAGATAGCTTTTTTTTTTTCCCCCTGCAGAAGGAAGACAATAGTCCATTGCAGTACTTGAGGATGATGCATATATGAAAATTCAGAGCTGGACATGCTGGCAGTTGCATGGTGCAAACTCACCACCTCAGTGGAGTGAGTTTATAGGGGTGAAGAGAAAAAATACAATATATATTATATATAGATATTAAATAAAGTGTTACCACAGTGAAGGTAGATTATCAGTGGTGATGCTTAACACATTTGGTTTTGCAGCTTGTTGATAAATAAGTAAGGTGGGAAACTTTGCAGCTTGTAAAGGCTTATTCAGGTGGGAAAAAGACTGAAGAATTATAGACTAGCTGTAAAAAGCCAAGGGACTTGGCAATAAAATGGCAGATGAAATTTAGTGTAGATAAATGCAAAGTGATGCACAAGGAAAAAAAATTGTAACTTCTGTAAAATGATGAGCCTTACCTTGACCTGTTACAAGTAGAAAGTAGGTTTGGGGACTGTGATACATAATTCCATGAAAACATCACCTCAGTGCTCAATAGGAGTCACAAAAGCAAATAAATCATTAGGAATATAGGAGAGAAACAGAGAACATAACACATAGAACCATATAAACTGCTAGATAAATACGGTTTACTCTCATTTCAAATACCTTGTGCAGTTTTGGTCTCATCTTAAAAAAGAAATAGTAGATAAAGGGTAAAAGTAGGAAAAATATGATCATAGATATAACTTTCATACAAGGAGCGACTCATTAAGCCAAAGCAGTTCAATATGGCAAAGGGTGTAAGGAGGGAAATGATGGAGAACTATAGGAACATGAGTAGAATAGACCAAATGAAAAGGGAACTTCTTTTGACTCCTTTCCATGACAAGTATTGGAGATCATCATGTCAGATTGGCATGTCTGCATGGAACTTGACACAGGATATTGTTGATACTAAAAGCTTCTAGGGGCTCAGATAATGGTTGTTAGTATTTCTTCTATAAATCTGCTCCAAAATACCTCTTCTGGTTTAAGAAAGATTGCTAGATCCAGGTGGACTATGGAGTCAAGGTCCCTACATTTATGCCTTGGCCTTTTCTTCCCAGGGTAGTCCTGGTTGGCCCTTTCTGGAGGCAGAACCAGAGATTAGACAAAACTTTGGTCTGACCCTGTACAATTTGTATGTGAAATTTATATTCATTGTACTTAGTAAAAAGTTTTGCAAGTATAGTTCCCATTACAGAATGTAGTGTAGGCTTCACTACACTCCTTTAATTACACCTAATCTGTTTCAAAGATATCTGAAGGACAATACTGTGGATACAGAATATGTTAAAGGTAGAATGTATATGCCCAGACACAAAGACATTGTGAATTTGAAATACAGCGAGCCATGCTTATTTCATTTAAATTAGTTTGCTTTTTGTTTTCTTTTGTTTTACTGCTAATTTTTATTTGTGTAGCTTTTTTCTTTCAAGTCTGCTTAAGCTGTGTCCTTCTGAAAAAGAAACTAAACCGACATGTTCGGCAACAATGTTCGTGCTACAAGTTGTACTTGCTGTGCTGCTATTAATTTTTTGCTAAGTGATGGGTTTTAATGTTCTCTAACTCAATAACTTGATGTGCAATGTCGTTATGAATTTGTCATAATTAATTTTAAGATATGCTGAATCAAATGACACTATCAGACTTTCATTTATAATTCCATATTATGGAATGCTCTGAGGCTTGAAAAGTATCTTTACTGATTCAAATTCAATGGCAATTTTATTTTCCTTCCTTTGAGTCACTGTAGCAAAATTCTCTTCTGGTTAAATATTGTTTCCAGAATTGTAGGGTCTCTCTCACATTTGGCTTTAAGGGGAAAACAGGTTTAGTACTCTTAATCTGAAAAGATGCTATCTGATGTGAAGAACAAAGTATAATATTATTATAAAAAGGAAATGGAACTTTGAAAAGGAATACAGTTACTGTAATACTTGTTGGATGAAGGATCATTTGTAAAATCAGGTATTTCTAAGAAAATGAGTTATTTGTGACTCAGATTGCTTAGATCATGAAAACAAGCACAGAAATCACTCCCATAGTCTTACTGAGCTAACAAAAAAGTGTGTGAGGGGAAATCCATCAAGTGTTACTTTTTATTTGTGATGTAGAGTGGTGTGCTACCATTTCTTTCTAAATGAGAAAAACACTAGTAAGATAGGACCATAAAAAATCAAAAGATAAAAAAATCCATCAATGTAGGTATCACAGGCTGTTCTCCCCTATTCCCAGTGCAAGATTATTCTTGGACAATAGGTGTTCCCTGAAGAATAGTTTAACAATCAAGTTAAACTTTGATTTCAGACCTTGATAGTGTCATTTTTATTGATCTTTTATATAAAGCCTAGAAATAATTTTTGATAATTAAGTCATGAAAAATTGTGTTTCAGGTAGTGCTGCAATATGAACTGACCAGTATGAAAACCCTTACAAAACCATTAAAATGCAATTATTATATCTCTGATTATATATCATATAATATTAACAACAAATTCAGTAGATGGATGACATTGCTTGTCTGTCTTTTAGCTAATGCTCTGGCTCTAAAATTTCAAACGTTCTCTTCTTTTGAATGTCTTCTCTACAGCTGATATTACTATGAATAACTAATGAATATTTCCTCTTCTGTTGTGGGTTAGATCTCCTTGCTGAAGCAGAATCTGGAGATGCAGCTTTCCCAGTCACAGAGCTCTTTGCAACAGCTACAAGCCCAGTTCAGTCAGGAGCGACAGAGGCTGACTCAGGAGATCCAGGAATTAGAAGAGGAGCATCAGCAAAGGCATAAATCACTTCAGGAAGCCCATATCCTTGCCTTTCAAAACATGGAAGAAACAAAAGAGCAAGAACAAAAGGCATGTTCATATGGTTGTTCCAAACTCTGTAGAGAATGTTGCCATTCTAGCATTTAATGTACACAGTTGGAATTAGTAAAGAAAGTATCTGCGTAACTACTAAATTTCCTTTTCAGCTGATGTATTACAGCAATATTGTTATCCAATTAAATCTAAGCAAGACATATTGAAAATCATCTCTAATACTGGCATTGTTTCATGTCTTGCTTTATATGCACATATATAGGGGGGTGTGTGTGTATATATATGTAAAATTATTATCAACACACACATTTCTTTACGGTAGATTGATGTTGTTACCCTTAATACTGTATTCCTGTTTTGATTCTGAGTAGGAATTTTCCCTTACAGTAAATGTTGCATGTATTTTCTGTCAATTGACTCCTTTGCAATGTATTTTATATTTTCATTATATTGAAAATCGTATAAGTTATGTTCTGTGACTTGTGAGATAATTTTCATGCCCCATCCAAGATGTTTTTTTAAACCTTGACTAAACCAGCTTTAAAATTGGAATTTTAGCAGTGCATGGTACTTAATGGGGGAGGTTGTCTTAAGACTTTTTCAGTTCAGCTCTAGAGTGTACCTTTGCAGTCAGTTTTCCCACTGTCTGTCCTTACTGTACTTTGGTTCACATCATAGACGGGACTTGGAGCACACGAGGTGGACTCCTTTTGTTCTAAATGAAACCAGAAGATGTGCACCAGGAACATTATGCTTCATACAATTCCATAGGGAGTAAAAATGGGTGTCCTTAGGGAGCAGAAGTCCCCAAATGTGTATTGCATGCATGCTAAACACATCTATGGATCTGCATCTTTTTACATTGCTTGCTATTATACATATATCCATGGATTCATTTTTTTCTCTTTTCCAGCTGTGAGCCAAACAGGGGTTTTGTGCACAGGTAATCTTGATAACCATCAACCACTGAAAAGAAAAAAATATAGTGGGAGGATGAGAAAATATGACTAATTTTTTTCTAGAGTATGTCAATGCCTGCTTTTTGCTTCCAGTTGTTTATTGTGTAATATTTTATAAATTCTCTCGGTATAGAACAAATTTTGTCAATTTTAATTTCATAGGAATTAGAAGAACGTTTACAACAGAAGCACTCGGAAGAACTTCATGCACTGAAAGAAACACATAAACAAGCCATGGAAGGCTTTAAATTGGAGATGGAACAGGAACTTCAGACTCTACGATTTGAGCTGGAGGATGAAGGAAAAGCTATGTTAGGTATACTCTTTTCAAATTTGAAAATTGGTCCAAACCCATTATTTCTACTCATGCAGATACACACGCACATGTATGTGTATGTGCGTGTATTATAACACTGTAGTGTATCTCAGTCGTTCAGTGTTCCCCTTTAAAATCACTCTAAGCTTTAACCAGTAAGCCTAGAGTGTTCACTTTTGAAATATCTTACCCTTAAGGTTTTCTTTGGAAGAAATAAGCGACCAAAGTTCCTGATGGAGAATGTTTTCGGAAAGTAACAGGAAGAGTTGCTTAGCTGATGTAAACTGTGTGTGTTGGGTCAGCAGCAATACTAGACAGAGCTGGACTCTTACTGTTAATTAATGTAACCATGTCCAAAATAAACTTTTCTCTTTGTTCATGGTAACCAGCTTCCTTGCGCTCAGAGCTCAATCACCAACATGCAGCAGCAATTGACCAGCTGAGGCACAACCATCAACAAGAACTGGTGGCTGCCAAAATGGAGCTTGAAAGAAGCATAGAACTTGGCAGGAGACAGGTAGGAGACATGGCTGGCAACTGGCTGTGAAATGGCATGATCAATATTCATTTTTCTCTTTGCTGGAGGCAAGAACTGCTGTGAACAAACAACAAACATGTAATCCTTCAAAATCGCCAGGCACTAGCAGATAATGCATTCCTACCAGTTTCCTAAATTTCCTTGCTTAGCTTTTTCTGCCTTCTAGAAACTTCATTCAAATCCTAGAAAAGATTCCCATATCAAGGCAGCTTCCTCTCAGACCTGTGCAGCCATCTGGGAGCAGCTCGGCTTGCCAGGGGAGGCAAGTGCCCATTCTTGCAAAATTGTACTCATCCTCAGCTGCCAGGAGGAAGGAAAAAGCTGTTTCTCTTTGAAGCCAAAGTGATTTGGCAAAAAATGGTTGCTTAAAATCAAATGATTGCTTCAAACTTAAAGAGCACACAAAAACCCCCAACCAAAAACAACTCCCCAAAGCTGGTATAAACTACCTTTGCTTTCAGTAGCAAACTCATTCATTCACCTTTTATATTTCATTTTTCACTTTATACATGATTAGTTTTTCCACTAGTAACTAAAAATTCAAACTTTAAGCTCTACTGAGAGCCAGACTCCTGAAAATAAGAGGACCAGAAAATTACTTCTTTATTTGCCTATATAATAGGCTTTTCAAGATTGATTTACTGATACTCCAGCACCAAGGAGGAGGAGTAGGTTTAGAAATATATTAACAGAGGTTTTGTTGGACATAACCTTTACACAAAAGCAGAGACAGTCAAAGATGAGCCCTTTTTTATCTCTTCGTTGCTGGTTTAAAAGTGTGAGCACCAGAGGCAAAAACATGGTGCTGTCATGCAGGACTTAGGAGGGTATAGTTTCAGTCATGTGTTGTTTCAGCCCAGAGTCTGACACCTCAATGAGATGTCAGAAAAAAAAGTTTAAATTACAAGAACAGGTGTTTGATCCAACCAAATAGTGTGTACTTTTGGGTTCAGTATAATGATCTGCTAGACACGAACTTTAGTTGTACCGAGGGCAAAGCAATGAATTGGGTTTTCCTGTGTTAAAATTCTCATCAGTTCACAGGGTCAGAGTTGAACAAGATGCAAAGTGGTCTGATCAGGATATATATTTGCTGCCTTTYGAAATATTTAAATGTGTGGATGTAAATTTTCCACTGCTTTTTCTMACATAGTGTTTATATAGGGAGATATGTAGTTATTTTTAATGGTCTGTTCTTAAAGATGCCCTATGAAATTTGTGCAGTAGGATATATTTGTATTTCCTGGAGGCATGAAGGCACAAAACACAATTATACATAAAACTACTTTGAAATATCTGCTGATTTTCTCTGTGCAAACTATGTGGTTATTAATTATCATGAAACTGTAAGAAGTGGAATAGATGGAAATAGAAAACTCTGAAAAAGTTGTTTTCATTATAGGCAATTCTAAACTAAGGAGATTCATTATCAAAGCCATTTGAATGGGCTCCAGCTGAGTTTCCCAGATGTTAACTTCACTGGAATTTCTTATGCAAAAGGAATGAATTTTCTTGATTTATTGGACACAATATAAATACATGAACTATTTAGCACATGTTCTGCTGCAAGATATTTATGACCCCTGTATTTATTTGTAAGATAGGAGACTTCTGGATCAGTTTTTGTTTGTGCAAGGCATGCATTTTGAGCAATTTTCTCCCATTGAGTGAGGCTGTAAAGGAGAAAAAAGAGCATTTTTCTGAATCATATGCTGATGAGGYAGAAAAAGCTAAATGCCCATGCCCCTGGTTCTTAGAGATACCTGGTTTTTTGTTGTATATGTGRGCAAAAGGAAAAATGTGATGAGCTACTCCAATTTTAACAGGCAATGACAATCATGGGTTTTAACTTTTCTTGCAAGTGGAAGTTGTTTGTTGCATAACTTTGATTTCTTCTTTCTTTGTACTTGTATACAATAAAAAACCCCTTCACTTTGATTATAATTTGTCAGCATCGAAAACTGAAAAAATTGTCTGTTGAATGGAAAATTTTGCTCAGCTGTTATCTTCCAAAAGCAAGTACTGTACTTCTGAGAGACAAGTATATCTAAAATATTTTTTTGCTGCTGCTACTTACATCATAGGAAAAAGAATTTTTATGCCGAATATCAGATCTACAAGATGAACTGAGACACCGAGACCATCATATAGCTGAACTGGACAAAGAGATTCTGCATCTTCATGAAAATATAAGTGCATTGACAAAGGAATTAGAGTTTAAAGGGAAAGAAATTCTTAGAATACACAGTGAATCCAACCAACAGATCAGGTATGAATTTTTCCACTCTAAATTCAAGCCTGTATTGTTTCACTGGCCATTTTACTTTAAAAATTCTGCCATTTGCCATTTTAAATTTATGCTCTTAATCAAATCATGGTACATATCATTCAGTCTTTAGAAAAGTTATGCCCATTACTAGTAAAGTTAGTGACTATACTGTACAGTTAAGTGGCATTTCAGTGACACATTTTGGCATATTTTAGTAGCAGTCCACTCAAGTGTTGGTTTTTGGTGTTTTTTTTCCGAATTCATTATGTTTGTTTATTTTAAAAAGCATTAAAGGAGATGCATTTTCCATGAAATAAGCTAGAAGATTGGAGAACAGTAAGTAGTGGGTTTTGATGAATCAGTAATTCCTTCCGTGTTGTCTGATATTATGTAAAAGCCATTAGAAGCATGGCAGAAAATCATGATGAACAAAAAMGTCTGATTTTAGAATAACTCTTTTTTTAACAAAAACTAAATTAAACAGGATGCATGAGCAAGATTTAAGCAAGAAACATGAGAAAGAGCTGGATGTCTTGACAGCAGATCACATCAGAGAGAAACAAAGCATGCTGGCAGATTTTAATAAGACCCAAGAGCTGCTCAAGGAAATAAATTCAGCTTTACAAATTTCGTAAGTTTTGTTGCATTAAAAAAATTTGTGTGTAGCTGCATTTGAGTGAATAGTTTATTCTGGTGTCCGTAAGTTTCTGAAGATACTGCAGAGATGCAGATCTACAAATACATCACTAAAGTATGGGGCCTAATCTTTCACTCTTTAGGCAACACAATTCTATAATCTTTAGGGGAATTTAGTGAGATAAATTGTTAGGGGCTTGAGACCAAAAAATTTCAGGTAGGAAAGATATTAAATCTTTGCTGTTTCTAGAAAATCGGAGAAAATGTTATTTCAAATGATTTCTTTTTCAAACTTTAATACATCTTTTTTGAGAACACATGAGTTTCTTCAAGTTTATGAACAGTAAAATACCTACTAAGAAGTGTGATTGTAGCATGAGTGATGCAAACATTTTCAGGTTTGCTAACATAAGGAAAAATAGTGTCTGAAATGGAKTGTATGAGCATAACAATAACAGAAGTCTTAAGAGTTTCTCTTGAGTCAGAATGCCACCTGGGATTAGACCACCTCTGGGCAGAAGTGATGTAATAGTGTGTCATCTAGCCAGTGTTTTGCTGCCTTCCACATCCCTCATTCTTTATCTCTGTGATGTTACCCATTTGCTCACAGTTTCTAGCTCAGGACTCATAGTGCATTGAGAGCTTCCTGCCACAAAGTTGTCACTGAGGGATTTCCAGCACAGAAGATTTATGGCAGAGAAAAGAATTGGTTATAAGTTTATGATAGAAAACTTCTCTAAGTAAATATCAGTTACAAATGGACAATAAAGCCCAAATGCATCTAGTTTTTTCTGGATAATGAGCCCTCAGAAATTGTCATCAAATAAAGGGGTATAAAATTCTACTTCTCACTCACTTGTGATTGTCCACATGCACACTCTTATGCCCTGATAAATGTGGTACCTTGCCATTCAGTAAATTAGGTATAAACTACCTCCTGTTGGCTGCATTTATCTTGTATGAGAAACAGGCCTATGAGCAGCCACCAGAACTGGGTTTTGGAACTGTTAATCCTAACTTTTTTTCACATTAAGTTGTTTGCTTCTCAGTGTCCAGAAATTTTCTGAATTTAGCTGGTGTCCTGCTCCTGGCTCTTGCTCAACTTAGAGCTGTGAGGAAGCAGCCACTGGCCTAAAGTTAGCAAGCATCATCCAGGGTGCCCTGACCTGGCTTCCAGTGTGTTATCTCTCTACATACACTGAAACAAGAAGCTGTCCGAAGAGGAAACTATGTAAAAAAAGAAAACAAATTAAAAAAAAAGCCCAGAGGAGTTTTATGCAGCTGTTTCTCAAGTAACTGTTTCCAGGTTCAGCCTTACCTAAAGCATGGCCTTGTGTACATTTATGAAATGGAGAATCTGTCTTACAGTAATTGAGAGTGGGTGTCATTAATTAGGTTCTACAGCTAGAGTCTTTAAATTATAAATTATCTATTTGAAACAGAAAAAAACCCCACCAGTTCTCTGAAGGTATCTGAAAATAAAATGACAGCTGTGTCTAACCATGTACTATACTCTGGGGATCTGTATACAATAGCTTAACCCAGCATAAAATGTATACACAAAAATTAAAACAGCTGAGGCTATTTCTGTTCTGCTGAGTCAAATGCCTTCTCTGCAAATAAAAACAATCATGTTGTTCTCATTCATATTTTTTTATGTAAATACATTATATAATCTCCTCAGAATATGTACAGGTTATTTGAAGGTTATCAATATAATTTAATATTAACTGTTTTTTCAGCTGCAAATCAAAGTAAAAATCATATAGTTGCTTTTGAAGAGGAAGTATTTATCTGAAGTGAAAAATTATGTGTATTTCCAGTTGTCTACAGTTTGTTTACTTCTTGTGGAATTAAGTCTGACCTGACTTAGACAATTTAAATTCATAGATTTTTCTCAGCATTTGATTGGGATTTCTTTTTCCTTTTTAATTAAATTTGTTACATTTCCTGAATCCGTTCTAAAACTTGGTTCACTAATCTACGTGAGGGGCCAAATATGTGAGACAAGTATTTTAGTAGTTTCCTTTGAAACAATACTTAGCATCATGAGCATTTTATTTGTTTAAAAAAGACACAGTCATTTGAAATTGTTGTGTCTTCAAAACTTGTTCTTTAAGAAAAAAGGATATTTATGCAGTTATTTGTACAATTATTCTCTCAGTTGGCTTATTTCACTTCTCTCCTTTAATGCTTTCCCACCAGGCATTTCAAATTTCCTCTTAGTTTTTTTTCAAATGTTTATCAGTTGTTACATTAGATATCCTAATAGCGAAGTGTTATTGCTTTTGTTTTGCAGCTCATTCCTTTATTTCATCTCTAATGCTACTAAGTTGATTTTGTGGAGAGGAGTTAGTTACCTATTAGTCTTCAGTGTTCTTGGATATCTTTGTTCCAGTGTGTTCCACATGAACTGAGGAAGATGCTGCCAGCTTTTTCTGTCTATTCAGTTTGTCCAGTATCACAAGAACGCATCTTTATTCATAGTAGTCTTCTATTAAAATTAAAAGAAAAAAAGATACTGTTGTTTTTCCTCATTAGGAAAGCAAATTTCCAGCTTTTGAAATTTGTTATATGTTAATATGTTAATATTAAATGTAATGCTATGTAGTCCCTATATTTTACATAAGAATCAATTTAGCTGTGTCTTCTGTCTTTCTCCTGTCCATGCTGTGGTTTTGAATGCCTTATTTTCAGGCTGACTTCCAAGAGGCCTTTTTCAAACACGTAGTAGTGCATGCACAGAGGAAGGATGTTAAGTTTTTAGAATGTTGCCCAGATTACTAATTGCTGGAGCAAAAGTTATGGCTCTTGGGGTTTTTTGGTTTGTTTTGATTTTTAACTATCTAAAGGTGAAAGAGAACATAGAAATTAATTTCCTTCAAGGTGATAAGAAAGTCATCTTCTGTTTTTACTCCCTGAACTCTCTGTTGTACTAATCAAAAATGTGACTATTCACTTGTCATTTAACACTGGATCAGGCTAAAGGGGGTATTCTTCTTTTCTATAAAGTTTAGAAGAAATGGAAGAAAAATATAAAAACAGAGAATCAAGACCAGAAGACTTGCAGCTTATCTCAGAACTGAAAGACCTAATTGCAGAGCGGGACCAACTCATAAAGAAATTGATTGTAAGACTTCTATGCTCTCTTGGTGTAATATCTTGACAGATACAAAAATTAATCTATTCAAAGTGTTCAAAATGTATTTAGAGAACCAATCCTGCTAGCATGGTATTCATGTTCTTTAAGACATTATTCTTGTGGTTCCAATGACTCATAGTAGTAGAACTAATTAGATACAGAGTGTTTTCCACAACCAAGCATAATACATTATTACAAGAAATATTTTGGTATGTCCTTGATCAGATGTCTCCTGTCTCCAATCCTGGGATAAGCTGGCCATGTGAGCCATATAAGAAATGCTTTCTTCTGTGAGGTTTCTAAGACCAATATCCTGACCCRCTGAGCTTCCCAAATTCAGAGCACAACACTCTGACTGGGGCTAGTCTGATTAGATCCTGAGTAAGAAGCAAGAAGGAATGAGAAAATCAAAATTAATTAAAGATCAGAATTTAACTATTCTTAATCTTCCCCAGTACATAATCCATTAGGCTMTGTTCACTCTCGGGACCATAGAACTGCATGAATGGAAATCATTTAGATTATTCCATATAATAATATATAAAAAACGTGAAATGCAATTTTTAGAACTAGCAGTATATTTTAAAATGTAAGCATAAATTTATTTAAGAACATTTTGTAGGCAGATTTGGCCACAAACTGATTGAAAATGCATAAAAAGAAGTTTCTATTTGTTGTTCTTTTTAGGAGGACAAAAAGTTCTATCAGCTGGAACTAGTAAACAGGGAGACTAACTACAACAAAATGTTTAATGCAAGCCCTAATGTTGGTGTTATTAATCCATTGGTAAAGGTATGTTCCATGGACTTCATTGCTAAAGTAAAGAAAAAGAAATCTAAACTTAACGTATAGTAAGAAGAAGAAATATATGTGTATGTGTGTGTGCCTGCATCTCTACATAAATCACTCCTAAAAGACATGTTCAAAACAAGGGACATAGTTTTCCATTTGTCTCTACTTATTTTTATGTTGGTTTGTTTCTTTTGTGTTGTTGAGACATCCACTGATGCTGTTCCTTGGTTTGCTTGACATGTGTGACATAAAACACAGTTCTTCATCACAAAAATGCAAAATCAAAACAGAAAAGTGGCAGAAAGGCAACAGAGGGCAGAATGGTAGCGTGCAATAAAGAGCAGTGACACCCCTGGCTGGTTTTAGTTTCATAATTTTTCTTGGTTATTTTGGAAAGTGCAAGGGCACTTAGCACTTTTTGGAAAGCGCTCAGGAGGGAAGAGCATTAGAAAGACAGAGGGAGAGGGAACACTAAAAGGAAAGGAATAAAGGTTAAAAGGAGAAAGGAAAGAGTATTGAGAAGGGCATGGAATRAGTATGAAGAGGGAAAGATGTAGAGTAAGACTGGAGAACTGGAGTGACAGACCACTGGACAGTGGAGGCAGCAGGAGACAGAAGTCAGTCTCTAACCTTTGCAGTTTTTGTCACCACCTATGACAGTGAAAGGAGTTCAGTAACAACCTTTTCCAGTTCTCTGTGTCCTGCTGAATAGCTGCTGGGGAAGGCTACTGTACGCACAGGCATAGTAGCCTTCCTGTCACGTCGAAAGTCAGCAGCATTCTTTCACGAGGACTGTGAATAGACTGTGGTAGTGTACCTTAATACTATCTCTTTTCACCACTTCAGGAATGAGTCCTCTGACATTTCCTTCCTCCTTGTGATAACCCATAGGTTATTTCACTTGCATGGAAGGGGAAAAGATCTGTCTCAGCTGTAGAGACAGAAGAAGACAGGAAGGTTCTGAAGCAGAGGCTAACCCAAGGGGCACAACGTGAGCAGCTCAGATGCCTGAGAGCTTCAGTGATCAAGGTTCAGGCTCATGTTATTTAAGAGGAGGTCTGGCTGCATTGAGATCAGGCTGTGTTATTTATCTAAGCCCCTTATTACAGTTTCACATCAAATCAGCATATTTCACACTTCTGCACAAACTCTGCTGCAAAATGTCAGTAATCTCCTATGATTTTCACGAGCTGAGCAGCTCTCACTAGCTTATCTGTGGATGCCTGATTTTTATGCTAAGTGCATAAAAGAAATTAGTTTGGGCCCATTAGAGGCAATCCCAGGACTTCCAGATACTATTTCAATGGTTGTTTGAAAATATTGGAAGTTTGTCTGAACTACCCTTTTATAAAGATGTGAAGTGTAACCATCTAGCATATAAGCTTGTGTTTTGTGTGAAATCTGAAGTGTTTGGGAAAAGTACTTCAGCATAGAATTTCCATAGTGATAATTCATATATTTTTATAATATGCTTCTATCACTTAAAATGTTTAGACTTTAGAAGTGTCTTTTATGCCAGAGCATTCTGATCTTTCATTTCATGAGTTGTGGMCTATGTTACTTTATTTTGTCAAAGCATGTACTGTGTTATTGGAGAATGAAGTACAAAGAAACTGAAAATCTCATTCTCTTTTCTTTTTTTGTAAAAAAAAAATAGACAGAAGTTATGATTTACTACAGGCTTTGCATACTAATGCAAAACTACGGCCATTGCAGTATGTATTACAGCTTCTCTAATATATGCAATGGATCTGTTTAGTATTACATTATTACATGTAGAGTTTCTTAATACTTTGCATGAATTTCATGGAAACAATACACACAATTTTCTGTCTCCAGATTTGACTGCTTCAGAAGCACAGATTGGTTTATAGATAATATTAYATAAATTGTAGCATTTTTCTAAGCACTTGTGTGGATAACGTACATTTTCCAGAAATGAGCTACCTGCGGAGCACACAGATTTAACTAGTTTGTTTAAAACAGTTTTAATTACAGCGTATATTGTCTTGAAAGTGTATTTTATGTACAGTTGGTTACTTTTACCTAACTATTTCTTCTGTCATAATGTTATTTCTTGCTTCTTCAGCTACTACAGCAGAAGTGTATGGGACAATCTTAGTTTAAGTAGCTGACGGTCTTTCACTTTGGTGCTTAAACCCCACTTTTTTCTATTATAGCTTTCTGTTAAATTGTTGGGGTTTTTTAATTGTGTATTGCCAAACACGTCCACGGGTGTGTGTCTGCAGTTAGCAGCATTTGCATCTGCCAACACTGGGGAGATCAGGCACTGAAATCAAAGCTAGCAGAAATCTAAGGAGAAGAAAGTGCAAACGAACAATGGGACTCTCTGTCTGTTCCCATCTGAACTCATGCCCACCCTCAAATAGAGCAGCTCTCCTGTTTCAGGTGGAATTCTGCTGGAAAGTATTATATAGAAACAACATGAGATCCCACTTGTCTTTCACTTTATTTAGTTCAAATTTGTGTAGTTCATAAGCCCTTAAGGGGTTTTTCTCCTATCTGCTTTGTTAGGGTTGCATATAAGTATTTGAAAGAAATTATTTATTATATATTCAAATAATACATAATTCATTATATTTCTGAGCAAGGGAAATTTTTATTGCCTTGGGTGTGTTAAAAAACCCTATTTTTGGAAATAAGGTGCTTTTAATAGTAGTATTTTATTGTGGACATGGAAAATTTGATAGAAGTCAAAAAACATACACCATGTCCTGTCACACGGCAATTTTACAAAAAGGAACATAATTCTTCAAAGCATTAAAATATCTATAAAAGTAGAGAAGATGAATACTGACTCCTTTGTATGATGTGTTCTAGAATGTAAAATAGTGATATAGATTTCCTTAGTGTTTTTCTCCCCTTGAAATACTAGCAAGAGAAGTGCAGAGAGTATTATGAAAAGAAAAATGTTCAGTTGTGCCATCTGGTGTCTAGAAGTGGCAGCTATATTAGCATCAAAGCCCAGCCTTTTCCTTGTGCAAGAAACTGAACTCCTGTACCGTCATTTTTTTTATCTGTAGCTGTATTGCTGTAATGCTTGCTGACTGTGAGGGCATAATTGCTGTGAAAAAAGTGTAGGTGCTTTTCTAGGTTTCATGGTCCAGTTACCAAAATGTGGCTCAGTGAAACCTTCTGGAGAGATACGTTTTTTTCATCACTGAAATTTGCTGTAATTGCATTTGATAGCAGAGCTGTTTCATGGATATGAAGAAAAGATTTAAGTAAACGTGAAAAGTTTAACAGACTGAAAGGAAATTTGCCACAAGATTGTCAATCTATAATGTTTAAATAGAACCAATATATGTTTAAATAGAACCAATGTTTCAGTATAATGAAAATGTTATATTGAAATACCTCATATGATATACTCATTGATTATTACACTAATTCATAATAACTTAATCATCTTGATTAGAAATTGGATTTTTCTGTGAAAATTTGTGGTGTTCAGGTCAAAGCAAATGGAAAACTGCAATGGAAAAAGAGCCCAATCTTCCCAGTTCCTCTCCTTCAAAAAATTCCAAACCAGCCATCAGTAAAACTTTTAAATTAGCCAATGTCCTCGTCTGTCCTGGTGCAAGAAGCCTTCCTTACGTTTGTTATTTTTAATGCAGCAAAAGAAGAAGAACGATAAATCAACAAACAGGTTTGTGAGTGTCCCCAATCTAAGTGCTCTGGAATCTAGCGGAGTGGTGGGCAATGGACATCCAAACCGCCTGGACCCCATTTCTAACTCACCCATCCACGATATTGAGTTCAACAGCAGCAAACCAGTACCACAGCCAATGCCACCCAAAGAGCCCAAGACGTTTTTGAGGTGAGCGCTGCCTCACCAGTCTTTTTTTTTTTTTTTTTTTTTTGCTTAACTCAGGGAAATTTTGCATTCTTATTGAGCTGAATCCCACTTGCTTTATCAGCCTTTCAGAGGTACAAGTACTCTTATGGCATTTTTAATTTTTACATTATATATGTAACCTCTTTATAGTATTCCTTTTTATTGTAGACCTTGTTGAAATGTGAAGTATATTCTCTCACTTTTTCCTAAGCCTTGAACCTCGAAAACCTTTATAAATACCTTAACAGAATTCATGTGCTTCCAATTGTTTACATATATGAACAATTGTTTTAAATGTTTGTGTTATTTACTGATTTTCATTTAGGAGTTGATACTAGCACGGAGGTTTTTTTATCCAGTATTATGTGATAAAGATTTTATATAAGAAAATTATTTTCCGTGCTAGGTGAATGGTTTGTGTTTCCTCTTTCCTCACCTATATGAAATTTTTTCATAGGATAACCTTACTACAGCAACAGGAAATGTACAGGCTTGGGTGCTTAATGCTGAGCTTCCAGTAATCAAAGCCAGCATTAAAGTCTCAAGTAATTCTCTCACAAAATAATCTACTGAATTGAATAACTTAAAAATGGCATTTTAGAGGCAGGATTTTAATCTTTTAGGTTGATGTGCCCACATATTAAATGCACTGTAGTGCTGTACTCTGTATTTAGTAGGTGCTGATCTCTTACCTCTAAGTTGCCAACTTAAAGCGATGTGTAATTACTGGTTCCACAGCTGATTGTTTGCTCTCTCCTTTGGTTTAATGCAAAAGATCACATACCTAGCAACTGCTAATTACAAAGGGAAGCAAATTATAGAATCTAAAACAGATAAGGGAAAACAATATTTTTCAAGAAAACAAGTGGAAAAAAAAAAGTACTGTTGCTAATATTTTTCCTGTGCATGTGATGTGCATGAGTGTGCTTGGGTATCTATAAACATGCATGTGCATGACCCCATGGACTGTGATGCTGGAGTTTTCACTCCAAATTGTTTTGTGCTYTGTATTGCCCTATAGCAGAGATTATTTTATTACCAGTTTTTATTGATAAAGGAACTTAATTGTGTAATTAAACTTAAATTATTCTCTCCCGCTCAGTTTGTGAGACTGTTAAGTGTTCAAAGAGGAACCAAATCCTGTTTGCAGCACAGCAGTTTGTTTTTTCTAGTAKTTTAGTGTATTTTAAGTGTGTGCATGAACAACAACGCAAGTGGTATTTGTGATCGGTGTTAAGTATTACAACAGTGTGTATTTCTGTTCAGTTGCCAGCCAGTCTTCGTGAGCACGTCTGCAAATATGATGTTTGCATCATATTTTTCAAAATTAACTTTACCACAGGAAAAGGATGCTAAAAGAGGACCTTCTACAGTCATGCTTTTCCAAGAAAACTCTTTTTATTCTTCCTGAAAACTAACAGTTATTTGTGAGATTTTAAATTATGCTTTCCAAAATTACTATTTGCCCACCCTGTAATGTGGCTATGAACTGACTTGTCCATGCTGCTGATGCTCTCCAATGGAGTGGATGATCACAGATTCTTTAGGGAGACATTAAATCATGTCCTAAGGCACACTGATAATTAATCCATGGAAAAAACAGACTGTGTTCCTTACTGAATATTCTGTGATTCTTGTTTTCTTCTCCTAACAGTTGTACTTTTTGCGTAGTTGTGGGATAATTTTTTTTTTCTTTCTGTGAATTTAGCCCTCCTCAGACTGATGCTTCACCAGTGGCTTCACCAGACCCACAACGCCAGGAGTGGTTTGCCCGATACTTCACGTTCTGAGAGATGATTTGTTTTTGTGGCACAGCGTGATGTGGACTGTTTATAAGAGCATGACCTTAAGTAAACCCTCATGTGAACAAGCTTTCCTGTAACTTGTCAAACACTGTGAATGAGAAAGTATTTGTCTTTCTGATTTGAAACTGCACTGTATTACATGTTATATTTGTTGGAATCACCTGACATGGTACTATACAGTATGTGTAATTATAACTATTATTTTTGTTTAAAATGGAAGAATCTTTAAACTTTGTAATTACTACATAATAAATTTTGGTAGAACAAACATAATGCTTTCCCCCTTTTTCCTATAAATGTGTTTTCTTTGATTTCAGGTAAGACTTTTCCTCCCAAATAACATAATTGCATGGTTACTATAAATACAGCTTAAATTGTAAAAGGAAAAAGTATCTCTCTCTCACTCTCTCTCCAATTTGGGCAGGATATGTTTAATGCATCCCAATTCCCTTACTTTGTAGCAGTTTAAAAACTGTCTCTGTCTAACATTTAAAAGGAAGAATGCTAAATAAAACTAGTGTAGCTGCTGGCCTTCAGAGCACGTTGATTCTGGTAGAAGATGAAAAAAGCTACAAACCAGGAGCTATTCATTGGGTAGGGGAGTTGACTCCTCACCTATTGCTCATGAGACTTCACCATATAGTTATAATCAAACATTTTATCATTGAATTTAAGCAGAAACTGTTCCCACAGGTTCTATATTTCTCTTGTGATTATTGATGAAAACAAATGCTTGAAATATTTAGAAAACTGTACTAGGTATCTCTGTATAAATCAATAATCTATATTTTGAGCATATAGTCCTGCTTTGGATAAAATTCATGTTTGAAATGAAACAAAAAAGGAAGCCACAAACAAACAAAAAAATAGCTACACAACTTTTCCCCATTTATACATACTACAGATACAGATCTCTCATTAAAACTTAACTTCCCTTGTTTATTTTAAATTTTTTCTTTGTCTTAAACTGATATATGAAACTGTTTTTTCAGCTAGTGAGCATGATTCCCCAATCTATACCTTTKATGATGTCAGTGTTGCTCGAGAAATTTGTTGCAGCATATAGAAAACCAGAGCTTATTGTCTTTTTTATATTTTTTCATTCAAAGATTACCACAAATTAACTCACACTGGTAGTCTCAGGGAGAATATTGTCTTTGTTTTATGAATGTATTTTTAAGCTGAATCTCTTACCTTTTAAAAGCAAGAAAAAAATGTTTGAGTTATTTGAATAAGGTTCTAGTTAGCATATACAAAGGTCTTGAACTTTAATATTTCATCCGAAGCCCTAACTACATCCTTTTTTTGCTATATGCACAAAGGTAAATACCCAGATGAAGATACTTGCTAATTAAAATGAGTTTTATATGTACTATATGTATAAATGAAAAATTTGTATGTTTTCATATAAACAATATAAAAATCTTCTAAATGCACATTTAAAAACTTCTATCTTATAATTCACCTTGAAAACGCCACTGAAAGCTGTATTCTGGTGATGCTGCCATGAATTAAAGATGTATACATCAGATTTTCTGTAGCTGGTGGACTCAACTGTAGGTATATGCAACTTTTTAATTTTAGAAGAAAGCCATATTGGGCAAAATGTCAGATTTCTTGGCTGTTACCCAAAATAAAATTCACTAGATCATTTTGGTATAATGTTCTGAAGTGAGTGTTGTGTATTTTTTCTTGCATGCTTTGCAAGGGATCAGCCTTTTTCTTCCATCCTCCACTTCATTTGTGCATTTTTACATATATTACTGTTCAGTTATTCATTCCATGAAGATGATGATACCTACATTTACCTATTCAGTAAAAGGTGTGCCCATTTTTTTTTTTTACTAGTAGGCACCTGAATGTTAAGAAACACTCAGTTACCATGTCTGCCACAGTCAGGAGCTGTACCACTGCCAAATCATCTCTTAAACCAAAAACCAACTCAGAAAAAGAGCCCAAAAACCAACCAAACAAACAAAAAAGTGCCCAAAAACCAACCAGAGGAAACTAGGAAAAATTAAATTTTCTACCAAATGTATTCCTAAAACAAGGTAGTGTCTGGCTTTCGCGATTAATACAGGAACTTGCATGATCACTGCCATTGTGTTCCTGATCTTTGCAGTATCTGGTATTCTGGAAAAAGTTAAAAGTACACAAATTAGTGAGTTCATAGGCAGCCTCAGCCATGGATGCCAAGAGACATGCTGTATAGGGTATAGTCAGAAGCCCAAGTTTTACAGCCACATGAACATCCAGCCACATTCATGCTGCTTAGTCTAAATCTTTCCCTAACCTGTGAGATCCATGAGCCCTTCTCAGGTCTTTTGCAGCCTTGCTGGCAGTGTCCCGGTAGCACGCTGGAGTGGGACCTGTACCAGCACCCTAACCCACAGTATTAGTGGGCAGTTCTTGCACTCCCCTGGGACAAACCCAGAGTGGGGGCACATTCTGTGTTCTGTGAAACTGAAAAACAGAGCAGTTTTAAGTCTTTGTCTTTGTCTTCATTAGCACACAAGACTATTGGAAGTGACCTGAAAGCAAAAATATTGATACTGGTTTATGCAAGACAGCCATTCCAAGTGGAAAGCAGAGACAAACGGGAAGCATTCCGAGCCCAGGACAAGAGAGCTTTTCAGGCTGGTATCTGCCAGCGCTGTCTCCATCCACTCGTTTGAAACAATTACTTGCTCCTCTTCTATTTTGCACCATGATTTCAAAAGAGGCTACCCTTTTGGATTTTCAAAAGAGCATAATACAGTTTTGATAACTTCATGTTGAGTAAACATTTCTTCATTACTCAGCTAAGCATGTAACAGTTACTAGTTATTGCTAGATAATAATAATACGATAAATAACTTGAGTTTTTTCTTGTAGGAACCACTACCTAATTGCAGCCTTTACATACCAACATCAGCTACTTGCTCTGTAGTTGTAAAAATCAGCTGCCCCAGTTGCAGGCTGCTGCACTGTTTTTCATGCTGCAGCTCTGATTGTTTAGGCTACAAAACACAGTCTGAGAAGGCACACAAGGACACCTCCAGGAAATCACAAAGATGACAGCTCTGCCAAACCAGACCCCAGGTAACTGTGCTAACAAATGTGTAGCAATAACTGTGTCTCATCATTAGGAAAAAAAGCAGCCAGGTTTTGTACCTTGCAAGACAGCACTGTAAACTGATTAAAGTTGACACTGAAAGCATATGCCAGACAGGGCTTGTTTTGAATTTTCATAGTGATCAATTTATATATAAAGTGCAGATCTCAGCAGTGGTTTTGCAGCTGTATGTATTAAATTGGTTACAACAGGACCATTTTATAAAGCAAAATGTATTTTTCTTGTAGAGCTATATCTAGGGGTTAAAACATTTCCTCTTTATAATGCTGTGAAGCAGTCTTAGACTTTTGTTGGAAACACTGTTTCCTTCAGGCAACATCTACAAACACACTGAAGAAGTTTGTGTTTGCAGACAATGCAGGAGAGGTAACTGAAGTTCCACCCACTGATTAACCAGACGGGAGTCCTATGTAGAAATCCTCTTCCAATACCATGTGGAGCAGCAATTCAGAGAAACCTGATTTGTCACTGAAAGCACCTGTGAAGTTCCACACAGGAAACTTTTGGCCAAACATTCCTCAGATGAACTCATGGATAGTAAGATACTCAATATAGTCAAGAGGTGAAGCAACCACTGTAGCTTTCTTATTCATTAAGATCACATATTTAAATATGACTGGGATGGAAAAACACCCAACATGCTAGACATTCAAATTATCTTATTAAGGCATGTGAGGCTTCGAGATGTGTGCAACCCGCGACGGCGGAGGGGGACTTGCAGGAGGCWGCTTCAGCTGCCCTGGGGCTAGCCCTGCCCACAGCCCCTTTCCCCTGCCTCGCAGCCCTCCCGCGCTGTACAGGAGCAGCGTCCGTCTGCAACGGGGAAACAGAGACATTGAGGCAAACTGCGGAGTACGGCACCGCTGSACGGAGAACCCGTAGGCGGATCTTTTGTTCCCGAGAGGCCGAGCAGCTGGAGAATCCCCCGTGCCCACGAAGCGCCGTGGAACCGGGCCCGCCGCGCCTCGCCTGCTCCCTGGAGGGCCGGTTCTCCCGCACCTGCGGCACCCGCGGGAAGCGCCCTCGCACCCCGCCCGGCCCCGGCCGCTCTCCGCCGCACCGCCCGCTGAGGGCCCGCCGGGCCCGGGCGCGGAGGGGCGGGGCAGGAGCCTCTCCTCCCGCCGGCTGAGGGAGCTGCGGCCGCTGCCTCGGCGCGGCGTGACGCGAACTGGCGGGAGCGGCCGTGGCCCCGCTGCAGGTACCGAGCGGGAGCGGGGCGTTCGCGCAGCGCTGCCCGCCTCACCGGGAGGGCGCGATGCTGGGAGCGCAGCGCATCCCGCGCTGCCGGGCGGCGGGACGGGACGGGACGGGACGGGACGGGACGGGACGGGACGCGACGCGACGCGACGCGACGCGAGAGGGCAGCGCTCCGCTCGCCGCCTCCTTCAAAACTCGTGGTGCTGGTGGCGGCCGGGGCGGGAGCCCCGCGCCTGCCACCGCCTGGGGCCGGGCGGGACGGGCAGGGCGCTGCTGCTTCCGCCTCCCCTCATCGCCGGCGGAGCGAGGGAATCGGTGGCCCCGCAGTTTCGCTTTTGGCATTATCGGAGATGAGCGCCCCGCCCGCTCCCCGCCTGCCCCGGCGAGGGGCAGGACCGGCTGGCGGGGGCGGGGCAGGCTGGGTTGGCGGGAGCCGTCTGTGAGGGCGGCTCGGGCCGGCCCTGTGCCCGGCGCGGTCCCGGTGCAGCAGCGGGGTGGARGAGCCGCTGTGACGAGGTGTCCCCGCCCGAGTTCATGAGCCGCGCCCCGCCCCGCCTCGCTTCGCCTGCCTCCGCGATGGGCTTTTCCCAGGGAAAGACAAAGTTTCCCGCTCGGCGCGTGCCCGTWCCTGGAAGGGCCCCCGTGTGACCGCTTCCCCTCTCCTTGCCCCCGCGCAGGGACAACATGGTGCTGAGCGCGGACCAGGTGAGCCTCGTCGGACAGGTGTTCGAGTCCTACGTGCTGGAGCACCACAGGGACGAAATCCTGGCCATCCTGAGGGAGGCGGACGAGCAGGGACACTACCCCGTCGTCGTCGACGCCTTGACGCTCTTTGAGACCAACATGGAGATCGGGGAGTACTTCAACGCCTTTCCCAGCGAGGTGCTCCCGATTTTCGACAGCGCGCTGCGCCGGGCTGCCCTGGCAGCGCTGCAGGACAGCGCGGACCCGGCACAGCTCAGCCTCAAGCAGAACCTCCACGCCAGGGTCTCGGGTGAGTGGCGGGGCAGGGGCTGCAGCGAGCTGGATCTCCCAGCCAGGACTGCCAACATTTCCTGACTCCTCAGGGAAACCGGCAGTACTGCGAAAATTTCCTTACTCTGTAACAAACTGTTGGGGCGCCAAGGAATGAGCAAGTTTAATTCTTGCCGCTTCAGTGTTTGATGCAATAGGGAATCCTTAGTGTTTATTAAGCAGCGAAGGGCACGTGCAAACACATGCAGGTGTGCAGACCATCTCCAAAAAAAGCTGTGGCCATCCCCACTGGTCTGCGTGCAATGGTTGGTGTCTGTTGCTGGGTCAGGGCTTACCGCAATGCCTTTCCAGGACAAAGACTCCTCAAATCAGTGGCTGGTCTTACATTATTTCACTTCTAGAAAGAAGGTTGAGAGAGAAGAAAAAGAAAGACGGAAATAGAAGTTCTAGGGAAAAAAAAGTTTTAGGGGAAGATACATAGTTCCTAAGTTTTACTGCAGGTTGATTTCTTTAGGGTGCCGCTTGGCTCCCAGTCCTTATTGGCTACAGCCATCTTCCAGAAGAAGCAAAGTCTGAATTTTGAGTTGTCTTGTAACAATTTCATCTGAAACTGTCGAATTTTATGCTTAATTGGTATAAAATTGCTTATTATAAAATTGGAATGAACTGTTGGAAGGCATGATCATTAATGGAGGATTTAGTAATTTTTTCACTGCAAGGCGATATACCATTATTCSTTATTATTAGGAAATTTTTAGTAGCTTTGAGGTTTGGTAAATGTGGAGTGCTGGTTCTGGAGTTAAAATGTCTTTTTTGCCTTTTGTGGGAAATTGGGTCAGTGGTGGCACTGTCCCTTCTGGTGGTTTCTGATCATAACAATTTGGAGCAATAGTCTGCAAAGCCAAGAGCTGGCAGCCTGTGTTTCCCTCCCCTGCCCTGTTGTAGAGTGGCTTATGATCATTCAGTCTTTTGGCAGCTTGAACTTGGATAAATCACAGTAGTTAAATAGGCCTGTGTTTCATCCCAGTAAGTTTCCATGAAAACACATCAGAAGTACGTTTAGCCCGTGGTATTCAGGTATTAAGGAGCTTGTACACAACTGCTGAGTATGTTGTGTTAAAGGATGGCCTCTGTGTTGTACTGAAATTTGACTCCCTGTGCCTATGAAAGCAGGAGTGAATTAAAACTCCTCCTTGTGTTGTGGGATGAAATTACATCATTCAGAGCTTCAGCATAAAAAAAGACTCCAAGTATGATTATTTTACAAGCTACCAGGAAGTATTAGAAGGAGTACAGCAAAGGGCAGATGATCTCTGCATGAGTAGCGGTGTCTTTAAGAAAAAAGAGGTGTCTTTTCCTCTTGTCAGCCTGTTACTGGACCTGATCATTCCTCCCACAGTGATGTTTTGTCTAAATATTCCCTTATCAACCTCAGGCAAAATTAGCCACATTTGATCAAATAGTTTTAATAGCTGATAAAAGCAAGTCTGTCTGATCATTGATAGAAGTTAGTCAGCAGACTCAAAAATAACTCCATCACTAAGGTGGAGAGAAATTGGTGAAGAACAGGGAGGGTTATCCTTGAGTGGTTCAGCTGGATCAAAATAACATCTGTTCACACAGTTTGGTTAGTGTTCTGTACCACCAAAAGGCTCACTGCAGAAGAAAMAAAAGAAATAAGCTAAATTATCCTTTTTTCCACCCGGGTTTTCCCATGACACTGTTACCTTTTAAGTGATGCTGGGTTCTGATTACCTTCAGGATTCTCATCTTGGAGTGCCACTTCCCATTCCTACATCAGATGAGGAGGGAATGAGAAGGTGGTGCACTATTCTTGGTGGGAGCAGCAGGCAGCTACCTGGAGTGTGATTGATGGCATCTGTGTGTCAGTCTTGGAATGAAGTGAGGAAAAGTGGTTTTGTTTATGCCAGGTATAAGAAGCAATCTTCAACACACTCCTACCAATATGAACAGGGCATCTAGGAATTCAAAAAAGGATTCAGGGAATGTGAATATACAGTAATTAATAATGGATGATTACCCTGAGTTCACAGAAGAAAGKAAAAGATTAAGTTCTTTATCTGAATTTTAGCATTGTAGGAATTTGATTGTATAACTTCTACTTTTGCTACAAATCCATTATTTTTCCTGACTTACCATTAGMCTGAGCACCACTGTGTCTGTTACTGAAGGCCAAGCTGCTTCTAATACTTTTTAATAGCTTTTTTGTGACTAGTACAGTCAAGTTGATTCTAAGAGGTGCATACTCAATTAAAGGGTTTGTCAAGCAGTCTAGTATGATCAGAATGAAGGCTCCTTTTTTCACGTTCAGACTCTTGTCTCTTCAGAATTCACAGAGGTGATTGTCATATATCCTGACAACAGTGCTGCAGCTCTCTCTAGTGTGTGATGTATTTTGCAAAGCTTATTCAGGGGCACCAACAGTGAACTGAGAAAAAAATGCCAAAAACAGGTGAAGAAATAACGGATTTTTTTTTCCCCTGAACTAACAAGAAATGCAAATCTGTGGTAGAAAGAAAATTTCAACATGCTTGGTAGAACATTTAAATAGCTTTATTAGAGTCAGTCAAAAAAAAATGTTTGCAATTTTACAAAATACTTTCTTTTCCAGATTATTTAATTCCTTTCTACTTTATTCTTTTATCCTTTAAAATTAGTTTAATAGTTAAAAATATTTTTTAAACAAAAGCAGAAGGTCAAGTGTTGCTTAAAAACATCAAACCAGAATGTTTCTGCATGTCTGAAATAAAGCATTTGGTTTTGAAAACACTGAAATAAATACAACTTTTTTTTAGCAGCCAAAGCTACTAAGAAGATTTGACCTAAATGCACAAATAGTTTTGGTCCCCTTAGAAACATCATTTCCTAGCAGATTTTTAGTTTTACATCTCTGTTTCCTAGTTCTGTTTTGGAACTAAAGCTAAGAAATTATTTTAAGAGTAGGTAATTTTAAGTTTATAATTATTAGTTTCTTGTAGTTCATTACTAATTTCTGAATAGGCAATATTTTGCTCAGGTGACCATTTATTTTTATAAAGKCTTTATAGGTTGTTGAGATAGATTAATCTTCCTGAGGATTTCAGCCACTGTGGTGCCAAGTGATGAGTGAACACTGGAGTGGGATCAGTACACCACTGATTGGCTGTTGGGCAGGAATGAAAGGAGGACATGTGGAAAGCATTCTGTCACTATGCATTTGAATGTACAAGTGAATTTGCTTTGGTTGTGTTCATAACCCCTTTACATTTTTTTTATGCTATCCTTATGCTTGGGGTTTACTGGGATGCAATGTGGATTTAAGGTCAATGTGAATTTGCTTAAACTTGAGAATTCACACAAGATTGGGAGCTACACCTGTTTAACTGCAGGAATAACACTAAACCACAGTTAAGTAGCGTAACTAAAAATTTGTAATTCAGATAAACCAGTTGTAAAATAAATGGCATCTGCAAAAAGAAATTAATAGATAGATCTGAGAACATGAGGATCTGTTTGGATGAATGGAAATTGTTCATGACTGTTCACCCCTTGGCAAGAGTGGGAGAGTAAAATGGCTACAATCTTCAGTTAGTGCTCAGTGTCTGATGATTTTCACTATCTGAGGCCAGTGAATCAGATTTATGGTACAACAGATGAATTGTTGAATCACATTTATGAAACAGTAATAACAATGGCTGCTGTTCATTTCAGGCATATTTTTTAGTCTTCCTGTTTAACTGCATTGTAAGTCCTTGTTTTATAAACATAACTTTATGCTACATGTATTTTTGTCTAACAGGTTTGCCTGTTTGCCCAGAGCTGACTCGAGAGCACATTCCTAAATCCAAGGATGTGGGACACTTTTTATCTGTTACTGGGACTGTCATACGGACCAGCTCGGTGAAAGTTTTGGAGTTTGAACGGAGTTACATCTGTAACAAGTGCAAGCACGTGTTTGTTGTCAAGGCTGACTTTGAGCAGTACTACACATTCTGTCGTCCATCAGCCTGTCTGAATGAAGAAGGCTGCAACTCAACCAAGTTCATGTGTCTCTCTGGAACAACCTCTTCTCCTACCTGCTGCAGAGACTATCAAGAAATCAAAATTCAGGAACAGGTAAGGACAAAAAACCCCAACAATGGATAAAAAGGGGAAGGTATTAAAGTATAGATGTCTCACTTACAAAAAGAATTAACTTACAAAAGAAGACATTTGCCTAATTTGCTGTTGAAATAGCATAACTGTGCTAATTTTAATAAGACTATTCATATTTATGTCAGAATTAAGATTATCCCATTTTCGTTATTAAGTTTTACATGCTATGATAAGTGGCAAAAGTTTTACAGATTCTGCTGTTGTTTAAAACAAATGCCCAAGAAGACTACAAGAAGCCAGGCAGCCCATTGGTTAGAGATTTCCAGTCAAAGGGTTAAAAATTAAGCCACTTCCATCCACTCGATATTGTACAACAAACCTGGAGTCAGTCCAYAGATGAAATTTCCATGGGTGAAATTCCATTCCATGTTGAATCCTTACAACACCAAGTGTGCATTGTTTCTCTAAGCATTTTCTGTACATGACGCAATGTTCAACACTGCTTCTGAGGACTAAAGATAGCCCAGTGTTGGCCAAGGCCAGCTGTTGCTGTGTAGTATGGTCAATAGGTGGTGTCTGAAATGTCTCTTGCCTTCAGCATTACTGAATTCATCAATTATTGCCTATGTGATCCTTACAGAACTTGCATACAGAATTTGCATTTGTTTTCTGAGGGTGACCCTGCGTGGAAGTACAGCCAAGGTGGAGGAGTAAGAAACAACTGGGCATATTTTTATGGTAGCGCATAACTAAGACAAAACTGGCACAGGAAAATCTACACTATGAAAATTTAGAATAAGTAGGGTATATTGCAGTGTGTAGTGTGTTTCCTACTGAGCTCTGCAAATAACTATGCATGTGCCACCAGTACTGACAGTGATGTGAACTGCCTGTGGCCATTTAGATAATACACAAGGGGGAATTAACCTTCCTAGGCACCAGAGAGTGAATAAATTTAGAATATTTAGAATGTATGACCTGTGCTGCAGAATGAAAAGGTACTTCTGGCTTTTGTTCTTATGCAGTGGATACTCTCAAAACTATTGCAAGGTCTAAGTGTAAATGGAAAGATGGGTGTGGAAATAGACTGTGACAAGATTGCATAGACTTTGCACTGGAGAAAAAAAAAGAATTACAAGAGTTASTGGCACATTTGTCAATATATATTTGTTTTTTCCTGTTGTTGATTTAATCCTTGACACCTCAATTTAATCTCAAACTGTCAAATTACAGTTAAATACCAGAAAAATACAAAGAATATTCTCTCAGTGTATACTTCAGTGAAGGGTTACTTAACCCATGCACATGCTTCAGTACCCAAAGTCAACTCTGCATATTAAAGAAGTATCTAGTAATAACTCAAATTATAATAAAAAAAGATCAACTCTTTCAAATGACCTCTTTTAGTGAGCTTTCTTCAGGAAGATATTGAAATCACACAGCATCTCCCAGCACCGAGCACCTTCTGCTAATTTAATACCCAATCCCATTTCCATTAATATCAGCATTAAACTTTCATTGTGAAGTTCAGGGCAGCAGTGGCATCCTTACTCTAAGTTTTATGATAAAAAGCAAGAACTGACCTCAGTTCCAGGAAAGGACTGTAGGTCCTTCAGCCAGAGSAACTATAAATGAAAGGCTTTTGAAAGGTGCTGTTCTTAAGAAGTGCTTTTCCTTCCCATCTCCTAGGTTCAGAGGCTGTCTGTTGGAAGCATCCCTCGTTGCATGGTGGTTGTTCTGGAAGATGACTTGGTGGACAGTTGCAAGTCTGGTGAGGATATAGCAGTTACCACATATGTTTGTACCACAAGCATTTTTAGTTTTCCATTTGAGATGAATCTTTGTCAAGTGGCTCTCGGTGCTGGGGRCTTCTCAAGTGAGGTGTGTTGATCTGTCACGTTGCTGTCTCAGGCTGAATGTTAGCGTGGCAGTTGAAGATTATTCTAGAAAATGTCATGCACCCCCAGKTTACATCTTGACTGTTTGACAGATCAGTTTCAATATTTAATGTGTTGTGACATACAGAAAGTATATTAAGTCTTGTTAGTGTAGGACACCAAACCTCTCCAGGAGATTGGCTCACACAGCGTGAGGTGCCCCTCCATAGGTTCAGAGCCAGGTACCCTGACCTCCTATCTAAGGAGTGCTGCTGGGGGAAAAAGTTAAGTGGCATTCAGAGAAGAAGCTAAYTGGCAGCAGGGTGAATGAAGAATGGACTAAAAATTCTCAGATAGGCATATCTCCACAAGAAATTATTTTCTGGGTGTCCTTTCTCAGAACACTGTACCCAGAATGTTAACAAGTGATTCTGGGGTTCATCACAAAAGTTACCAGGAGCCAAATAAGTTTTGACTAATTTTTTTTGTATAATCCAATTGAAAGAGCGTCTAGAGTTTACCATGAATTCCTCTCCTAAAAGAGGAAACAAGCAGAGGTATATCTTTAAGAATTCACCTCCCTTCAGCAGAAGTGGAAAAACATAAAAGCTTCCTAGCAGATACTTAAACAATCTGCCTTGTCTTTCTTTTAGACTACCAGTAACTGCAGGAGGTTTTGCTTTTTGTTGTTAGATTTTTTTAACCTTATTAATTAACACAGGATCTCAATCACATTATTATGCATTACAGCTAAGTGAAATGTCTGCATGTCTCAAGGCAGTTATTATTTTACTAATTTTTGTTGTTACCTCTAGGAGATGACATCACAGTGTATGGAGTGGTAATGCAGAGGTGGAAGCCTTTCCACGAGGGTGCACGCTGTGACTTGGAGCTTGTTTTAAAAGCCAACTATGTTAAAGTGAACAATGAGCAGCTAGCAGGTGTTATAATTGATGAAGAAGTTCGCAAGGAATTTGAAGACTTCTGGGAAAGGCATAGGAATGATCCCTTAGCAGGTTAGTAGTTAAAAGCTTTTAAGTAGGGCACTTGATCAGATAGAGACGAAATCAGGAGTGAAAATACAGTGACTGAACACATTTTCCCTCCATTATTCTATCCACCACCTATTCATCAAGAATGTATTTTTTCAATACAAGAACATGACATTCTTACTTTAGTATTACTGGGGTGGGGGCGGGAGGAAGTACCAAACTTACTGCGTTGATCTTCCTTCTTTTGAGCTTTCTATTCAAGTATTTTGTGGAACATTTATTAATAAGAAATGAGAAATAATGCAAGTATCAGGGGAAAAAATGTGTTTTATAATCAAGAATGAAGAAATATACTTCTTAAAAGAAATAGTGTGGACCTTTAGTCAGCACAGCTGTTGCCTCTAGGGCGAGAGATCTGGCACACTGCCTCTGCATCCCAAATTAAGCTGTGAATCTTTACCATAGGACTTAGCACATCTTATCTTTAACGTAACTCTTGGAGGCCTAGACCCTTGATTTAGATGCAGTGGAGCCTCCCAGTTCACAGCAGCTTCCACAACRCTCAGTGTTCAGTATGCTCGGTCCTAAACTTACCATGGTCTGCAGTCAACCACCTTGGAATTACCAGGAGCTATGTCTGGAACTCTGTCCCTCTCTGAGTGCCTTCTCCTCAACTCTGTGGAAGCTCAATGGATTCTTTAGGATCTCCATCACTGAACTTCATTAGGCTGACATAGGCTGACACTCTGTCTTGTAAAACCCTGGAAAGGGCTTAGTCTTTCTTCTTTAAAGACAAACAGGAGGAAAAGCAGGTGGGAAAATTCMCCAAATTAGCCTGCTCACATAAGAAATTGTGGATCCTGTCAATGTCAAAGATTCTTCAGAACTGCATTTCTGAAAAGCAATTTAATTGCCAGCTTCCTTCTGTTTGGAATGAGAATATTTCTTATCAYACTGGTTAGAACTGTTCAGAAAGTAATTCAGGATCTTCTTTGAAGGTCCTTTTTAATCTTTCATGTTCAGGACAATTTTTGGAAGCTTGCAGGGAGCAATGTGATTTTATGCAATATTACCTATTCTGAATAAATAAATATGAAGTGGCTACAAGAAAATTGAGGTGGAAATTAGAAGGACTCTGTCTGCCCAAGATGRCTGTTTCAGGCTGTTTGTCTGAATTTGAGTTGAAATTGAGGGCAGAAGTCTAATCTGACTAAGGAGTCTAAGGCCATTTCACAGCAGAATGTGTGTGTACCTGTACTGTTTTTGAAGAGATAATGGTAGCCACTCCTGCATTTYATGTCAGCCATTTAATGATGCTAACTCTTAACTGTGGAGTTAAATCTGGAGCTATGCCATGGCTGACCAAAGTTTTTAAAATTTCACTTTTAGATGGACAAAGATGTGATAATTCCTCCAAATGTGATGTTATCACATTCCTCCAGATGTGATAGGACCTCCAAAAGAAACACATATGCCTTAAGTCATCTATTAGGTGCCTATATTTTTCCAGTACCATGTACTTGCATCTAAATTTAAAACATRAAGTTAAGCTCTCAAAATGGGTCACTCTCTTTTATTCCCTAGCAATGGGAGTAACACATGGCATTAAACTTGTGACCCTTTATGTGCTGGTGATGTCRGAATCTCAAAGGACAGAATTAGTTCTGTTACATATCTTCCAAGCCATCAGCATTTTCAGAGCAGATTGAAAGATTCTGGTGCTGGAGAGAGACTATGGTAGGAAGGAGGAGAGGGACCTGTGACACAGAAGGATCAAAGGAGAAGATGGAAGGTAACAATGAGAAAATGAGCCATGCTATGTGTGCACAGGTTTAGGGCAAAATACTTCAAGTGTTAGAAGTTTTCKTAGTTTTTTAAAATGTACAACACACCAGTTTTCAAGGGAATATTTTGAAGTCTGGAAACTTTTAGCTTTCATAGCTCCTACACTTTAACTGTGAAACAAAAGAATTTGCATGATGGCATTTCATTAGTGCCTTTTCTCTTGCTACCCAGACCATACATTCCTTAAATTGCAATAAGATTGGCTTTGCTGCTTGTGATTGTGAAAGACTTACCTAATTTCTGCATAATGATGGAAGTTTGGATCAAACAATTGCTCTAGGTCCCATTTAAAAACAAACAAAAACCCCAAACAAAATAATAGTAATAATAGCAATAATTTAAATAATCTCTTTTCTACCCTGTTCCTCTTGCTCAAGAATGAGGTCCAAATTATTTGTGATTGTACATGAGAGTCCATGGGAAACCAAGTATTAACTCTTGGGGCAGTRCTGAGTGCCATTTTTTGCTCCTGTTTTAGGAAGGAATGAAATTTTGGCTAGCTTATGTCCTCAAGTTTTTGGGTTGTACCTGGTGAAGCTGGCTGTAGCCATGGTGCTTGCCGGTGGTGTGCAGAGGACTGATGCTACTGGAACTCGAACCAGAGGTTAGTATTTTTTCTTACAGTATCACATCCTTTCTAACAGTCATTCCCATCCCTATTTTCACCCACATCCTCCCCACCCCTCCAAAATCAAACCAGTAAGATCTTGGTAGCGTAATCATCCCATTTTCTTGAGTGAGAACAATTTTTAATCAATTCTTCCAGAATCTCAGACAAGTAAAGTGGGTGTCTAGACTTTCTCTTTTTAATTTTTCCCAAATAAAACCCAATAGAAACAGACTTTCAGGTTTCCATTAGGTAGAATATTAAAGGCAGCTGTTTCATCTAAAACATAAACTCACTTTTTATTGTATAAGTGACATTTTGAAATGATTTCTGCTAGAATATTCCCAGCAGTATTTGGCATCAAAGGATGGAATCTTAACRTGGATCACTATAGTACATTGAAAGGAAAAATCAAAGGCTTCATTTTACTTCCTAATGCCAGACTTTTCCATCTGTGATTGTCAGCACATCTCACTTAGTCCTGTAACTCCAAGTTACCTGCCTGCTGATTCTCCTTCTGTTATTATTAGATGGCAAATATGCGATGTGCCAGGTGGTACGCAGGTCATAATCTATGTAGGTCATAATAATTTTAAATAGTATGTCTCTGTATACAAATACTGGATTTTCTTAATGATCCAACAGCTAAATAAAGTTATAGACTTTATATTTGAATTGAAGTTGATTTTTGTAGAAGACAGTGAAATAATTTTAGAGCACTTCACTGAGATGGTAGCAGCCAAATTATTTACTTCTGTAGTTTCATTGTTTTGAAATTACAAAGTTGTGTAACTGTTGGCAAAGAATTAATTAATTAAGAAAAACAACCTGCTGATTTTATTAGTCCATTTTGCAATAATTTAAGTAACTGAATAGTAGAGTGCTAACTAAAACCTGGTATCATTCTGTTTTGTGTTCAAGAGTGAGTTGAGTCTGAGAAATGAGCATTCTGAAATGTAAGAACTCATATTACAGGAAGAGTGTCAAATACCTGCTAATACTTCACAAATATTTCATTGTAAATATGTGTGTCTAGATGACTTTATTAAACAATATATTTATCACACCCAATAAATAGTGCAGTCTTAAACTGAATTACATATTGTAATGTATAWATGGTGCTAAATGTTGGGTGAATAATGACAAGTAGTATTTAATCTGAGCATTTTGTGTCGATGTTTCTCTGTATATGAACTGTCTACTCCTGCCTCACTGTTTTCTCCCAAGGTGAATCACATCTTCTGTTGGTGGGAGACCCAGGTACAGGGAAATCTCAGTTCCTCAAGTATGCAGTAAAGATTATGCCACGCTCTGTGCTTACAGCAGGAATTGGATCTACAAGTGCAGGTATGTGCTGCTTCAGCTGGAACAGGTTATCTTTTCACTCAAGTATGGTTATATAGAAGCCTTCTACATATATGAACATATGTGCTCAAGTTGTGTGAKCACAGTTGAAGCAGAGAACTGCTGTAGAGGCATATGAGGCCTGATCTGACTCTCTGCAGAAGGGCAGTCCTGCCCCTTCGTCAGTATCCATGGAGAACTGTGATGAGCTCCTAACAGGGTACCTTACAAGGCTCATCCAGAGACACCTCTCAATGTTCTCTGGACCTGTATTTTAGCATTTTCCAGCTATGACAAATATGACACCTTTCCAGAGCTCATGCTGTGTGATGGGCTAGCATTATTTGGTTTCTCCCAAACAGATAATCTCCTCTCTTATRTGTTCTGTCTGGGTGCCAGTTTGATTTCTGTTTGCTTTCTGGAAATTCACCCCTGTGTTGACGAATTATTTCTTACTCATGAAGATGGTGATGGTTTCAGAGAGCAAGTGCTTTTTTTTCTTCTTTTTTTTTTCTTCTTCTTTCTTMTTTTTGTTAAATTTAGTTATGTCCCAGCTGGCTCTGAATGCCAGGCATCTTTACAAACTCTTCTGGGGACAATGTGCAGGGTCAGATTACCTCTGCCACTGACTTTATTTGAACAAATGAATATATTACTTGTACATTCAAAATCACAAAATAAATTAGGGTCAAATCCCAGTCTTAGCTAACTTGTAACTTGAATATTTCTCAGAGAGTGCTGCTTATCATTTTATGTCTGGGAAACAGCATTATGTGTAGATGGGAGAACCAGAGAATAAATCTTCCCGAGTTCTGTAGCTGTGTGTATCCTGAGTCTTCCATAGCTGTGGAAGTGGAACATGATGTCAAACATATCCACTCCTGTGTGCAGGGAACTTGTTATGAAACACATATACCTCTGATTTTCCATTCAAACTGTTAAAATAGGTCTGGAGAGAAGCCAGAGAGAAAATTTTGGCTTAGCATAACCTTTTCTCCACTTTTTATTCTGTGTTAAAAATTGAGAACAGTCTGGATAATTTCAGATTTGYTAGGGGACTTGCAGCGACCTGGAGTGAAATTTTGGCATGTATTTCAATGTGATTTTGCCCATTTTTGTAAGCAGTGATGTCCCTGTGTCAGCTGTTCTTGGTCTCTGATGTGGCTGTTGCCTTCTTCACCACATCTTCCTGTGCTTCATCTTCCATATGATCTCATTTCCAGTTCAGCCATRATGGCTGGGTTCAAAGACATTTCCCTGAAAACAAATACTGCAGTTTATGAGCTTACTGTGGTATATGTGCACTAATGATGTGTGGYGATGAAGTTTCCCCTCATTAAAGGATTGTCTTGGGCCTTTAGATCATCTACATTTCACTTAAATATTCCTTATATTTTAAAAAACTTCTCTCCCAGTCCCTTTCTCCAAAACCTGTCAGCAGATGCACCAAATTTCTACTTCAGAATTCTTCAGTAGCCTTATCACAAGTGAAACTTGAGTGCTTAGCAAGGAATCTTATTAACTCTAGTTTCATTTCAGGGAACCTTTCCATGGCTAGAACTGCTGGACTAAGGTATTAATTTCTAGACCAGGAGTTTGGATGTTGTTTGATTTTTCTTTGCCTTTCCTGTGCAAGGAGTGTCTTACAAATCTGCCTGTAGCTGTACCTAACATTGATTTTGTCAACTTGCTCCCTGTGCAGAAGCTTCAAATGAGTTTGGAGTATTAAACTGCTTTACTTTCTTTGTCATAATTGAGCACTTTGAATTACCAGTTTCTGCTTTCTCATAATGTACAAATATTGAATTGCTAAGTTTCACTTTTAATTAGTTCCTTACTTTACACAAAGAGCAGTCTGGATTGCATTTAATTGCTGGCTCTGGCATTACAGTCCACACAGGCCAAAAGACACACCTGAGATTGGGTAAACCCTGAAGAACCCCTAAAAGCTGGATCCCTCTTTTAGAAAAAACTGCTGTTATCTCACCAGCCTTTGGTAGGTTTCTGTGCATTAACATATCTTGTACCCTCTACCCACCTGGTACTGTTTTAGGACATAAGMTATTTAATAACCACTGAATTAGAACTCCCAAACTGTGTCATACTAGTTTTACTTGGTTTTCTGTATGAGCATTTAGTTGTACCAGGACAGCTTATTAGGTCTTAAACATTCTCCCTGTGCCAGAATTCCCTTTCTTTCCTGGTGTACCTTAGGTATGGTGTGCTCTGAGATCCACTCTGATACTTTGTGCCCCTGCAGTATCATGTGCCTGCTGCAGTCCATTAACCCATACAGACGTGACTGGAATTGCCTTGCAGAATTTCAGACAACAGTGACCTAAGTCCTGCAGCTTAATTTGGTGTTGAGCCTCTGCTCTTTCAATCAGGTTCCTGCCTTCCCCTGCACTTTCTGAACAAAGTCTGTGCTTCATCAGGTATGTTTTGCCTGATTCAGAAAATACAACCCAGGAGAACACCCTGCTTTCTTCCTGAAGGTATGGAAGACCCGCATCTTTCTGTYGCACCAACAGGCTCAAGTTGCCTGCTTGCTGCAAACAGCCCTCACAAATGACTGATAATCTGTTCTCTGTTTTGAAAAAAACAGAACTTTACCTCCACTCAGTGAATAAGTTTYTGAGTTTACTTGTTTTATTAAGCTGCCTTCCTTGCAAACACTTAGCAGAAATTTTCTGTTGAGAATTCTCTACAAATTTAATACTTCCATGAGGAACCGGGGTTTGTTCCTCCCACATCTTTTTAGTGACAGTTGGCAGGCAGAAGACCAGCCCACATGCAATAATTCAATGGCAGAAAAGTATTTGACCACTGTAGGACTTTCTGACTTGTAAATGAAAGATGGGGGAACCATCTGTCCCACTGTTTTGTTCTGTCTACACTGTATTTTAAAGGCTCGGGTTCATTCTTCCCCACTAGTCTCTCATCTGAGAATCACAGGGAGTCATTAAGCTACCTTTTMTTTTTAGAAATTGATACATAGTTTTCCATAAAGATAGAGACTTAGTGAGGCTTAACAGGATCTCKCCGGGGGTTCTCACCTTACTACAGAGTTTAACAATCTGTTTTGCACTCTCCAGAGCCACAGTGCCACTTACGCATATTTGGATGAGATAATCACTAGTAAGAAAATATTTAATTTACCTCTGGAGCTTGAGATCTGCAATGATCGAGTGGTGTGTTCAACTCCATGGGGACAGGAACCAACACATGCCTGCTGCTGGCAGATCTGGAGCTCATGGACATCCAGGCCAGAGTCATTCTGCTGCTTCCTGGTGCATATTTGACTGTTCACATTTCTGAAAGTTTTGTTTGGTGTTGCATCCTTCCACAAATGGACTGCTTAAACAATTTTAGAACAACTTGTCTAAAAATCTGGGAGACTATCAGCTGTTTCTCCAGCTCTCCAGTTCTGTATAACATGCCTTTTTGAGCTGTATGACATGCACCCTTCTGGCCTCTCCTCCTATAACCTCTGCAAAGCCTTGCAAGTACTGCCTTCTTGCTAGTATTTTGCCATGTCTAATGTTGTCCATATCATGCCAACAGCAGTTTGCTACTTATTTTCTTTTTCACTGAAGGGAACTGACTCAAGGGGAAACCACCTCTTTTTTTCTTTCACAGTAAGCCTCCCCCCTGCTAGRCAGGCTTCAGGTGCTAATAGCTGTCTGTGTTCTGATCCATTAGAAACCAATCCAAATTTGCTGACGTAAGCCATCCAGCTGTGGTTATAAATAGAGTATATGGTGTCAGTATCCTGAGGTATGCAAGACACTGAAACTGGAGATATTCTTCCCTCTTTGTAGRTCTCCAGACTGTCCCTGTGCATTCCCTAGTTAATACAAGCCAAGCAGTGCCAGGGAACTGTCTTCCACCATGGATTCATACCCTGACCCTGATAGTTATTAATATGGATGCAGCCTTTAGATCATCTCTGATCTTCACTTCTACCATGGGATTGTTTTCCTGCATAGCTATAGTTCTACATGAACTTGAAGTATTTTCTATCAGTGTGTACCCTGAAAATATTTTCTTAAGAGCATGGCTTCACTGGCTGTTCAACAGCTGGGCCTCAAGCAGGAGAGGCCTTAACGCGGTAGGAAGTCTGCTAAACTTCTTGAAGAAATTTGAAGTTGTGATCAAACATTGTCAGAGATATACCCCATCTGTAACAATGTCCCATCTCTACTTAAGTTCCCTTAATTTCCTCTCAGTAATGCTGCTCCAGGATGGCTTTGTCCTGAGACAGAGGTTACCTTAACTACTTGCATGCCAAAGATTATTTAGCCAAGCAGATCAGATACCCGTCTTCAAAAATTTTGGTTTTTTCATACATCTGTATCTGAAGACCTGTAGTTCGGTTGGATGGGTAGTACTGCAGGAGCAATCTCTTTGTCATGTTGGCTGAAGGTTTCAGGTCTTACTCACTTCTGGTGTAACACATCCAGGCCAGCCTTCATCAGACTTTTTCATCCTGCTGTTGAAATGGCAGGCATTTCAAGCAGTTGATTTTTGGATGGGTATCAGATGTCTGCAGGATTCCCTTTACCATACCATGAAGCCTCTGCTTCTTTCCCATTTGTGTATGTCTGCCCCATCCTTCTGGTGAGATACAACTGGAGAATACCTTGATTTTGAAAGGTTGGCCTCCTTATCTCAYGGTCCAAGGGAGTTTTATAGGGAGACTCAAGAACTCCTCCTGCCATGGACAGCAAGTACCCAGCCATGCCTCCAAACTGGCATTACCTAAAGCTGGAAATGTTAAAGCACATCCTCCCTCCTGAAATGGCCTTTGCTTTCTAAGTTCCATGTAGAAGCCTGGGTTTTGCCTTTAATAAAGCCTGCCTCGTGACTCCAGCTGGCTACTCTTCCTTAGATCACCTTCTTTGCATAGACCGAAAATCAAGGAAAAATCCCTCCATCCGTATTCTCCAGCCCTGTTCTCCTATCACACTACACAACCAGCTCTTAAGAAGCAGAACTTTAACTGGAAACAAACACAAATGGGAAGGCCTAGCAAGSAAAGTTCCACTCACACTGCCAGCCCTTACATGTAGTAGTCAGTTTTGCTGCATCTTTCTGGCTGGTGCTGAGCAGAGCCCTCCAACCAGCAACCACAGCAACAATTTAACCAACATCTCCAGACCAAACTTCTTGGCTCCCAAAAAAATGAGATAATCTATAAGCTTGCAGACCACTGTGCTATGGATAAAGGAGTAGGGTAGTTATGTACATGAAAGAGCTGCAGCTCCCAGAAAGAAACCAGAAGGTTTAGTAGTTAACTTAGCTCTTTTTCTGTCCCTGGTAAATGACAATTTGCTAGGAGTGTACGTGCATAGTACATTTGGGGTTTTTCCTTTTTCTTTCCTACGAGCATTTTCAGATGGCACTTCACAATCAGTCTAGCTGCATGTGGCTACCTTCCACTCTGRCCTGACTTCCAGAAAACCAGCAATTGAAGCACCACAAAGAAAATAATGGACTATCAGATCACCTGACAGGTTTCTCTTTGTGACTCTGTCACTCAGATAACAAGAACAGAGATTTTCCGGCAAGCTATAAACTAAGTTACTGTGGTTATTGTAGCAAAGTTCTGAGTTGCTTCATTGTTGAAGATTGGTAGTAAGAGCTGGCTTTTTCAGTGGAGCTTTGTAAAGCCACTGGTAAGATTAAATTTCACTAGTCTCCATTATGATGGACCTGGAGCCTTTTTGTCCCCTTCAAACTCAAATGTCATAGTAATTCAGACTGAAAGTGATGCCTGAATARATCAGTGACTGTAAGCTGAAGGGACAACTTTTTTTTCAAGCTAGACATAAAAACCCCACACATTTTTCATCCATAATGTTGCCTTGTCTGATCCATTTACTTCTTTGTACATGATTAACCTCTGATAAGCATTGTGACACTCTTCTAATGGAACGGAGTCTATCTGTCTGTGGTGAGAAACATCACCACTCCTGTCAGTAGAATCTGTAGCAGTCCCTTGCCTCTTGGTCTCTGCAGGTAGAGGTTCATGGGAAGGTCAATTCATCTTCGACCTTGAAATTTTAATGCTGTGCTGTAGATACTGGGTGGCTGTGTCATGTGCACAGACCTGCTGTTCTGGAACTTCTAGAGATCATGGGCAAGTCTTTATACATGCCCTACATGCATTCTGTAATATCACTAAGTTCGTGCTGGGGTATTGCCTGAAGTCTCAGGAGGACTGGAAGTTGGTTTCTTGAATTCTATTTCTCTGGAATGTGAGAAGGCAGGGTGTATGGATTGCTAAGATCTGGACAAAGCTGCAGCAGACCTGAGGCATTCAGCCTCTCAAAAAACATAGAAATTCCATTTACCTTGCAAAGATCATGAAGTAGGGTTGTTTGTCTCCAATTTTCACCAAGCACAGCCTTCTTTTTACTGCAGCTGGTGCGTCAGCTCTCTCTAGGACACATTAGTGTATCAGGTAAGATGGTGCTAAATTCTACTGCAGCATCCTGCCACACAGTTGAGCCTGAAGTTTACTGCACCCAAGTTCTCATGCACAGATGACTTCTTCCTCCTTAAGAGAACAACAGAGCTTCACTTTTTGATTTCTCTAAATGAATTGGTTTGCTGGGTAACATCATTTTGCTGACTGAATTTTGTAGCTGATTTTGCAATAGCAGCAATAGGATTTCCTTCCAGCCTTCATGCTACTGATGGATGGATTCTAGTTAGAGCTTGTACTTAGATCATGTTTTCATCTGAATATTCAATAGGTGCAAGAGTTTGAAATACTACTACAGTAGCCTTAATTCAAGGCAGACTTCACAAGCCTGTCACTCCTTCCGCAGATAACTAAGTTATTTACATGCTTACATTTATGAGATATCTTAAGTAGATTTATAAACAGAACATTAAGTGCATGAAAAAAATCTCAAAATGTCACTGCAGACCTAAAAGTTGCAATATAATTGAAAACCAAAGATCGTTCTTGAAAGTTCATAGAATTTCAGCCCTTAAGTGAAGTAACTGCTTGTTCAGGGAACCAGTTCTTTGTGTTAGGTCATACAAGTGAGTGTTAATAGTTTTAGATTGCTGGTTATCATTTAAACAATTACAGAGAGATTTTTAAGAGCACACACTAGAACTAGGGTTCCAAATATTAATGGATTTCATTAATTCATTCATCTACCCTATGTACTGCTGAGTTTCCATAAAAAGAAAAGCACGTGCATGTATATTCAGATCAGGTCATGCCTTTGCAATTTAAAAAATACATGTTTGAAATGAAGACAATTTCACTAAGGATATGGAAAGACAGAAGCACTAACTGCCTGGGACATCTTCATCCCCATTAGAGAATGCAGAAAGAGAACAGAAAGCATTCTATTTTTATTCAGAGCTACCCTGCCAATCATCATGAAATCTGCCTTTTTTTGAAGGGCCTGGAACCTACAAGAGTTCATAATTTAGGCAGTGACTACTAAACAGCAGAACTATATTCCTGTAATCTGGCATGACAGATTACAATTTAAATACACATAGAGTAAATATATAAAGCTAATTAGGATTGAAAGGAATAACTAAATTGTTAGTGTGATAATAATGTCTTAAGTCTTTACAGTTTACTGCTTAGTTCTTTTTATCGTCAAGGATATCTCAGGTAATAGGGATGTCTCAGTGCAGAGCTTCAGGGCAAGTAATGTATCTTTGAGCGTGTCATGCCTGCCACAACAGGGTTTGAATCTCAGTTTATACCAGTGCATAGGATTGCCTTAAAGGGTAGAGAAAAAACAGAGAAGTTCCAGGTGTTTCAAAAAAAATCAGAGAAAACACCAAAACTCCTTATTACTAATGAAAAAGACTACACTAAAGCATACCTGAAATAAACATACCAACCAGTAGTGGTACAYAATAATCTTGCAGAACAGCATTTTTGGGATATTCACCCTATTTCTTTTGACACTTARAATCTTCTATTATTTGCTTGCATCCTTCCAAMCAACTCCGTGTGCTATTAGGGTGGCTGAAAAAAGGTTCTTTCCTGAGATACCCGCCCCAGTCCACATGAAACACTGTCCCAAACAAACCATATTTTGACTAAACAGCAGCAGCAGGAGGTTTAAAAAAAAAAAGTCCTAAAATCCAAGATAGCAGATGGTAAATCTCAAATTGCACGCTTTAAGTAACAAGTATGTGCCTTGAAAGGAAAAGAAGCTTGCACCTAAAATTATACTGTGCTGTCTGCTTTCAGAGCAAAAGGACATTTTTGGTTTTTTTTGTTGTTTGTTAATAAGAGATACTTTTCCTTTGCACTTCATCTAATGACAGCTTTGTTCTTAAGTTGCTATTAAAGGGCACTTTATATTTGGCAATCTGGATAGCAGAGACAAGGACATGGCACTATTCCTTCATTTTGCCTGAATGTTTTAACTTTTAAACTTTTTTTTTTTAGCTTTTAATAGTGCTTACAAAATAAATGGGGGGAGGGGAGAGAATACATATACTTTAATCAGGTTTGTTTTCGACCACATAGAATAACACATTAGAAAAAAAAGGCAATTACTTAAAAATAGTTGTATTTATATTCCACAATCTGCTCAAATACTGTTTGTTTGTTGGGTTTTTTGGTTGTTTTTTTTATAAACTTTCTACAGGATGTTTTAAAACAAGTTCTTCACATTGCTTCAACTATGTACTTATGGAATTTGAGGGAAATAGTTCTGGTTGTTTTTACAGTTTAACACATATACAGTACCAAAAGGATGGTGGTTAGTCACATGCAGTCCATATGAGATTCTAACATAACATTTAGTGAATTTTCTGATGTTGACCACCCCTTTGATGCTGAAGGTAATGCATCTGTGGAAAGCAGGGACTGTAGATTTGGGTTACTGCTCTCTGCATCTTCCAGTTTTTCAGTGTTGTCCTCCCAATTAATGTGGAATCTTGTGACTCTGGGGTTAGATGCCAAAATATTCCTTTGAAGCTGGGAAAGAAGAAAATACATGGATTGTAATGTGTACATCTCAAACTGGAGTACATATGCATATAGATCTTTTCCTTTGAGTCCCCATAGCCTTGTTTGTGTAAAACAATTTGTTTAAAAAGGGAATTCACATAAATGTGAACCTATAGCTACTACCTATGGATCAGAAATGTGCTTACACTACACCCCTTATTTTCCCTAATAYCCTACTCAGCAAAACAACCACTTTCTCAAGAGGATATTTTTACTGTTCCACGAGTTCAAGGCTGTGAAAGAGATCTGCAAATAAAGTGCAAGTGTTTACTGTTTTATCCAGCTTTTAGTAAACCAAATGACTTCTACCCCCACAAGGATTTTGCAAACCACAGTACTTCATCAAATTTTACATCAACTTTATGGTATTTGCAATACCTATTACTTCCATCAACTTCTCATCTTCATTAAGAGTACAACCTATCCTTAAATGAAACTACCACACTTGCGATTGATTTCACTAAGAGGATTAATCTACTAAAGTTTTAAAGTAAAAACATTTCTTAGATTTGGAAGATACTAACACTGTGGCAGTGGACATGATTAGTCATCTATCTTATTCTCAAGGCTGGCCTTCATTTTCCTTTGAAAACACGTTATATTCATTTATGTATGCAGCAAAAAAAGAGAAAATGCTCATTTTCTCTTTAGGTTGAAAAGGGGTGAAAGATTATACATAGTTACCTGGAGGACGGCAACTAGCACCAATGGACACTCATTATGAAAGTTAAGATCACAGGACAAGATTGCTTTGTTAATTTTATTCTCCAAGAAAGTATATTCTCATTAAGTATCTCCCAAGCCCTTATGCAAACTAACATGACCATTTCTTTTTGAGAACCTAGTAGAGTTTCTTACTCATTTTTAAGTCAATTTTAAAACCTTCTACTTGTGCATCTCCAGTTTGTCCTGAAGTCCCATGAAGGACTCCGTATACAAATATGTAATAGCTTTTGCTGTTCTTGTTCATAGSAGCAAAGCTAGCTTTTTATATAAACACAGAATGAAGACAAGTAGTTCTAGGCATTCTAAATTCAAGTGCTTTAAGGGAGTCACCATTTTGGCATTTACAACCAACATAAGAAATCAGTTATGATTTAAATGAAATGAAGAAAGGAATACATCAAAAGTTTAAGAATCCTCAAACTTAACTGTAATTTTGAGAACATATTGAGTATCTGATCCCTGAAAATTAAGTTGAGCATAGAAAACCATACTATTTCACTTCATCTTTTAATTCTAGTCCTGGTTTAATTGTTACCATGAAGGATATAATTTTTATAACTTAATCTGTGTACTTCCTTTGTCAAATTGTCCATTCATCAGATAATCATCCAACCAGGCTACCCATGTTCTCTCATTTTATACCTAACTCGTTTTTCAGTGTATTTGTTACAGTTTTGCAGAAACTGCAGCTCTGACACTAGAACAGCTGGGTAACAACTGYAGTAAATTATTATCTACGACTTAGTTGCAGGTTGATGGGCCTAGAAAAAAACATTATTCTGTTTTTCTGAAGAATGGAGCCACTTTGTCAACAGTGGTGCAGGTGGAAATAAATCCAATGGTTTATTTCACAGTCAGTGTGAAAGTACAGCCAAGTCTTCAAGATAGTAGAAATTTTTGATGGTTTCTCAGTATTATCCAAATTTATGRCAACTACATGGCACTTGTAGTTTGCTCCCCAAGTATCTTCCATTAATTGATGCCTCATTCCATGCTCTTTATGAAATCACTTGGGGTTTGGTTTTGTTTCTTAAAAACCTCTTTCTTATAGAAGCATACCTCTGACACATGACTGGAACAAAACATGCCTTACCTTAGAAAAATCTGGCTTTACTGGTGGGTTCTCTCTCAGTTCTGTTTCAGTATATTCATTGTTTACATAGTAGCCAACTCTAATAAATTCTTGACCTCGGTAAGTGCATGTAATTAGCACAACTGTTACACCTACTGCATCAGCATCTGGAATAAGCCCTGGGTTGGGTGCATCAGCCTAAATGTGAAAGGGAAAGATAAATTAAAATTGATATCTAGCAGGGGAATCACAAGTGGTGTGTTTTAGCAGCTAACTAATGATTATATTTAAAATTGTTCAAGTTAACCACAAAATATACCTGCTTTCACAACATCAACCCTAGATTTAGGACACTATCCTATAAAGACAGAATTAGAATACAGTAATATTGTTTGCTGACATTTCTCATGGGCAGGTTTGATCCAAAACTGCTTTTAAATATATGATCAGCTGAACCACTGTTTGAGCAGGGGTACCAAAATCCAACTCCAATTCTACAGTGCCATTGTTTTCCAGCCCATCTTGGTAATATAGWAGAGCAAAAATTTTTTCTTATATACTCTCAAGGTTGAATTGGTCTGCATGTGTGTTTTTAACAAGACTAAATCCTGAAAGCTACARACCTCAAGTTATACTTCAGCAAGAAAAGGGATGGGCTATGGTGAGGTTKCAGCTGACCCACAGATTTCTAGGAAAAGAATATAGTACTTCTTCTTGCCTCTTTCCTAATAACTGTTTGTTAAAATTTATGCAGTTAAATGCATCATCTCTCCAAGACACCTGAACATTTGCAGCCAGTATGCAAACTTAATTAATAGCAACTGATATAATCTTCCTCAATGTCCTTACTTACCATGGCTCTGCAGTTGCTAATCAATAAAATTTGTCTCRTAAAATGTGGTTCACATCAGTCCCTTAAAATGCTTCCTAACTACACATTTAATGATAAAATGTGATGCCTGATTCTGCTGCAGGATTTAATTTAACAGCAATCCAGGCATAGTAAAACAGTTTCATATTTACAATTCTACACAAAGATCTAAGTCAACAATGAACACCCATGTTGTGAGAACAAGCTGGTACTTAGTAATGGTTTGGGTATAACAAACCTTGACTAAGGACAGAGAATGAATGGAATTAATTCCTGTTGTCCCTCTCATCCCTACTTTTCTGTAGTATTTATATGCTCCGGCATGGTGAAATTTGGGAGCTACTGCTCATGCAGCATTGGCTTCTACTCTTTGCTACTTCAATTCTAAGCCTTCAAAGCAGTCTAGCTTTTTCTTCTAGTGAGAAGCTGTAGGCAGTCTGCAGAAGTTAGATGAGTCAGACCTCTCAAGTACAAATACACCAGAGGGAGGAGAAGAAACCAGGGAATCAGGTAGAACTCAACTTCCTCCAGCCCTGAAGGAAACAGAAAATGACTGAATGGCTTTACAACTTGTGTAGGGAAATGGAAAAGATGACCAAGGAACAGAACAAATGCATAAGCTTGAGAAAAATCACAAGAACTGCCAGTACAGATTAAATCACTAATTCAGTAGCCTTGTTCTAACAGTGCCCAGAACCATCTGACCACTTTAAATTCCATGGTAATGGGCAACAAAAGGACACTGTTCCATTTAACTCCCCTATGAAACTCAACTCACACCCTAATGCAGGATCTTAAGTTTTCCAGGTTCCCATTGTCATCTTCTGTCTTGTAATATCCTATGACACAGTTCTGAACCCAAGGAAATACTCTGYTCTAATCCTACTTATCTCTCAAGCCTTGTTTTGCTGCATGAAAAAGACGCTGAAGACTGTTTAAAACAGTTCTCAAATTTTCAACTTCCTGCTTTTGATGTCAAACCTCTTAATTGCTCAGGAACCAAATGATCATACACAGGTAGAAGAAAAAACGAAGAACTTGGTATGACCAAACGATAAATAAGCAGCTGCAAACAGATATTTTGGTGGACAGAGGCAGTAGATTCATTTTTGCATAAAAATCACTGTCTTAATATGCCATTTTATGCTATAAATTACTTAAGAATTTTATTAAATCAGTCCAGGTATATGTTGTCTTGAATAAYCTTGCTTCTCCACATGATACATTCACACAGCTATTACTGCAGAGTAGATAACAAGGGTCATATCCCCACTTAAGGATAGTAAGTTATTTATGTGCTTATATGCTCAAAAAGAAGTTTCTCTGATTTTATTACAAATCCCCAATAGCATATAGAGAAGGAATCAGGTTTCACTACATATATCTTGGCATTAGGAAACAAATAGGCCAAGCTGTGGGCCTTTACTATTGAAACCTTTTCAAATGTAATGTTTTGGGGTTTTAAAACAAAAAGCTGCTTGTGTAAGTCTGAAAAGCACAATAATTGTCCATCTTTCTGTATGAAAGGCTGAATTCCCAACCTGATCCACAGCTTCTTTTCATCTAAGGTATTTTTATCATCYCTGGTATTCTGTCTGTGTGCTACTCCATTTTAGTTGCTATTTCAGCCATTTTCCTATCTAGAAAAATCTACAGCATATTATCTAAAAATTTTATACACCTCTGCAAAGGTCCTTTCCTTATGCTATCCCCCATGAACACAAATCTCTTTTCTTTGTATCACATGCCTCCTGCAGTTCTGTGCTTTGCCCCGTTCTCGCCTTCCCTTGCTTGTTTTCTCCATATCCCAGGCTGCTTCAGCTTGGTGAATAAAATTGCTTCAGTCATCAGCAAAGGCTTCATGCAGCACTTTGGGTTTTGGTGGTCTCACATGTACACACGAGCTSAGTCCTACCCTCACCTGAAATCCAGGGCTTTTGAAGCATAATATACTCAGACCAASAGTACTTCCACAAGAAATAGAAAGGGTATTTTAGTATAACACAGGAGTGTCTTACAGGACCTGCTCCAATCTAAGCAAAATGTCCACACGTCTCCTCCTAATTTAGCTGTAGTATCATTTATAACTAGGATTCAATTGCTGAGTCCAGTCTACAGGAACTGCAAAACCAGTTAATTTAATTTGAGACATTCCCAATCCTACAGCCAAAACATGCCTTTTTAGGCACCTGCTTCCTGCTCCTTCCCATCAACATCAACAATGAATCTTCAGACCTTTGATTGAAAACAGTGCATCTTTTAAATTAGAAATGAAAATGCCAGCTGATTTCTCTGCATACAAACACAGGGTAGCCCCTTTGAGAGCAATAGAGGATCACCTATTTCTGACCAATTAATGCCATAAGCTATAATAGCTTGATAATGGAAGAACTGTTAATAAATGATGCATTTGTTACACATCTGTTTTATTTGTAGTGTAGAAAAATTAGGCCTGGCTCCAAAACCAAACAGAAACGTTTCAACACCGATTTGCATACACGTGGTTGATAAATGCCACCTCCAGTCTAATYCTATTCCTTTAGCCTGTCCTTTATGGAAAAAAATACCAACAAAAAAGCCACAAACAAACAAACAAAAAACACCACCTTTCCTGAAACTTACAGGATTAATCAGGATGCCTCACAAATGTTGATATTATTTTAAAAGTTACAGTAATGGTGATAATTAAGAAAGTGTATTTATTAGCACTTCTGTGGTTTTTAATGCTTATACTTCAGCAYGCTTTTGCCATTAGTTAAGTGAATTTATAGTATTTGGGAAAGTAGCAGGGTTCTTATACAATAAGGCACACTCAGTTTCTATCTGATTTTTCATCCAAGGGATTTTGCTCTCAGTTTACAAGAAAAATTCTAGTATTTCTCAGAGAAAAATGTGTTTGTTTTAATGAAAGTATAGGTTTGATTAAAAAAAAAAAACACAACCAGAAAAACCCCACCACCACTAAAGAAATTACCCCAAAATTACCCCAAACAACAACAACAAAAAAGCCTCTCTAAGAATTCAGGCAAGTCCACTTCAATCCCCCCCAACTTAACATAGAAACAAGAAGAGGCCAGTGAGCCATCTCAGTGCTGCTCTTTCCCTTCATTACTCCTTACTGACTTTTGGCTTTAACAGCAGTATTTTAYAGGACTGTCACATGCTCTAGACTTTTTTGGACAGTCTTGATCTACACACTTGTAGATGACTACAAGTCATAAATGACTCCCATCTACCACTGAATTTCTGTCTTTATTTTAGAAATCACTGTATTTTGTTATGATTTAGCTTCGCCAAACACCACAGCTGAACCTGTGTCCTGCTAAACAGAAACRAACTCCTTGATTGTTCCAGCTGAGTTTTACAATTAGTTTGTTGGCCTGATCTTCTAAGGTGTTGTCTACATTAACCTAGTGCTCCTGATGGTCTGAAACTGCTACCAATGGCATAARAGTTGAGCCTAATGGTGCTGGTGTAAACCAGGTAACTGGCACTCTGGATTACAAACCAGACTGGTCAAAATTATCAGTAGCTATGGGAACTGTGCTTACATCACTAATTATTGATACCACAAATGAAAAATATAACCAAGAAATATTACAGGCAAGAAGTATCTGCTCAAGAACAGACTTTAAAGGAAGGTATATCATACCTGAGGAGCTGACTGAAGTATTTTTTCTAGCTTACCATTATTTTTTAAGTGCCTCTTAATTTGATACAGCCAAAACAATTTCTAAACAAATTAGCACAACCCTTTTAGAAACCATTACATCAGACTTACCTGAAATACAAACATATGTCTGCCCGCAGGAACAGGTCCGACTAAAACAGAGTCTAACACCTGATCATACTCTTCACTTTCAGCTGAACCCACATAAATTATTTTCCATTCCAAATCTACAGCAAAACAAAAGAATAAAATAAAAACCAACAAACATTATTTATCATTACAGTTAGGAGTCTTCCACTCTTGCCTATCTACAGYTTTGCACAGCCTAAAATTGTTTCTTTGGGAACACTTAAAATAACAAGGACCTGTCTTTGTCAGGGAAATTTACTGATGCCTGACCCCATCCTCATGAACCAGATCATCCCACTTTCTCCCTCCAGTCCATTCATACCACAGGAATCCCTCTACTTTCACAGTGAGGTTAATTTTCCAATTTTATACAGAGAACAGGGCCCATTTACTGACTGGGAGGTGTGTTCAGCATCTTCTGTCAGAATGGCTGCAGCAGAGGGATGATGCCTGTATATGCCTATAACACATCACAGACCTTGAATACTGACTAAGCTCCCAAAAACAAATTCCCACCTTCCACATACACACCTCACACTTAAATTACAGATCGTGGAAAGTAGTTAACTGAGTAAGGACACCCACTGAGTAAGCTCCGGCACACTAACTGTATGCCCCCATTGCTTCATGTGTCACTTGTGTTACCCAGGAACTATGTAAAATTGTGACAGCATGACTAAATCACATTCTTAAAGATACTGGTGCTTGGATTTTATGTACATCCTGAAATGGAATTACAGGTAAAAAAAAATTTTCAATGCAGCATTTTGCTTCTTAAAGTATTGGACCAACCCCAACATTTCTTACAATTCTGTTTTTTCTAACTCAGCCTCTCCCCCACAGGTGTTTTGAAGTTGAAACTGCAAATTAGCCCACATTTGCTATTCCTGGGTCAGCTTTTCACCTTCCCTTTTTGATTCAAAAACAGTATGTATTTATATATATGAAACTAATCTTACAAGACAGATTTTTGGGTTTTTAAAACAATAGGAAGAAAAATTACCATTACAAAAAACTATAACACATTTTTTCTTAATCAAGCTGTTGTTTCAGAACTGTACCTTAAAAATTTACATGATATATTTCTTTTCCCCCACCCTTGTGAACAATGCCCTGCCTGCCTTTGCAAAAGGACAAACCTGTACCCTATTACATTGAAAAATCTAAAGGTCTGCATCATGGTTTCTTGATGCAGGAATGGAATTTAAGCATAGAAAAAAAAATTGTAGTACTTGAACAGAACTTGGCTGCTTTAGGATTGCAACTCTCTTTCCTCATTAGTGAATTCTTCTTGCTTATTATGTTTATCATCAATGCAGGTTTTGCAGGTTTAACTATCATAGTAAACAAGGCTTGGGAAGGGATTTTACTCCTCTCTCCTCTGTACAGCACAGCTGCCCAGGTACTGTATCAGAGATTTTATTTACCTTTTAAACACATAGTACTAGCTGTTGCCAGTATTGCAGGGTACTCATCCAGGACAATTAAGGAGCTTTCTTGTTTGCGTCTGAGGACAAGTTACTCCTTACAAGAAGTGAGGATTTTTAGGCTAAACTGCTTCAGATTATGGCACCATCCTGTGCCATTATTCTAGGAGAACAGTATAAAGCTCATTCTAAATAAGTAGTAGTATTTAGTACTAAAACTGGACTTTTTAAAAATCAGTTTTAGATGTTATTTAAGTATCTTGCTATGGAGCAACAACTTTAAGAAAGAGAGGGGCTGGAGTTCGTGAATTTAATTTTGAGATCAGTGTTGTACAGGASTGGTTGAAAACAGCACAGTAAACAGACATATCAGGACAGGAAAGCTAAGGCAATGACTCTTCATGAAGTATACRAAGCCTGTGTTTAATCTTATTTTTAAATGTGAAAGATAGCAGTGCTCATCCCTAATTTATCCTATAGTCTAACTTGCATTTTGGTGAGGGAAGGGAGCTAAGAATTCTGCATTGGACCGTCTATAATTCTTCTCATCATGACTGTGCAGGATTATCTTTAACATAAAGCCAGAGTATCAGGAGCAGCTCACGTACAGCTGCGCACAACTGGAAGGGAAAGCGTTAACACCTTGCACAGAACCCCTGTGACGGGCACTAGCACCTGCCACGGAAGCTGCCGCGGCGGGGGTCCGATGCTGTACCTCACTTGGGGCCAGGCTGACTGGAGAGATCCAACCAGCAATGTGGCGACGGGCATGGAGCACAGCTCCATTAATGTGTCGGTYAGCTGCAAAGGGGCAGCAGACAGGCGGCGGAGGCCTAGAGGAAATCCCTGGCTCAGGCGAGACTTCCTCTAAAGTTCCCGCCACGGCGGCCGTCCGTCCCTCCCTCCCTCCCCGCGCTGTCACCATCCCGCCGGCACGCATGAGGACGCGCTGCTGCAGACGCAGGCGGGGTGAGGCGAGTTAAACCGCAGCGACAGCGAGCCTGCCAGGCGACAGCACCCAGGCTTAGGCAGGACAGCACCCAACTCCCCTTCTCCTCGGCCCTGCCCTCGCCTCTCCGCCCGCGGGGCTCCCCGGCGGGCAGGCGGCGCTGGGCTCCGCCGAGTGCCAGCCAGGCAGTGTCCTCTCCCGCTCACAGGCAGCCCCAGGCGAGCTGCCTCCTCCTCCCGGGGCAGCAGCCGCTCCCCCGGCCCGCCGGCGGGCAGAAGCGCCCCGAGTTTGCTCCCTCGCCCCGAGCCGTTCGAAACTCCCGCCCGCGGGGCGACGCGCGGCCTCTCGGGGCGCGTCCCTCGGTTGGCCGGGGGGCGGCGCTGCGGAGCGCGGCCGGGGCGAGGGCGGCTCGCGGCCCGCCCGGCTCGGGGGGAAGGCGGGAGCGCGGCGAGAGCGCGGCAGCGGCCCCGGCTCGGGACGGGGATCCCCGCGGGGCGGCGAGGCCGGGGCCGCCCCCCGCCCGCTGGCAGCTGCCGGTAACTTTCGAGTGACTTCCAAAAATAGTGGCAGGCGGGCGGCCCCCTCCCCCCCGGCGGGGCTCCCGCAGCCTGCACTCCCCGCCGTGCCGTGCCCCCGGCCTCGCGCACCCACCGCCGTTGCCTGCTGCCGGCACTCGGGGCCAGCCAGCCCGACCGACCCTGCCTCCCACAGCGATTTTTTTTWAAAAAAAWTTTTWAWTTTTTTTTTTTTTTTTTTTAGTATTAAAATGGAGCACGAGGCCAACGAAACGCATCCCCGCGGAGCCTTTTCCGCGCTCCGAGTACCGCCAGGGCTGCACGCACAGCATCCCGTGTGCCCGCGGGGATGCGCGGCCGCCGAGCCCCGGTTCAACCCTCCTCTCTCCCGCTCGCTCCCCCCACGCACACACAAAGCTGGCAACATGGCTACCTCCACTCTAACAAGTTCCTCGCAACTTGCGGCAGCTCGCCGCCTCGCCGATGGCGGGGAGAGGCGGCGGGCCCGGCTCGGCGCCGAGGGCGGGCGGACGCCGCCAACTTTCCCCGGCGCCGGGCTCGGCGGGAGMGGCACATCCCCTCGGCCGGCCGGCACATCCCCTCGGCTCGGCACGGCGATGCGGCCGAGCAGGAGAGACTGTTAAATTGTAGGCGCAGGCCTGTGCAAAGTTTAAGCCTTAAATGCCCCGAGCTCAGAGCCCGGGGTTGCAAAATCCGTATCGGGGAGAAAAAATCTACTCACCTTCAGACAGGTCCTCTATGCACTCGAATGTGATTTCGAACTGGAAAGGATTGTAGAAAGGAGAAGGATTATCCAACACCACTACATTGTTCACCTGAACCTTTGCCATATTTTGGAAAAAAACACAAACAATAGGCAGAGCGTGTTAACGCCGCGCAGTAAAGTCCTCCGTGCCGGGCTCCCGCACCGCACAAGCCCCCGCGCCGCTCCCCGAGCGAGGCTGCAGGGCGGCGACTTCCAAAAACTTTTTTTTTTTTTTTTTTTCTTCGCCCCCCCCTTTTATTTACACCGGGAACGCTCCACACTGTTCGCCGCTTTCCCTATTTCGCTCAACTACAGCCCATTCTGCCCCTGCTCGCCGCCAGCGCCCGCCCGGATTGGCCGCTCGCCGGGCGAGGGCCCTCCCTCCGCGGGCACGGCGGGCACCGAGCGCCGGCCAGAGCGGCCTCGCGCGCGTCCGCCCCGCGCCGCCCCCGCCGCAGCGCCCCCGCCCGGCGCGCGCCGGCAACGGCCGCCGGCAACTGCCAACAAGCCTCGGGGGGGCGGGGCCGGGCAGGGGGCGGGGCGGGGCCGGGCAGGGGCGGGGCCGGGCAGGGGGCGGGGCCGGGCAGGGGGCGGGGCCGGGGCGGGGGATGATCCAGGAGAGCGTGGTAGAGCTTTGGAACGTCTTCTCTGATCTCGAGGAAAAGCACCACGTAGAGCTTATCGATAGCCTTTTCTTTCTTTCTGTATGCACGAAAAAGATTAAAATCCAGGCAAGGGGAAAATAAGGAGGAAAGGTCTTATCACGCAACTAGCCAGATGTCCACTCACAACCAGGAGCTGCTCTGTAGATCAGTTCGAAAGCTATTGCCCTGCAAGAATTTTATTTAAAAGAAAAAGTTAAATCATAAGATGTGATTTTATTTCAATTGTTGGCATATAGCTCATGGGGCTGTATTTATCATGCCTACCACAGTTAGGCATATGTATTTATTAAAGATTAATAAGGTTTAGATTCATATATAGAAGGTGCTTCTTTTGTCAGTTTATTATTTTATATTTAAAGTTGTGAACCATGTGAGCTGAAGAAGAAATTAATTTCTTTTCAAAATGTTCATCTGCTGCAAGCTGCAAACAATGTAATACTACATCCAGCTTGGAAAGTGCCCTAAGGTGAAAATGGAGGCTGGAAGAATAGTAGGGCAAAATATCATAACTAAATTAGAACCATGGGTAAAACACAAACAAAACATAATCTTTTGTCAATCTACTTCAGGCAAGAAGTTAAAGAAGCACTGTATCTCAACAAGACAAAAAGCTGCTTGAGAYGAGATCATTTTAAAGTTGTATTTAACCTTATTTATAAAAGGGAAGATTCACAAGTGTTTGAAAGAATCCTAAGTGGGTTTTTATAKGCTAAAAGTGTACAGTACTGTATAAACAGCAACTGCAATGCTGGCTGCTTGGGAAGAGTGAAAAACTACTCTCAGACCAGTACTCATGATGAAATTGTTCCCAGCACCTCCCAGAATAAGCACTTTTGCTGTCAGAATGCACGTAACTTATCTAATCAAACAGAAAGGTGTATTAAGCTTTCAGCATGCCCTTATAAGAATGAAAGTAGTGATTCACTTACAGGCTAAACCATCTTGCCTGTGGGGCTCTGCCATGTGCTGAGGGGCACTTGTGGTTTGAGGCCGTTTCAGCCCTTTGTTTTTGTTATGCTTTGTTTGGTTGGGTTTTGTTCCTGTTTCTGCGCTGGCTGTGTTGGGGCTGCATGCTGGTGGGGTCCCGGGTGCCAGGAGCACCCCTGGCTCAGGGCAGTGGGGCTGGGCAGTGGTGCCAGGCTCCCGAGCCCGACCCTGCAGCCACRGCAGCGACCTCTTGGCCAACGGCAGCATGCGGGGATACAGCACCTCGCTGACTGGGGAGGCCCCTGAGCAAAGTGGGGTTTGCTGTTGCGGTGCTGTGTGCCCCACAGGGAACGGGCTGTCTGCATGGCCCCAAGTTCTGCTGCCGGAGAGGCCCCCCCACAGGGGCTGTGCAGGGAACCAAGCATGCCTGTGTTATGCAGTTGTGCTCTCAGGAAGCCATCCCCTTCCTCTATTTGTAGAGGGCTTTGGTAGCATGAAAAGCTACAGGACAGGACATTTTGCCTGTGCAGCAGCATTGCCAGTGAGAAGGCCTTGTGTGCAGAAGGGGAAGCCATCTTGTGTGGCAGGAGGAGCCTGCAGCGGAGGCCATCTCATGGCTGCCATGCACAGGGGACAGCGCAGAGTGGAGCAACACAGCACTGCAGAGCCAGCGACATCCCTCACGGCTCCAGGGGGAAAGCAGAACGTGCCTAGGGCGCGGGGGGTGCGAGCTCTGTACCCCCAGCACAGAAGATTCAGAAATTAATGCGCAGCCAGGCTCTAGTACTGTCTAGTACTTTGTGTTTCCATAATTYTCCTATATGATTGACTGCCCAAGTTTTTCAGTGCACAGTCCAGAAAAACTAAAAAAGATTGGACATGGTGGAGCAGATTCCTTATAACAAGCTGAGGTATATATTATGCTATCAGGAAACATGTAATTACAATAACTTTTAGCTGGCCATTTGCAAACAAATGGGTACTGTGGTGGGCTGCACAGTGATGAAGGTCTCTGCAACCTTGAACCAAATGGTGGGGCAGGGGGGATTCTTGAGCAGTTTTTGCCATAGAATTCCAGGAGATTTTAGGCTGGTTGCAGCTTGTCAACTACTAGGATATTTTGAGCTGAACAYTGGAGTGAAAAATAAGGGCTAAAGATAGAGAAGAAGCTGGGAAATAAGAAATAGAAGGATTGGAAGGGCTGCACATACTTGCTAATGAGTGGCCATTTCCACAGTTGTGCAGGGTTTTTTGACTTGCCATCTGCCCAGTGTTGTATCATGTGTAGATTTACTGGAAAACTTTATTTTGTCATTCTTCCCCCATTTCATCCTAGGGCATGTTTGGATTTTCATTTTTGCTTAATGCTTAGAGGAAACCACAATCTCATAAAGAAATTTAATTGCCTTTGTTTAAGGGAAGAATTTGACTCCACTTTCTGGGGCTGTCACTTAAATGACGATTGAAATATATTTTTTTTCTAAACTTTGCTTTGCAGCTCAGAAATTTCTGTCTGTTTTAGTAGTTGATAAGGAAGAGGAATGGGTCCATTCCACCATTTTGCAATCTTGCATTTGCCAGATATAGATCTGCCAGATCTAGTCTTCTTACCCTAATCTCTTTTGTTCAGTTAACAAGGTCCTAAAACAAGTCTCAGTCAAACATGGGAAGCGTAACAGAATCTGCTCCATAGCTCCAGGCTAACCTGCCTCAACACTCGTTGCTTGCTGGTAGCTATAAAGTGAGTCAAGCTATGTGGTAGAGGTACATGATGCAGCTTCCCTGCTGGTTTGCCTTCTGTCTGTGGATCAAGCCAGTGTGCTGGGTCCCTTTCTTTCWCTCAAGTGCCCGCCTGCATTTTAAGGAAAAGACTGACTGAAGTAATTGATTCTTCAGGTTTGACAGTGACTGCTGTGAAGGAATTTGGGGAGTGGAATTTGGAAGCTGGAGCACTGGTGCTCGCAGACGGAGGCCTTTGTTGCATTGATGAGTTCAATAGTATCAAAGAACATGACAGAACCAGTATCCACGAGGCAATGGAGCAACAAACCATCAGTGTTGCAAAGGCAGGGTAAGTGGCACGTTAACATATGTGAGAAAACAACATAAGATGTTTCTCTTGTTGCAGGGATGCAAATTAAAGATATGTTTTCTTTGTTGTACATAATAGTTTTGTTCTCACCAGTATTCCTAATCTATTCAAGTCAGCATTTCAAAGGATAGTGCACTGGACCGGAGGTTGCAAGTGRTCAGAATAAATACATACCCTCTTCACTGCTGGGTTTTCAATCTACCACTATAGGCCAGGGCACTTCCCTACAAAGACTTGGCATTCTTTCTCTTGTCCTTTGCTGGTCATAATAATGTGGTCATAATAATCATATGTGAAATGAGGAACTTTGTGACTTTTTTTGTTGCAACTCAGAAACCAGGACTTCATTTTTTGAAATCACAAAGTCACAGAATCATTAAGGTTGGAAAAGACCTCAAAGATCAAGTCGAACCTTTGACAGATCACCACCCTGTCAATTAGACCATGGCACTAAGTGCCATGTCCAGTCATTTCTTGAACACCTTCAGGAATGGTGACTCCACCATCTCCCTGGGCAGCCCGTTCCAATGCCTGACCACTCTTTCAGTGAAGAAATTCTTCCTGAGGTCCAACCTGAACCTCTTCTGGCACAGCCTRAGGCTATGTCCTCTTGTCCTGTCAAATCCGGTAGTACTGCATGGTAACCAAAGCAGAACAAGAGATTTCCAGGCTGCTGAAGTTTATATGGGGAATGTGGCATAAATATAAGCTTCTGTTTACTTTAAGTTACTCCCTTTTTTTTGCAAAGTAGCATGTATTCAAATCTGCTATTCCTCCCATTACCCCCACCCATCACCTGGATCTTTGAGCTCAGATCTCATTCTGTCAGTCATATGCAGGTCTTGTCCAGGCCCAAGTAATTTCCTGGTTGGTATTGCTGAAATCCCTGCTACTCAAAAGGTATCACCCTTTCCATATTCCTCCTTGTCACCTTCAGCTCAGCTCTTGCTCCAGTCACATCTTGGCTCCTCTAACTGATCACATCCTTTCCTTACTATGAGCATCTCCATCCACTCTGTCAGACAGCAGACAAGTAATCACAGAATATTCTGAGTTGAAAAGAACCCACAAGGATCATCAAGTCCAACTCTGAAGTGAATGGCCTGTAAAGGGATTGAACCCACAACCTTGGTGTTTTTAGCACCATGCTCTAATCAATTGAGCTAATCTCAGGCTCATACTGGTCTCACCTGGGGGATTAGTAACTGGGCACAAATATTTGGAATCAATATGGTCCTGTCTCCTTAGTAAAATGGTGACATATTTTAGCTGGGCTCCTTGTTGCAGTTGATTGGGTTTGATAGATCTAAACAGAGTTTGCAAACTTGTACATGTATCCTCAGTTGCTCACTTTTAAGGACTACATATGATGAGGAATTTTTGAGTGATAACTTAGCACTTAGCAAGGTTAAGCACCTTGTTAATTTAGGTCTTATTTTGGTGCATGGGAGATAAGGTTTTCTTCCCCTTGGGTATAAGCTACTGGAAGATCTGTGGTCCTTCCTCTCAGTTACAGAAGAACTTTGGATGTGAGGCAGCAGTTACCCAGGAGCTGACTAGAAATAGCTCAGTGATAAACCAAAGTTAGAATGCTTCTGCTACTGCCTTACCCAAAAAGAGTGCATTTGGACTACTAGAATAAAAATAATCTCTCCCCACATCTACAAGCACATGCTAGGACATCATGGTTAAGGCAGGAAAACAGCCATTTCAGTTGATATGTTTGCCATAATTGTTTGCCATTAGTTGCCAGATTCATGTTTTACACACAGGAATAAAACAGACATTTATGTCACATTCTATTTTGCTCTCTTAAAATGTGAATTAAGCTAAAGTGTTACTTTCCAGCSTTAAAAAGTGTTTCTATACTGTATAAACCCACATAAGTAATATTTATTTCTGAAACGTAATGTTGGTTTTTTGCTATTTAAGGATCTAGCTGTATATAGAGGTTATTTGTGGCAATATTGGTCGGTGACTTTTGGTATCCAGATCACTGTCTCTCTAGTTGCTATTGTCTGACTGAAAAATGCTGTACATACAATAAATATTAATACATAATTGCATATATTGTTTAACTCTTATGGTCTTTCAAGATAAAATGTGCTCTTTATAGCATAAAAACACAAAAGTTTTTAAGCACTTTGGAATCATATTCCTTACCCAATTTATTTCAACCATAATGTTCACCATATCTTTCTCTAGCTTGGTGTGCAAGCTTAGTACGAGGACAACCATCCTGGCAGCAACAAACCCAAAAGGCCATTATGACCCCAATGAGTCTGTCTCTGTCAACATAGCTCTAGGCAGTCCTCTGTTGAGCAGATTTGACCTGGTCTTAGTATTGTTAGATACGAAGAAYGAGGAATGGGACCACATAATTTCATCCTTCATCTTGCAAAATAAAGGTGAGAGTAGTCTTTTTACATCATAAGATGTTTTGTTGKTTTTTTTTTTCATTGGTTGGTTTCTGGTTTTTTGTTTGTTTGTTTTTAAATTTTCTCTACCTTTGTTTAGTTTGTCATTCTTGAATCTTTCAAATTAATCAGTGTTTACATTTTTGTCATGGTGGTTTTCTGCTGTATGGTTGTTCTTCACGTAGTAGTAAGACAGAGATCACTAATTAATTAAGAGGGGTGAGCTGAGAACACTTTACTTTTATGCTGTGATCATTTACAAGAGATTTCCGTCCAGGCTGCTCAGTAAGTGGATTGTTTCCATCTCACACCTTTACATTGTTTGATCTGCAGATCCTACACACCATGCAATTGTACTTGCTGTTAGTGGGAAACTTAATTAAGGCAGAACAGACTGGAGATGTACATGCTGCAGGGCTCAAAGAATGAACAGTAGTGTTCCCCATGTGGAGCTTTGTGCTCTGGAATTAGGGAGGGCAGTATGATTTGGTTTTAACCAGCCCCTTTCTCATCCGCTTCAAGGAACATGGCTTTGATCCCCTTTATGGAAGAAGTGGTTAGAGGAAACTTCTTCCCCTAGCTTCCTTCCTTTTCCAAAATATTTCCCTACGAAAAATGTGAAGAATATGGCAGGTAGCTTTTGGCTCCTATGAAATAGGTAAAACAGCCAGAGGAGGTGCATACACTCATGTAGCATTTTTCACTTTAAGGAGTTCCAAAGCACCTGGCACTGCCTGTACCATCTGGTGGGCAGTGAGGCTGACAGCAATTCTGTTGAAATTAGTGGAGGCTTTACTGTGGATTTTGACACAGGAGGGATCGGATGGTGTGTAAAATTCTGCACTGGAATTTGACTAAGTCCTTGAGGACTAGTGTACAGATCAGCCAGTATGCCCCAAAAGTACAGTAATGTGTCTTTTATAGGCACTTGTCTATATAACAGGAATTCTTAGGAAGAAGCTTGATGTCTGTTGTTACAGAATTACTGACAAGGTGGTTGTAATGCAGGTTGCCCAAGCAAATCAGAAAAGCTGTGGAGCATGGACAAGATGAAAACCTATTTCTGCCTTATAAAAAGCATTCAGCCAAAATTGTCTGATGAGAGCAACCTGATCCTTGTTCGCTACTACCAAATGCAGCGTCAGAGCGACTGCAGGAATGCTGCGCGGACCACCATCCGCCTGTTGGAGAGTCTCATACGCCTTGCAGAAGGTAAGGTCCTGGCACTTTTATTTTTAGGCTAACAATTAAGCTTTATGGAGTGAATAGAACAGTATAATTATAGCCAGTAAGCAGAGTAGCAGCTTTTCCATGGTGGTAGGGATAGGTGATTCTTATATTGCTTTATCTTTCTAATTTAAAGAGCCTAGGGGTTGGAGATTTTGAACATGAGAAAGAGTGTTACATTTAGACTATCAAAACCAGTTTTAACTTCGACATTCTCACCTATATAATAAATATCAAAACCACTGGAAGAAGTCACATTCAAGAGAAAAATCTCAGAAATTATGTGTGTTTATGAAAAACAGTCTCAGGATTTACTTGGTTTCATTTGAGTCAAATATTTGCTTCTACACTGGAAATTAATATAACATAAAATTAGAATATTTTTCCTTAAGTATCAATAATCCTAAAATCAATATAACATTAAAAGTACCATATTTTTTGTTTCCTCAAGTATCAGTAATCAAGTCTGTATTTTGCAATACAACTTAAACATTTCCAACTCTGAGTTCAAGTCACATTTCATTTATAATGAAAAAAACAAAGGAAGTAGTATGTCTCTGTCTTAACATGATTTTATTTTATAAAATGGCATATAAATTATTTTCAGGATGRATTTAAAAGAATATACTGTGTTTTGTATATGAGCATAAATGGCAATGTAGTATCTCCTGCTTCAGATGTTTATGTTTTGTTCTCTGTTTTGGGGGAAAGACATTCTCAATTTAAGTGAAAGACATTCCTAACTTTTAGGGATTCACACGTAATTTTCACATTCCGTATTTATTCCATTCTTATCAGTTCACATGATTGGGGCTTTTAGTGGCATTTTGTTCTTTTAAAGTATTAGTTAGATAGTATTAGTTAATGTGTCTTTCTCTTGGTGAAAAAGAACGATGTTTCTATGGCCAATTAGGAGGAAGGTTTCATGTGATAAATTATTTTTATTATATCTATTTACAAAAATCCATTTTGTTTTGCTGACTGAAGAAAGAGAAGGAAGAAAAAATAAAATATTGTAGAGAAAAACATTTTAAATAATACTAAATCTGTGACAACGACCAGGAAGTAAATTTTTTTCTGACTTGTGATGAAAACTAGACTTTATTTTTTACTTTATGGTGATGACATGTGCCTGTATAAATAGGGGTGTTTCATACCATACTCTTTGTTGTGATATGCAGCACTTTACATTTTTTAACTCTAGAATTTTGAACATCTTTATTCTATCTGTCGCTGTAACTGCAATTTGAAAATCACACCCTCTTGTTCACTAGAAGAACTAATCTTTCCAACTCCTGTTGAAATTGACACTAAAATCAAACTTATTATATTTATGTTTATGTTGTGCACATGCATGAATGTTTGAGAGCTGGGGAAATTTGAAGAAATATCTTATTTGTTCTAGAACAAAAAATTGGTTTTTGACTTCGGTAACACTTGCACCCATTTGCTTTTGATAGCTCATGCCCGGCTGATGTTTAGGGATACTGTGACTTTGGAAGATGCTGTAACTGTGGTATCGGTGATGGAATCTTCTATGCAGGTAAGCTCCCTTCTTCTGAAAGGCTTTCATAGACTCATGGAAAGTAGGTCATCAGAGACCTTGACAAGTCTTTTTTAGTCCATCTCAATTGTTAAAATCCTTGAAACGAGATGATACTGAAAAAACTGGATTAGTGATAAAGGCCTGTTACCTTTTTTTTATAGACTGTGCAGTCTACGTGAAGTTTTGTCACACTAGTAGCTTTTGGGAATCTGCAATTTAAAGACCTTTTGAGGCAGAAATCATGTGTATATCACTGGTGTTTAATAGCCACTGATGGGTTTTTCTTCCCTGATGTTATATAGTCACTCATTAACTAGGTGTGAGAGAACCAAATCATTTTTTGGAGCAAGTTCAAACAGTTGCCAAGACCTACAGTTTATTTGCCATTAAATAACTTTAAATTATGTTGGTAGTAATAGTAAAACTAAGAACATTTAGAAGAGTAATTTTATTCTTAGAAACTTTAAAATTCCAAAACTTTGGTTGGACTGAAAATCGTGCGTTCCAATTATCACATGGATTTATGTAACATTTCTATGCAAAAAGGCATTGAAAAAACATGGAAGGCTAGATCTTAGTTTACTGTAATATTATTAGGGTGTTGAAAAACCAGCACATTTAGAATTAATAAAAGAAATGTGAATCTGATAGAAGGGTTTTTTTTAATAGGAATGTGGAAAATAATATAGACACTATTACTTCCGACAGAATATTTTTAAGAGAAATAAATCTTCATGCTTTGGAGTAGGAAAAAATTACCATAAGTGTATTAGACAAAGTTTTATCCATGGAGGTTTTTAGCACGTCTGAAATATTTAGGTTGGGCTCTGTTAGAGGTGGTGTCCTCCACTAGTCAGCTGACTGGTCTGATCCAAACTGGCATTTCCTATGTTTCTGTATYGGTGGATATGAATATTTTCAAATTAAAATAGTTTTATATAGCACCTATTAGCTCAATGGGCCTGAAAGACCTTTGCAGGAGTAGATATGCTCCTTTTTTGGAGATAAAGCTCTTCAGGATACATGCACAAAGTCACATATGGCAGGTAGGCACTTGTGATCTCCCTTATTCTTACAGGGAGCGTTGAGAGACTAATTGCAGTTTGTGCCACAGATAATCTATTGCACAACGTCACAAATGGAATTCATCTCAAAAATACTACAGGGCCTGACCTTATTAAGTAGGAAAATATTATTTTGCTGTCTGCTGCAATTCATCTTGTACTGTTTTGAAGAGCTCAACTTTTCAATGACAGCACTGCATCAAAGTTAAAATGTGAAGCTGTTCAAACTGCAGAAGATGTCACATAAGTCTTCCTTAGCTGTAATTAAACCTGTAATTAACTAGATGGAAATTTGATGGGACGGTGGTTTCAAAGCAATGTGGTTTTGAATATAAGAACTCTGAAATACTAATTTTTTTTTTTTTAGGGTAACAGATCAAAAAGTGAACTGTGTATATGTAATAGCAATGAATATGTATTGTCCTCTATGTGTCTCTCTACCTGATYAGCAGAAGTAAATGTAAAATAATTGTTTTAACTGTGGGTCGGGTCAGTGTTTCATTTTTATACAGTCCTGTCCTCAAGGGCTGCAGGTTGACCTGGCCAGGGTCAACCCACTACATTGTGTAACAAGTATTTGTCTGGTAAGAGTCAGTGAGAAATTTGCCTGAATTAGGACTGCAGAAGACTACCTGGGAGTACTTGACATGCTTACCATCTTTGCTCCTCTCTTAGCTTCTTATGAGCAAGTAGGCAAGCATGTTCAATTTTGCTAGGAATCTGCAAATTTGAGATGTGCTATTTAAGGTCAAATTTTACTTTCCTCCTGGAAAGTATAAATGATCACTGAAGCAGTTTCGTTTTGAAAGAAGTGATTTATTTGTTTTATTAAAAAAAGACAGAAGTAGCATGCAAAAGTCTATTTTCTGAAACGGATTCCTTCCCTAGAAAAAAAACCCCACAACATTTTGTACAGATATATCCTGTGTTTCCTGCCTAATTGTCAGTCGGTAGAATGAGGTTGTAAATGAGGAAGTACCACTATCATTCTTGAAGGACTGGCTGCCACCTTTTAGCTCAGCAAACTTCAACACTGTTTTTGCAACTTGTACAATAAGTCATGTTGTTGTCAGTATAAAATTAAAGTTCACAGTTCTCCTGTGACTGTTCAGATATTTCTTGTGAGCCCTTTTGGCAAGAAAGGCTATCATTTTTTCATCACCAAACTAGTTCATTGTTGTTTTTTGTTTGTTTTGTCCTCTAATTCACCTTTAYATTTCTCTTTCCTACTTTGTGAGCATATTCCAATCCCCCCGGCTTGATCTTTTCTTTGCCTCATTTCRTCTTGCTGACATTGTCTCCGTCCTTCTCTTGGTCATGTTTCCATCCTTATTTTATTCTCTTTCCAATCCCTTTCCTTTTACTTCTTTTTAAAATTGGTCTTCCCATTCCTAGGCATTTTACACCTTTCCTTTCYGCTGATTTTCCCTGTAATACTTTCTTTCTCTCTCTCTTTTAGAAACTCTGCCCTCAGTTTAAAGTGGTTTTGTCATATGGTTTCCTTCCTCTACTCAAAATCATATCTCTGAATCTCAGAGAGGCAGATATCTCGGAGATGTGAGCACCAGCACAGGCATGAAACTTCACAGATTTCTTAAATTCACTTAGAATTTCACACGCACAYGCAGTATTTAAAAGAAGCTCCTTGTGATGGCCAAGTAAAGGACTGAAAGGTCAGTGAGGACAAGACATTATTGTACCCCGTGGCCTTATATCTCAAGATATATAATCATGTAGTCCTCTCTTTTGCCATGGGCCTTTAGGTCACAGGTTGACAGTACTCAAACCAAAAGCAACTATCTTTTGTTAGTGTTTTGATCAATATTTGTTTATTACCTGCTGTTCTAAAGGTARTATTCTCAATTTCTTACTGTATTTTTCTTTGGAATTCATCTCCATTGGACTTGAATATTTCAGAAATATCAATTCACTTATCTTCATGCAGTCCTTGTGAAGTAATGGAATGGTGCTACTCCTATGATCTGGAGCTGAATTATGCACAATCCAGAAGAAATTGTCCACTGGAACATACCCCATGAGAGATGGCTGGGGCCCTAGCTTCAGAGTAGTAGCACTTTGAGTGTTTGAGCACATTTCCTGTTTGCAATTTCCTTGTGTGCACATACCACATCAGGATCCCATTTAGAGATTTATTATCTTTCTTTTTGTAACTGTCCCTTTCTGAATCACRACAACTGGAACTTAGCGTCAGAGATGGAATCTGGTTCTCCTTGGCTGCTTTTAATTGTTCTAACCAAGACACTGGGTCCCTATCTCATTACCTATGAACCTTCCAGTTCCTGAAGCAAATACAGCAGAGAGGTTCTGCAGCAGCCTTTTCCATGATGACAAACTAGTGCCTCTGTGTGGAACAGATCTATCATGTTCCTGAAGAGATGGGTGAAAGAAGCCCCAGGTGGTAACTTCGGTGGGATGCATTAAAGGTTGCATGGACAGCCTTATTTTTAGCACTGTCTAGTTTTAGAGAGCTTTAGTTAGCCACCAGAATGATGTTTTTCAATGTAATTTTTTTAATATAAAATTTTAACATTGCGTAATGGGAGAACCAGAAATTACCACACTTGAAAACATGTGGTCTGTGTGATGCCATAGGTAGTAGCAATTTCTGGATCTAGAGACTTCATTGACTTTCGCTGTTGCTCTCATGGCACTTGATACACATCTTTTTCACTAGTTATATTGAGCTTTATAGATTAGACAGGAGTGGTAAATGCTAACTAATTTGTGGCAAAATCGAAGTTTTGTGGTGTGAAGTGTTTTTTTCCAAAGAGCGATTAACTACAGAGCTATTCTAGATTATTTGTTGTGGAACAAATCACTGTGCAGATGCTCTGTTCCAAATAAAAATTACTTCATTTTTATAAGGTACTGCAAAAATTGTCCCAGATTTAAATCACTTACAATTCATTGGAATTATTCACAAATAGTAAGTTACTCTTAMAGAGCTATTCAGAAATATTTCTGCCAGAAAATTTACCCTGTGCTGACAAGCCTTGATACCCAGGTCTTTCCCTTTAAGAAAATAGGCAGAGCTAATGGAAACCTACAGCAGTCAGAACTTCTTCAGTTATAGAAGTTTTTCACATGGGCACAATTTTTACAAGGTTTTGGGAAACTTCTTTAATCCTAATTTTCATTTTTAGTCATGATGTTTTCAAGCTTTAGGTGGACTTCCCATTCCATGTATCAATAAAAATAAACCAGGATGAGTAAGCTGCAGGCTTGATCATGTAATGGCTTTATGTGTATGAGGAACTTTGAACATGTGAGCAGACCTAATAGGATTATATGTGTGGGTACAATTAGCAAATATTTGCTACCTTAAGCTTTAAAATATCTAAAGGAGAATTTCGGATAACATGGTCTCTGCTGTTTAAATTTGGTGCTGAATAATAAAGGTTATTTTTTTAAATCTCTTTGTTGCCATAGGGGGGTGCACTCCTCGGAGGCATCAATGCCTTACACACCTCATTTCCAGAAAATCCAATGGAGCAGTACCGAACGCAGTGTGAAATCATATTGGAGCGGCTGGAGCTGAAAGATCTTCTGCACAAAGAGCTACAAAGACTTGACAGGTTATAATACATGAAGTAACAAACTAATTCAGAAGGGAAATGGAATTTGTTTCRCTRTAATAKCTGGAGAGGGTCTAAAAATAGTCTGACATTGGGAAGGGACTTGTTCTGTAGAGGACACAGATAATCAAGGAGATCGTTTTAAAGTAGCACTCTGAGATTGTCACAAGATCATTTCTCCCTCTGGGTTATGGAATTTACAAATATTTTAAGAGTGTTTTAATCAGTTCCCAACTCATATCTCAATACTATGCTCAGATAAGTTTCRGAAGAGCTTCTTAGAGTCAAAATGCCAGATTCTGTAGCTGAGCAAATAATTTTATATAACCTTTTGTTACTTGCTTGGTAAAATACAGTAGATCTGCTTCATGATTTTTTAAGCCTTCTTTTGTGTTGAGCTTGTCCTTCCCTTTCTGTTAATGGAAAAGGTAAGCCTGAATCAAAGTTCTGTTCTTCTGGGTGGTTTTTCTTTTTTACATGCTGGAATTTTCACTATCTCATCTCTAGTTTTCAGCTCACTGCAATAATCTTTGGAAAACCTATTTGTTGTTATTAATAGAAAACTTTTWATGTACTGAGCCTGAGAGAAAAACACTACGATTGGAAGGAAATAAAATACAAAAAAMCCCATTTGTTTCCTGAAATGAGATTAGGCTCTAAAGAAACTTGTACTTTCTCACTGTTAAAGGAAGATGAAAGATTAATGTTGTTGAAGTTAATGGAAACAACTGAGAGAATCCACTTTTCCTTTAAATGTTTTGAAACTTATTTTGTAACTTGTAGGAATGATGTGTTAAATAACCACAGAGTCAACAAAAGCAGATGAAAGTGGGATATCTTCAAGAGACAGACAAAAGTTAGTTTTAAAACAGAGGTGTTCATAARGTATCATAGAAATGTAGCATGGGATGTGAGATCAAATACCAAGACAGGATCAGGTCTGTGTTTGACCTTCCTGGCAGGGGCTCACATTATCTGCTCCGAAGCCATTCTAATGACAAGGATTTTCTATTGCCATTGTGTAGTCTGTTCCATGATTGCTCCACCTAATGCTCATAATAGTTTTCCCAATATCCCACCAAATCCCCTGTGCTGCAAATTAAGCTGATTTCTTCTTCCCTTTCTTAAGCAGCTTAGGGAATACTAAATGTCTTCCTTGAAACAACCTATTCTGTATTAGAAGACTTGTTCCATGCATTCCCCCTAAGCTATATTTCAATAAAACAAGCATATATCATATCTCACTCATCCCTTCTTGAGGAGTCATATAATTTCTGCTACCTTCCATAAAAAAATTAAGACTAAATGTGTTAGTAAACAATTATAATAATTATTCTAAAACATACATGTCAATATAGCATTATCTCTCTCATATAGCAGAGAAACTGTTTATAGTGCATAAGAATCATTTCTCCTAGACAAGTGCAGTTACTTTTGGGATGGAACATGGCTGCTTTTCACTCATGGTTTGTATCACTGTACTGTCTCCCTTGGAAATTATATGTTTAGGTACAACAGACAGAATATCAGCTATACTGAGATTGGAGGGAACCCTCATTCTAGCACCTCCGTTATTTTGGAGGGCCCTGAGAATATTGATAGCYACAGACAGTGATAATTAAGATTTATAAGTGATCTGAGATACTTTCATTCTGTCACGTTTTTGACATGTTGAGTACATAGTGATTATGAGAGAAACCCAGCAATAACCACTATTCCAAGTAATCTCTAGATTTTCCATTCCAATAACTCATTTGAGGCTTTACCTGGCTCAGGATAAGATTTAATTAGGTTCGTGTTCTAGAAGATAGACTTACATAATATGTTAAATCTGTAGGGGGCTCTAGCAACGTTTGTAAGTAGTACAAAGCTGTTTGTTTAGGTTTTGGTTTTTTGTGTTTGGTTTCCCGAGGAAATGCAGTTTAGGTGGTTGCTTTCTCTGTCCATCTGCCTGTCTTCTATTGGGGACACTAAATTCTGCCACTTACTGTCAAAGGTGCTGAAAGATCCCAGACTGCAACACCAGCTTTCAGAGCTGTATGTGAAATTGTATAATATACTTTTGTGACCTACATTATTTGTAGCTTTCTGTCAGTCATGCATATTATGTATCACTAATGCAATGAAGAAAGAAAAAGAAAGAAAAATAATTTACTRTTGTTTAATTTTTTTTTTCATTTTATAGATTGGAAAAGGAAAATTCATGCCAGCAGCAGCCTGAAGAGACAAATTTCAATACTACCCCAAGAGGCTTGGATGAGGATACATTTGGGCAGTCAAAGCARAAGTCTCAGTCCGAACCTTCAAGTCAACAAGAGGATAACTCTGGGCCACAGACACCTTTGCTTGAAGGCAGCAGAGAAAGGGATACACGTCTAGAACCCTTGTGCAACCCAGCACGTGGTAATAACAAAAATACGAACAGCTTGGCATGGTTTGACAGCCTGGAAGAGAGCAGCATTGGTGCTGAAAAAAATTCTCAGAAGTCTCCAGTGCCCAAGATACCTCCAAATAACTTGGCTTCAAAAGCCCCGTGTAAAACGTCCTGTTYTGAAGAAAGATCTGCTTCAATACCAAGCAAGCAAAATGGAATAAGAGACTCACTAGCAGCTGTGGATCTGCATGCTCCTTTGAAACAGGACAAAGTTTCCAAGTTAAGCAGGAGAAGGACTGAAGAACACAACTGTTCTTCTTCAGAAGATAATATTCCAGACCCAGCACCAAGTGCTAGTGTGCAGAATTCAGTTATTAAACAACACGCTTCTAAAAGCTGGCAGAGGCTGCACACAGAGAAATCACATGGATTCTTTACAAGTACACAGGACCCTGAGGCAAAGGCCCTTCCTTCAGTATTGCCTGCTTCTGGCCTGACAGATCTTTCAAGTGATGCAGATTCTGTGCTAGGGGAAGAAGAGAACAGCATATCTATAGCAGCAAAAAGTGCAACAATTTCCATGAGAAAAAGAAGTAAAGATCAAGTAGCGAAGGAAACAAAGGTAGTAAGTTCCCATGAGCAAGAAAGTGAAAGTCCTCCAGCTGTGAAACTAGCTAGATTTTCTTTCAGACCAAGGACAAAACTTGGTCATTCTTCAGAGRAGACAAATGAAGAATTTTCTCTTTTTCAGAGTGAAACTATTTTTAAGCCAGGAGAGCAGCTCCAGGGAGAGCAGCTGCCAGAAGAATGCTGCCCACCTGAGAAAAGCAAGATGACACTGGCTCGCTTAGGAAAACGTAGTTTGGGAAAACAATCAATTGATAATAAAGGGAAAGAAGAACAACAGAGTCAGGCCTTAGGGAAAGAGATCAGAGGAAGTGCAACAATACGCTCTGATGGCGGTTTTGATACTGTGTCACCCCCATCCACTGAGAAGAAAAGGGAAGGAGAGGAGAAGCTTGGTGGTCCAAGTACAGGGAAGGTGCGCTCCAGCACACTGGCCAAGCTGTCAACGTTCTCCTTTGTATCACGTCCTGAGCCAAAATCAGACACCTCACCTGCTGTTAAGATTGACACTAAGCAGGAAAGCCATAGCCCATCGCTGAAGGTGCACGTCAGCAATCCTAGCAAAAGGAAGAGTTTTGCATTGGGAAATGCTGACAAAGCCAGCATGGTCACAAAGACATCTCTCTTCTCCATAGCAGAGCTAGATGATGCTACATTAGATTTTGATTGGGATGAAGAGGTTAGGAAAAATCCAAGCATGTAACAATYCTCCCAATTACTTAACATGCAGTTCTTCTGAATCTTCACCCTTCTATCAATTGTATCCATGGTTTTCAAAGCATTTTGTAGAATCATCCTGGACCTGTGTGTACACCAAGCAACGTACTTTCTTTAAGGGCCATATACTTTACATAAGCAAGGACTGCGTGCGCTGCAGGCCTGATGCGGCTTTTAGTTTTCTAAACTCTTCCCAAGACTATTTATCTCAGTTCACAGTTTTGATTGGCCTGATGAACCCTTAAGACTTGTATAGTTATGTTCATGTGTCCAGAGTGAGTGATCTTGCAGAAGAGCAGGCTTAATTAACTTTATCCTTTATTTCACGTAACAGTTAGACCTACAYGATTCAGATTGTCCTTCCAAGGGACTATGCCGCTTTAGAAAAATGATGGTGCTCAATCTATGTCATTATATTTTGTTCATCTGTATGTGCTGTTTGTCTCAGCATAGTTACCAATATTGTGATCTATCATCATGTTATGGTAAGTGTTTCTGTATTATCAATATCATGACAATTTTGCTTCATCTCTGATTACTGTGCTCCTTGTCACACAGGTAATGTTGAAGACAYGGATCGAGAGCTTTTTGTTTCTGTTTTTTAATTTCAGTTTTAAATACACTGGTTAAGGTATCTGTGTCTGTATTCTGGGTCATTTTGTCAAAACCCAACTCTGTAATAAACACACCGTTCTCCACTGCAGAGACAACAAATTTCAGGTGATTGTATGGGAGTCATCAGTAACCAGGGTAACTTTAATGCAAGCATTAAGCTCTGGCAGATAAGATACACTTCAAACCTAGCAGCATGGTGAAGAGCTTCCCTAGTGTAGCTTGGTTCTGAGTCAGATAATGTTTACTTGGATATTTTAATTGTGATTAGAGTTTTACTGCATCTGATATGCAGTTTGTCTTCTGTAGCATGCTGCATCCTGTGTCATTCATTTGTCTAATGGGAAATTAATCTACTAATCCATTGCAAGTTTACAGAGAAAGGTAAGCCTTAATTTTCTTCTAGTGACTTGTGTGGTGTGTTTCTTCTGTRTTTGAATTCTCCACAGAATATTCTTGTTATTACCTGCAAGGTAAACACAGAATAGAGTGGTTGCTTACAGCACAGTAAATCCCTTGAGAGACTTGCTGGCAGAAATATCTCATTCTCCCTTGATTTGCTTAGAAGTAGCTCACTTGAAACCAACAGAGTTAAAATACTGCAGAATTTCAGCAAATTGAGGGAGTGTGAGGCCCAAGTACTCCTGAGTGATACAGTGAAATCATGGGACAAGTAAGTAGAGTAGTTGGCTTACTGTTAACAGTTTGGGAAAAGGACAGAAACATTGCTGTCTGGACTGATTGTGTGGTAGTGCCTCCACTGGAAACATGGCATCAACCAAAACAAGTGGAATTTGTCTTTCTGCCTCCCAAAGCACAGAGCCCCCCCATCATGTTCCTTCTCACAAACACCTATGCCAGGGTGAGGGTGACATGCACCCATGACCTACTGCCCGTGAAAATCAGAAGTTTCCTGCAGGATGCTGTATCTGCACTGRAACTTGAGAAGGGTCAAGAGTTCTGGAGCTAGTAACATTTATGATTGTCTTTCTACTTGAATTTTTTGCATCAGCCTTTGTTTCCTTCACTACTTGATCTTTACTTCTTTTTCTCATGGAAATTTTTGCATGCCCACTTGCATGGTGGCCTCATTTACAGTCAGAAATCCTCTTTGCTAGCTCTTTGGTTTGATGGATGTTACTGGCTGGCCAGTGCAAAGCCAGAACATAGCTACTGCACTCCAGTCAAGCAGCATGAGCTTTTTTACCTTGCAAAATGATAAATTAGCCAAGAGAAATTTCATCCACCTGTGCTGGAAATAGTTTTATTTATCACATCTCTATAGAACAGTAGCTACAGCCTCATCTAATGGAATTTGCTATGTAAGGTTGTGTGACGAGCTGCTCCCAAGAACTGCAGGACCTTTTCCTCAATATTTTTTTGTGGGAGGCTGATTGGCTTTTTTGCATCTGCCCAGTGGAAATTAGAACTCCTTTGAAATCAGTGGAGTCACAGTGGCACAAAATTGAGTTGAAGGTCAAGGCCAGAATTCCCTTCTCCATGTTTATGCTGTGTTTGAAGAAGTTCTGGATKTTGTATTCTGGTTGTTTCAAAGTTGTGGCACTGTAAGATCTGCCTGAGGGCTGGGGAAGCTACACAGTAAAGCAGAGCAGCTGTATTTCAGGAAAGCTGGAGTGACTGGATCCCTTAGGATAGGCTGCCTGGTGGACTCAACCAGTTCAGTATACTGCTGGATATAACTTTTCATTTCCTTAGAGCAGTACAACCAAGTGAGTTGTACTCATATGTGGAGTATATGGTATCTATATCTGAACTTAGAGGAGGCTAAATGTATGAGCTCTTCTGCAGGCTTACTGAAATGCCATGACAGCAAGAGGAAAATAGCAGCAGCTTCCACTACAGCATGCCTGGAAAGGGCCCTCAATGCTTGGCAGAGAACAGAGCCAGGAAGGATGAAGAAATACCTGAGCTCCTGCTTAAGGTGGACAAATTAGCCCACTTAAGCCAAGGTTTTCACTTCTGAGTGCAAGTGCTGTACATTCATTCTTTAATGGGTACCATTTTAAGGCCTGGTTTGCAGATGTCCTGAAAACTTAACAGCTGAAGCTTAAATCAATGAGACTTGTGTAAGGTGCAACGTAGTTATAATTTTGCTCTTGTGTCTTCATCTCTCTCATATTATTGGTTGTGAACTGGCCCCTTCAAAAAAATGGTAGGGAGTGGTCTCACTTAGGATACCTAGGAGTAGAGGAAATAAAAAAGTGATATGGGTTTGAAGCATTTCTTGCTGAGGACATCTGAGAACATAAGACCTCCCACATTTTAGCACCTCTGTTTACTAGGTTGCAAGCCAAGCTTGCATCCCTCAAAAGAATATGTTTGAGCACATTAGGACGAGTTTGATAATGCCGTGGAGACCTTGCTATCTACCACTTAGATATGTTTTAGGCACTTAAATCCAAACATAGACTGTAGAATTTAGGTAGAGTGAATTCTGTCATGTTTTGTAGTGTCTTAATCATGAATGATTTTTGAGGGATTATATGATGGATAGTATATCAGTAAAAAAGATAATTTTCTCCTCAGACTCCCCAGTTTAGAAGTAGCCAATGCATTACGTTATGAAATGGAACAATGCTTCTTTACTGAGAAGAGTTTTTTGAGATTCGAGGGATCTGCTTCTCCCTTCGGTGTAACATGAGAAGTGAAACAAAAACCCAAAAGAATCAAGGGAGGATACTGAAAACTCCAATCACCCTGAGGTCAGTCAGCCTAGAAGGCCACTTGGGCCTTGTTTTCCAGTTAGAAGCAAAGAAAAGGAGGCACAGGGACATCAGGGACAGGCTATTGAGCTTGCAGAAAGGCCTATCTTTTCTATATTATCAGACGAAAAGCACCATTGTCTTTTAAAACTGTCTGCAAACAGGTCTTAGTCACCCAAGTGTGTGGGGTAAGTAACCAAAGAATAAATTTGGAAAAGCAGGTACTGCTGAGATTGTTCTTTACCAGACCAGTTGAAATAGTACTGTTGTGGTACTGCTTCTGATTCATAGCACGAATTCAGAGCATCCAAGATAAATGAGAAGCTCACAGTAATAAGAAATGATACCTGCTGCTGATTTACTCTCTCCCTCACTGTTGCCATTGCTACAGAACCCATTTATCAGTGCTTTGGCAGGGAACATTGCTAACTTCTTTCCTTTCCCTTTATAAACCAACTTCCCCCACAAATAATCACAGGTTTTAATGTTTTTTGAGTGCTACAATAGCCCAGTGATGGGAGAATTTAAAGCACTATGGCAGTGACAGTCTGCTGGGCTAACCTACAGATGAATTTCCTTTCTGAGTACTTTGTGCAGTCAAGGGGCTGATGAGTCACTTCCTGTCAGCGTGTCTTCCTGGCCACACACTGAGCCATTATCTCCGTGTTTTAACACTTGGCTCTCTGAGTCTATGGTCTATCAAACCAATTATTACTGTTGAATACACTAATATTTTATTAAGCTGTGTTCATGGAAAGTGAGTATATATTGCTGTCTTAAAATCCAGTTGAACCAAACTTTAGAAGCCATTGTTTCTAGCAGTGTGTTGGTCAGGCCCTCATTTGTGAGCAGCAGTGAAATGTGTTAGCTATTCACTGGCCAGACTCCATTGCCTTGGCTGAAACCGGATTTCATCAAGTCAGTGTGGGACAACATCATGTCCCATAGTAATGTTCTCCTGAACAGCCCATGCAGACATGCTGATGAGTCAAGAGGGAGGTGGAAAGCAAAAAAAATACAACAACTGTATATTGTTTAATGATATTTTTTTGGGGAAAAAAAAAGTTTCATCATAATTCTTTTAATCCTGCTTCATGCATTGTACTTTTGCTGGAAAGGGCACAACCTTGGCTAAAACGAGACTGGATTTAAGAGACCCACACTCCTCTGAATTAGGAGCATAGGTATGATATTTTAGACTGTTGTGAGGTAGCTCTGCTTAGTGCCTGAATCACTTCTCATTTGCCAGTACTTGGGAAGGGGGAGCTGTGAGTAATGGTTCTCTATGGTTACATACATCTGTGTATACATTACATCTGTGATTGCATGGTTGATGCACAGACCTCTCTGATGGCCTCTATTGTACAGACCTCTCTTCCTCACTTCTTTCATAGCTGGAAAGTCCTGCTTAAAGAGGCTTCCTAAGGAATCTTCCTTTCTACTTCCCATGTACAGAAATGGGCTATCACCCATGTGTAGGGCTCGTTTTCTGGGTTAGATGCTATTGACAACAGTCTTCATAAGGTGAAGACAAACTACAAAGCTGTTCCTGGTTATACAGCCACAAGTTATTTCCAGATCTCTAGTGGGATTTTTACCTGTTGGTTTGGGTGGTTTTTTAATTCCTTTGTTTTTTAAAAAAATCTTTTTAGTGATCTTTTAATTTCACCTTAATTCATGTCTTCATTTATTGGTTACCTCACTTGCAGATGAGTCTCAGGATGCTACATACAGAAATCTAGTATTAGTCACTTGTTCATTGAAGCATCACTGCAAAAGTGGTATTTAAGACAGTACAATCCATACATGTTTATGTGAAACTTCCCCAAAATGAAAAGGCAGTAAGGCAGAAAGCAGCTGATTTTATGTCCAATTTTCTAATATTTTTGACTTCTTTAATTTAAACAGTTACACTATTAAGTTACACTWAATCACTTCTGATCCTTCAGGATCACCTGACGTTCTTCCAAGAGACAGCAGGATGTGTGGGTATTTGTTACCTTTCAGGATCTTGCAGCACTTACGGGGACAAAGCTGTGCTTCATGTCCTTCTTATAGGCCAATCTTGCTGGAGACCATTGGCAGACATTATCAGTCGTGGGCTGTGACTGCTGCTGCTGTCCTCCTCACCTCCTTCCCTTCCTCCCAGACTCTTGTTGCTTTCTTTCTCTGAAACTCAGGACTGTTGTCACTGCCTCTGGTTCCACAATGTCAGTGCAACTCCCTTCAGAGCTCCCCTGGAGGTATTGCCCATCCTATTTAAGGCACTTCTGGGGTGGATACCTAGTTCTTAAGCTTGTAAACCAACTATAATAGGATTCACTTGCCATGTAAACATCTTACAAAACCGGCCTTCAGTTCTTCCCAGCAGTATGAAAATTTTAGGTATGCCACAAAAAAATACGGCAGAAGTTGAACTGAAAAAGGGAGCATGTGCCATGTGCATGAGCCGCTCTGCTAACATGTTCTTGTGCTGAAGCTAGTCTTCTYGTCCTCTAGCTAGTCTTACTCCAGTTCAAATGCTGCTTTTCATTCTAAATAACTGGCAGGCAGAAGAGAACTCTACATGGCTGAGTTTGCTTGTTGCTAATGATATTCTTAAGTAGTCTGAATGTTGTGATTCTTGTTAGATACATAGATTAATGTGTTAAATATCATAATGTGATGTGCACCAGGATTACAAAACCAAGTGAGCTAAAGCCAAAGACAAGGCAAAGTCAAACTGAGCTGAAACTTCTAATTAGTGGATGCCATGTGAACAGATCTCCCAAGTGAGGACATACTGTATCACATTCTAGAGGGAATGTATTTATTGATGGGAAGATGAGGTAAATAGAGTATTAAGTGCTCTGTATTTCATGTGAATGAGGCAATAGCTTCATTAATAATGAATACTAATTATGTCATCTCCCTTAGGTATCTGGTGTGCCTTTGCTTATCARTACTTTCCTTCCTGTTAGACAGAAGAATATTAATAGTTCCAARGAGTAACATTGTCCTTTACTGAGTAAAGAGCACAACTACTTTAGAAAAGAGTGAAAATGTGTTTCTTGCCAACTTTGATAGTTCTGAACCAATATGTGTATATCTTTGTAGAACTAAATACACAATAATATATGCATAACAAATGTATATTGTTTAAAAATGCAAATATTATTGTACAAATAAGGTGTATTATTGCAATACAATTTAGGAAGAGATGTTCTTTGGAGCAGTGGCTTTTCAATCAGTAACATTTCCTAACTTAAATTCAATAGTCATGAGATAGTAACCGTATGAAAAAAGGAAAGGAAAAGTCATCGCAGTCCCCAACAGAAAAACTCATACAAGCAATACCTACATGACCGTGGTCACTCACAAAGTGTTTTGCATCTTCTGAATAGCAGGTACCGAGTTCCGAATCACCCTGTTACTGCTGTCAACATTATTCTAACTCTGTCCTCCCTGGCAACCAAAAGCAGGCGTGAAGAACAGTGGGAGATGCAAGTTCTCTGATGTAGTCATCTTCTGTGTTCAGCAGTATCCTTATGTTGCTTATCTTCATTGCTGAGTACTAGGTTAGCACACCACATTTTTCCAATGTTACTTTGAAGTCCTGAAGTGTTTTCCTTCTCCATTCATGGCACCCACTCGCCACAAGCCACCATTCATCTCTCAGAACATCACACAGAAGAAAAGTAACACTTCTGTAGCTTCAGCATGAGAGAGGCAGTCAGCGACTTGAGCAGCTGCACCTGCAGTTCTGCTTGTAGTCCATCTCAATGGTCTGGAAGCACAGCTCTACTTCAAGGAATCATGCAGCTTCACCAGCTTCACTCCCACTTGACACCACTAGTAGAACAACAGCTTTACTCTGTTCCCACTTTCGTGGCGATGTAGAGGTGTAAAAATGTCTGTCTTTGAATTCAGAGGTGTGTACACATTACAGTCTTGATTTTTAAGTGGTTCTTGTATCACAGATTGACCTCAGAAACTTTTGTATTCAGATGTAGAATAAATTCCCCCTAAACTATGCTAATTTAACTTTTCTGGTAAATAATATTTGTATGGTATCTAGCTTACAGTTTCTGAATATTTATGTCTGACAACTCTGCTATATTCTATGGTTGGTGGTTAACAGCATCACTGAAAGATCTTTTCCTTGTTTAAATAAATAACAAAGACCCAAGCCAAAATCATTTTAAATATACCACAAAATGTTGGGAAGATTGAAAACTTTAAAGTCATTACTGTGTCATTCCAGTTCCTGCCAGAATCAGAAGGAATATTTCCAGTGACTTCAGTGGGATAATTTTCTAATGACCTTCACAAGATTCAGCTCAGCAACCTGTATTTATGGGTCCATTATCCAGTTATCAATATTCAGAACTAAGTACCTTTCTAAGCTTTTGAAAGAAACCTTTTCTCCAAGCAAACTGGAACTGAAAATATACTGTCCTCTCAATGAACATAGAGAAAATAGAAGGGTTTTTTTCTATATTAGTGATTACATAAATGTAAATTAAACTGTTAAAAAGTTGAAAGTTAAAGTTCCATCTCTAATCACCTCTCAGTGGTGTCACTAAAATGATGATATAATCTAATATAATCATTAGATTTGGAATTATCTTATTCTATTAAGTGCTATCTTGATTTAATCAGCTGTTCCTGTAATTACATTATTGCTCTCCCGTTAGTATTTTATCAGCCTCATTGAGGGCTGTATACCTCCACTATTAACATTTTTTTATAGGATACAGTTGATGTGCAGACCTCAGGTTGGTTGGAATTTATTGCAGCTTAACTGCGAAACCAGTGTGTTAGCTACAAGAAATCAGGAAGAAAAGTTGTGCAATCTATTGTCAGACACCATTCAGAATCCATTCACAAAATACTTGGACATAATGAAATTTTACCTTTTAAAGTTAAGGACTCTGAGCTCTCTTTAAAGGTAATGAAGACAATGAAACTTGAGTAATACCTTGGACATACCCCATTCCTGATCCCTGACTGTGTGCTCTCTCAGTTGTTTAGTTGCTTTTTAAACACGTGCGCCTGAAATACCCATGGGATTGTGTTGTGTGGCACGCTGAGCCTGACTACATCCTAGAACAGCAAACTCTGAACTGAAACCCCCTAGTGCCATTTACATACATAACAGTAAGAAAATACTTCGCATAAAAATGAGGCAAATTCTAGACCATGTAACAGTTAAATAAGGTGTATAAGGGGTGAGTTTGCGCTGTTTCGTGCAGCGTTTTCAGAAGTGTTGGCTTCCTGGTTTGTACTTAGTAAGGCAGACAATAACGTATATAAAAGCAGTCACATAACATGAATGCACACATATTCAGAATTCGTGGAAAAATTGAGTGATAGGGACATACGCTTCCACTAAACTCTTGCATTTGCAAGTCCTGAAACCAGACTTAAAATAAACTTTTTCTGTCTTAGAGGGATGTCAGATTTTGCTTCTGTGTRTCATCAACTACCCCAGACACATGCTCTGAAAAGCAATGTAATAAYTTTATTTTTTTAATACAACACTACCTGAAATGAATTGTTTAAGTGATAATCAACAATTTGAGAGAAGGGAAAGCGATCGAGTGAAAGTTGCTGTAGAACCAGCAGAGGGAGCTCCAAAATTTCAATTATTTTTTTGTAGTGGGAAACGTCCTTGGAGCCGACTGTTGGGAAAAATACTCGTCGGTCACTGAACACGGTGGCTGTCTGCACTGCTTCTTCCCTGGTCCCAGAAATCACACCAGCAAAATGGTGTCACATTTCCTTGGGTAGAAGTGCTCTCCTGACATGCTAAAAATGTAATTTAAAAGATCTCCGAGTACCACTGTTTGTTGGAAGAAATAATCGTAGTATAATTGTAAGACTCTCCACTTATCAAATGATATGCCAGAGTCTTTGATATATTATGTCTGCACTGTTACCCTTGTTACCTGAAACCATTGCACTTAAGAGTAAGCCATGATGAAGAGACAGACTTTGACCTTAAATACTCTTTTCCAAATTATGACATATGATATTTCAACAGAGTGCCCTGGCCTGGGTCACACCATGTTTTCTTATTTTTAGAATTAGTTCCAATAGTATGAGTGCACTGAAGGAACATGGATTCAGCTATCGAGTGCTTTYTTCATGCGCTGCATCAAAAGAAGAGTGGCCAGCAGGTCGAGGGAGGTGATTCTCCCTTCCCCTATATTCCACTCTGGTGACACCCCACCTGGAGTGCTGCATCCAGCTCTGGGGTGCCCAGGTTAAAAAGGTTGTGGGCTTGTTTGGAGCAGGTCCAGAGGAGTGCCATGAAGATGATCAGAGGACTGAAGCACCTTTCCTATGAACACAGGCTGAGAGAATTTGGGTTGTTCAGCCGGGAGAGGAGAAGGCTCTGGGGAGACCTTGTAGCAGCCTTCCCCCCTAAAGGGGGATGCAAGAGAGCTGGAGAGGGACATTGTACAAGGACAATAGTGACAGGACAAGGGAGAATGGCTTCAAATTGAAGGAAGGCAGGTTTAGGTAAGATATTAGGAAAAAATTCCTCACTGTAAGAGTGGTGAGGGATTGGAATAGGTTGCCCAGAGAAGTTGTGGATGCCCCTTCCCTGGAAGTGGCCAAGGCTAGGCTGGATGAGGCTTTAAGGAACCTGATCTAGTGGAAGGTATTCCTGCCCATAGCAGGAGGGTTGGAACTAGATGATCTTTAAAGTATCTCCCAATCCAAACCATTCTATGGTTCTATAATCAGGCCAGCAAACTTAATATACCTCAGCAGTTTTCCCTGGCATGGACTCACACAGACCCGGATCCCTTGGGCCTTATACCTTCTTAGCTCAGGGTAAGAAACTGTCATGGCCATGGAGAAATGTTACTGGAAATTATTTTGCTGTTAAAATCTCAGACTGAAAACCCTCATGGTTGTGGATTGAGGTGGTCGAGTGTTCTCYGGATGTCTTTGCTACTGTAATTATGGCCTGCTTCTACCTTTAAATATTTATCTTTCAGGAAAAAGAACTGGAGAGACAATAATACCCACTCAGCACAATGTATTATCACTGAGASCTGCACAGTTTGAAGTTCCTTGTCAGCAGTGTCCAAGGCAAGGATGGCTTTGGTACCTCTCGTCCTTTCCTCAATAACATGCTTATGCATTAGCATGAGCATTAAGCTGATTAGCTTAATTGGTAGCAATCCAGGTTTGAGCTGAATGCTCTTGAAAATTCTTTCTCCTTGAATATTATGGTGAGAGACTTTTCCTCTCTCTGGAAAAAAAAACGCCTGTTATTCTCTTTTACTGATAGCAGCCCATAAAAGTTTGTGAATTATAATCAAACAGCTTTGACCAGTACTATAACACAGGAAATTACCAATGTCTGCCAAAAGATCTCTCTGTTCTGCTTCTCTAATCTTTAGAGGGGTAGTGCAAACTTCCCTGTATCATATGTCTTTGTTAACTTCCTTCTTCCATCTTAATAGTAGCATCATTTCTGTACCTGGTAATGTTTGTATTTCTTTGCTCCTGGTTTCTGGTGAAGTATCTACCACTCCCCAGCTTTTTCCAGTGGTCCATGAATGTTTGGCTAAGGAGACCRTTACTGAACTCTAATGCTTCCCTGCCTTTCAGATACTTGTTCGGTGGGTGATTAAAGCTCCACAGAATTCAGCCACCTTGCTCCCTACCTCATCTACCTTATCTAACACACCCAGTAGTGATGACAGTTGGCTCATCAGCAAGGCTGCTCTGGGACCTCTGGGATCGGAGGACAGAATTATCAAGGCTTTTGCCATGCACTAATACAAGGTGTAAATTGAAACTCCAGCATCTGGATTGTATCTGTAATACAATCCWTGACTGCTTTTAACTTCAGTCAACAGTTTCTTAAGCAGTGGGCCTTCACTGCTTTAGTTCCTCCCAACAGGTACCTTTCTCCTGCTGGCTGAGCCTGGCTCTCAGGCTGTGCTGGGAACTAGCTGTGCTGGAAGCAGCTGTGCTGGGAACCAGATGTGCCTGCTGGTTTGGGTGCTCAGGTGAGGCCCGAACCAGTAGCAGGGCCTGGGGAGCCTGCCTGTATCTGACACTTCAGCACAGGTTCTAGACATTCAGGGGAGGTTCAGGTTGGACACYAGGAAGAATTTCTTCRCTGAAAGGTGGTTAAGCCTTGGAATGGGCTCCCAAGGGAAGTGGCAGAGTGACTATCCCTGAAAGTGTTCAAGAAATGACTGGACATGGCACTTAGTGCCATGGTCTAGTTGATACGGTGGTAYTCAGCCAGAGGTTGCACTCCATGATGTTGGAGGTCCTTTCCAACCTTTGTGACTCTGTGATTCTGTGTCACATCCAGGAGCAAGCCCAAGGACACTGCAGACCTGCCCACCAGCAGATACCTGAGCAAAGCTTGTGCAGGCGCTTTCAGCCCAGAGTTCAGTGACCACAGAGGGACTATGGCAGCCTCATCACTGAAGGTCTTAAACATAAATTAAACAAGCATTAGCCTGTCTTGGGAGAGGGCAGTGCACCAGTAGGGTCACTTCTGAGATTCCCTTCCTCTGATGAGGGAGAAAGCACAAGTTTCACAGGTGTCTGCAGATACAGAGGTGTTCCAGTACAGATACAACTTCAGGTATTGTATCCCATTGTGCCATGTATTTGCCAGCTGTGTGCCTCATACAAAGTAAAGAYACACAAGTTGCAGATTTTAAACAGTTCATTATTCATTCACTGAACAATTCCCATTCTGAGTCAATGAACTCTGTTTCTGCTTACTGTTCTAGACTCAAGATAGTGTGGTTTCTTTTGAGAATGTGAGTAAAATAGTGTGCTTTATTTTAAACATATTCCTCATATATCCAAGTTAAAATTATGTTCCAACAGGCTTTGTTAGTAGAAGTTCGTGAGTGACGGATATGTTATCTTCAGATCTCTAACTAATTTTAAAAGATTTATAATAAAAAGTACATTTTCTAATTTATAAAAAAATTTCTGGGATTTAATCTAAACATCACACACATTTTTGAAAAATATCCAGATATAATCTTTATTTTCAGTCTTAACATGCTGAACTTGTATCAGTTAACCTAAACTAAGTAAAAACAATTGCTTCATGATCTCACGGTGTCCCTGAGTTGATATTGCTGATAGACTATCAGTCTAATTTAATTTTACTTCTTCATCTAAACTGCCACTGTTGGAGCCTCTTAACTGTTCCATTTGAGATGTCTAAAACAGGCAAACAATACAAGAAATATCTGGTTCCTATTACTGCCACAAAACCACCACCCTCCCTAAACTGAGAGTGTTTGTGATGCCAAAAAGCCTAATTGGGTCAGTGTGTCAGTTTAAATTGTACAGGAGATGAGCATTAAATGTTTACTAAATTTAACTGTCTGTTTCTGGATCTGAAGTGGCTGTTTGCTAGGAGAGAGCAGAAGCAGAGACACTGGTCTTTAAATTAATCAAACCCAGTATATTGAAATTCATGTAGAAAATGAAGTGGCGGTCAGAATTACAGTATTTATTGTATTATCTCAATTATATGACCAAGCAAAAGCTGAAGAAAGGGCTGGCTTTCAGAACTGATATTCTGCAAGCATATAGATGGCACTTTCTGGCTGCGATTTGGAACAACTGACTAGATAAATAATAAAAAAGTCATGTGAAGGATCATTTTTGAAGTGCCTGCAACATGAATTTGTGGGTGTTAGGTACCTTCACCTATGTCTAAATTATAGGACATGGGAGCACTTTCTACGTCCTGGGTCTAGGCATGTGCCCCAAAGGCATCTTATCTTTGTCCTATTTAGACTTCAACATGCACCATCCCTTTTTCCTAGCCCATATGCTTACTTCTGTGGGAAAAATCTGGGTGCACCCCTGGAAGGCAGCACTTCAAGCTTCTGTCAGGAATTCAGCTATGAAATCCCTTGAAACATAGGGGTTAGAGCACTCCCTCATAAAGTGAGATCTTGATTAATAATACTCATCCTTAAGATTATTCTTATACAATCCCTGACATGTTCACCATCATTTTTTGCTTTTGGGGGAGGTAAATTTGACACTTAGCAGTGTCAAACAGCCTTTCTGCCCCAGTATGGCTGAAGTCTGATGAGACTTGAGGGGAAAGTGACTCCACTAGGAACTTTCTGGTTCATGATATTGTAAGGGGAGGTCAAAGGCAGCCTGTTTTCTTCACTGCAGCCAATGATATCCTGGGATGTGAAAAGTTTATGCTTTCTCTGTTGGCTCGGATTGCAGCATATTCTGGTGACAAGGCTGGTGATCTTCTGGGGAGAGAGTAGAGGAGAACTTCTGAGAAATAGACTGGAAAGAAAAAGTAACTCAAACCCAGCTAAGTTTAGTTTTAAAAGCTTGATGGAATCAGTAAGAATAGCAGTTAATATGCACTTCCTGCACTAAAAAGATTTATTTTCTGATACTAAATATTGTGTATGGGCTTATTTTTAGATGGTGTTACACAGTTTATGCTCACTCAGACAATAAGCTCCGGGGTGTTGATGACAAAAATTATTAGAGTATAAATAGATGTTTTCAACTTCCAAGAAGTTCTTTGAGCTTCTTGGAACTGGATGTTTCTTAAGGAATGGCATGACAGTAAACCTGCCAAAATAAAGAGACCAGCAGACAGCATCTGTCTTTCAGGTGAGCTAATAACCTGCCCAAGGTGGGCTCTCTGTTGTTTTCTTCCAAAGTATGTTCCACACTGTGTAGTCTCCCAGGACTTGTAATCAGACAGATGTATCACCATCTCATATCAACTTCCTTAAAGAATTGTGGTCACCTCTTGTCACACGTATTGTCACACTTTCTGTATAATCCTTATTTTTGTTAGTCAATATCTACTGTGAGAGTAGGTATCCTTTTCTTCCAGGTGTTTACAAAACAGAAAGGGAATTGTTGCTAAGAAATAAATCAACTTTAGCTCTTTCTGCCTAATATGACTACCAGGAATGTACCCCTTGGACATGAGAACAACAGCAACATCTACCATCACACTGGCAATATCTGTTTGCCTCCTCTGGCTTTTCAAAAATAACCAGCGTAGGCCTCAGTTGATCTGTTAGGAATTTGCACAGCTGTCATCACCAGCAGAACTTGAAAATAAGGCATCCGTCCCATGCCATGGCCTCTCTGAAGAATACCCACAGATTTTTGGGGGCAGCAAAGTAGGAGAATACAGTCCCACCCACAGGGACCTGGATTCAAGACCAGGTTGGATGGGGTTTTGAGCAACCTGGTCTAGTKGAAGGTGTCCCTGCCCATGGCAGGGGACTTGGACCTAGCTGATCTTTAAAGTCCCTTTCAACCCAAACAATCCTATGATTCCATGGATTTAAAGGCCAGTCCATCAATTAGCTCTCAGGCTCTCTCAGGCAAATCAGTTTCCTGTGCTATCCCACCCACAGATTTGATTGAGCAGGGTAAAATAACTACCAAAGCCAGATGTAATAGAAATGGTCATGCAACAAAAGAAGTGGGAGCAAAAAAAATCACTCTCTGAACCATGCTTGTATGTTGGAAACAGAACTTGGGGACAGGAGATTAGGAAAAAAGCACCCGTTTGAGAACAGCAGCCTTTTGTTCCTCAGGGATTTCTCCTGGCCATGCTGTAGTGTTCCAGGCTGCAGTCTGCCTAAGCAGCTGCTGGCAGCTGCAGCCACCAGCTGTATCCAAGGGGATCCTGAGAATGGACCCAGCTCAGCAGCCATGACAATAGTACCCTGAAGACATGAAGCAATTGTTGGTCTGCATGCCAGGGAGAATCAGTACTGACTAAAGGGAAAAATGCACTCCCGTGTTCTGAGTCACTTCATATATCTTGTTCTCGCTATTCAAGTTCGTTCTTCTCCTGTGATTAAGTCCCAATGTGATATTTTTAATAGTTGTATATTTCTTTTGCATTTGATACTTAGAGAGAGGAAGGATAAAAGGATGAAACTCCTAGAATTAATGCACATTGACCCCCTAGCCTTAAGCAGTGGTATGACCCTTCTGTAAGTCTATCCTCTCTCAAGTAACTGTACCCAAGAAATAAATATTAGTCTTTAACAGCTGTCCTGGAGATTACATCCCTATTACTACTAGTCTTGAACAGAGTAAACTAAATAAAGTTAAATGAAGTTATCAGACATGATCTCATATTCAAAGAACCAATGTCACTAAAATAACATTATAAATTCAGCAGTCTCATGTAATTATTAAAGTGGAATGAGGTCTGTTTAGCAGTGTATTGATTTAAGCCACTCTTGTAATTTGTAGCAGCAGTGCCTCTGCTGGCATTGGGTTAGACCTGCTGGTATCATTACATCTTAGACAATATCTACAATATAGCAGTGAATAATGTTAATGGCCAACATTTATCACACAAAGTTTTAAGATTTGCAGCAAAATATTTAAACTTTACATTAAAAGGGAGGACTTGTACTTACGGGAATAAATGATGAAAAGTAACAAGAAGCTAGAAACCATAAGATACCTCTTTTGCCAGTCTGGGGAAAAAAAAAGAAGTGACTTCTCATGTTCCTTTCTGCGTAGGTTGATGCTGGGGGAGAGGGGGGAGTTCACAGAAAAAGAACTGTGAGATGTGGTGGCATTCTTCCTTTGTCCCTACAATAGTGTCCTTCTTCTCCCTGGCCTGTGATGTTGATCCTTCCTGCCTTTACTGTCCCACCTTTAATTCCTTCTCAGTGACCCCATTTTTCACTTTTCACATCATTTTTTCACTTTGTTTAGTACTGCCCTTATAACCTCAATCTATGATTCTGTGCTTTTATGACTCCTATTTTCACACAACTCTTTTCACTCCCGCATCTGCCCTCTAAAAGCACACTGCCCCCCGCCCACACACACGTGCATTTCCCGAAGAATGCTCTTTCGCTTCTTATCTCTTCCACCGTGGGTTTATAGGCATTTATACCCATTAATAGAATGCACACATATATATATGTATATATGCTGGATCTCGGATGATGTACGTGCTGTTTTTTTAAATATCACTGTGAAGGTGTGCGTATCCAGGCTTGCCAATGAGTTGTGCCAAGCGTGTCCCACACCAGCCTGGTTRGGCAGTCACTGAGCTAAACGGTGGTGCTTTGAGCAGAGCAGCCGATACACCGGGTGGCTGAAGCCAGCGGCCTTGCCTGTCTGCAGACAAAAGGCTGGAAGGAAAAAGGACAAAGGTGATAAAAACTGACAAAAGACCCCTGGGAGGAAGGCATTTAAGTGCATTTTGTGGTGGGAAAGAAGAAATCTCCTTCCTCCGCGTGCTTCATCCCATTGCAAGATGGCTGTTTAAAAAGGCTCCCTGCCTGAGCTGACACACTTCTGACGTGCTCCGAGCTCTCATCCCACAGTGTCAGTCTTGCAGGGCACCTTCAGCTAAACCAGGCATTTGGGGCACTGCCCAATTACACTTACAGATACAATTTTAGGTGTGAACTTATCACAGCTGTGTCAGCTCTGCTGCACGTCTGCCATGAGTAAAACAGCGTTTGACATGATCTTTAAGGCTTGTTCCTGCAGCCATTTTGTTGAGAATGCCCTTTTGTATTTTTAACAGTAATTTACTGATTCGCTCTTGATTCGGTAGAGAGAAAAGAGAACAAGGGTTGTGGTGGGGGAAGCTTTGTAAGTATGAATTCCTGTGTTCAAAAAAGAGAGGAAAACCAGCAAAATAATTCCCATTGGTGGTACAGTCAATCTATAAATCCTGCTTGTGATTTTTTTTTCTTGTTGTAGAGTACTGGTTGACATGCATTTGCTCTTCTCGTGTAGAGAGGAAAGAAATCTCTTCTTCCTTGGTATCGTATGTATTGTGAAACCTGCAGTTTATTCCTGAAAAGATGGGGTTTTTTAAGTGTTTGTGGTTGGTTGATGCACCGAGGGAAAGCCAAAGGAAAGTAACTGCTTCCAGCAGAGGGAGCGCCAAACTCTGATTTTTTTTTTTCTTTTTTATTTTTTTTTTTTTTGTAGGGGTGACAGATGGCGCTTTTCTCCGAAATAGATGATCTTTGGTAGAATCTTGTTTGTTAACATATAAATCCTTTGATGATTTTCATTCCCTTCTGTTAGGAATTCCTCTCTTTCTCTTCACAATCCTGAACACTAAAATAATATCAGAATTTGTCTATGCATAAGRGTATTTTTTACACTGTCCTGTTATTCTAGAATAATTTGTATATGTTTAAGTTAATTTCAGCTTAAATCTTTAAGGCAGAAGGTGGCATATTTTTTCATACCATTTATTTAAAATATTTCTGTTAAGCTTTTCTAGGAAAAAAAAAAAAAGCATGGGAATTATTTATGTGCATTTTCCTAAATTTCCACATGAAAACTCTCCTGGCTCAGCAAATGAGCAAAGCTTGTTGCATTTCATGTGTTTCATGTTCTGGTTAGTCAAGTAAGCTAGTCCCGGAAGAAGCAGATTGTATGAGTTTAAACTCTCAACTCACCTCATCACCACCTGCTCTTCCCTCATTGTTCAGATTCATTGAATGATGGCTGCAGATCTTAATGCCACTTTCTTGTTTCTGATATCGTTTAACTACTAATCTAACAGGTATTCATCTGATTTGAGGTGTGAAAGGTGCCATTCACATGCTATTGCCCTTACAAATGACCTCTAATAAATATGCTTTGTTTCAGTTAACGTGAAAAAAAAAAATCAGTAACTTCTTCACAGCACTTAAAGCTTTGTCTCTGTGGAGAAGCAGATCCCAGCCCTCACTGGCCCAGTGACAGAAATGCCAAGTAAGTGAAGTGTGGACAGAAAACCATGCTTAGCTCTCGCTTTTGTCTTCATTTTAATTTTCTTAAATTTCCCAAGGCTTTTAAACATCAGGAACTTGTAAAAAGACATGTCTGTGCCCTCAGCTTTTATCACAATGAAGACAGAAAACATATGGCATTTTGCTCCTGGTCATGTCATACCACTAAAATACCCAGTCTGCTGGGGCTTCTTATTTTTCTCGGGTGAGACATAATGGGAGCAAGCTCCAGAGGACTTGGCTGTGCAGTCCTTTAGCAGCTGCGCTCTGTGCACAAGGGGTCCCGACAGTTGTGGGGGCGATGAATGTCCTTCTGAAGCAGTGTGGCAGTGCCCTTGATGTAACTCCTTGTTCTGCCAAGGAATTAATGTCAGGATGCACTCCTTCACGGCTCTGCTCACGCTGAGGCAGCCCCCAGATGCAGTGAGTGTGTCAGCGTTCATTTTGCAGACAAGAAGACAGTAAATGTTTGATTTACTGCCGGCTGCTCGATTTCTGCACACTCTGCTCTACAGAAAAAAAGGGAGCTGGAAGCCATTTGTGTAATTTGGAGCTTCCCGTCACCAACTCCTGGTTGCGTGGTGACTGTGTTGGGCCCAAATAATCCGAAAGCAGGATCTGCCTCCAGCAATCTGTTTTGTTCCCGTCTTCCCCTCCTCTTTTTGATTTGCRTCCAAGAGCTTCCTCTGGAGTCAGGATGATGGCTGGGCACCTTGGATATCTGAAAAGCAAGCCACCAATCTAAGTGCAAAATCAGTGCTTTAGGCTTATTTTTCAAGACGTTTACTGCTGCCTGGGCATGCAAATATTGAAACATTATTTGTCACACTGCAAATAATGGTTACTAAACAGTTAGGTTCAGATTTTTTTGTGCATTTTAAATGTGTTAAAGTTGTGTCACAAACTATTTCTTTTAAATATGTTACTTTCCCAAGTCAGCCTGTCGCACAGAGAATGGAGAAGCAAAACTTCCATCTTATACCTTCAGCTCAAAGCCTGCTCACCTCCCAGCTCCTCTCCCTCTGACGTGGTGCCAAGCAGAGCTGGGAGATCAGATTAATTCCTGGAAGCCCTTGTGCTCTCAAACCACAGCTGAATTTCCTTTTCAAGTACTTTTCAGCAGGGCTAATTTCAGGAACTGGCTCCTCAAGTTCACTCTGTCTTACATCATGCCTGCCCAAAGGAATATTCTTTCTTAAAAATCAAGATGTTCTCAAGATCTCTTTTTTCTGTAACTTTTCCTTCTGTCCTGCTTCCACCATCCGGTCAGTACAAGATCAGTGTTAAAAAGGTAAATTCACTTCATTAAGCACCTGTTTTCTCCTGTTGTTCCCTTTTTYGTCAGTTTAGAGCTTTGTGCCTGATTCTTACTTAATTCGCAGCTGTGTAACCTCCAGTACTGCAATTTTCCGGCYCGCTATATCCGAAATGCACACTACAACAAGCCTGCTCTCTGAGCATGGGATCTGAGAGAGAAACRCAGAGAAAAGACCCTGCTTATGATCTGGCTCCTCTTCTCTTACATTCCCACAGCCTGACCTCAGCCTGTGACAAACGTGGGCTGTGCGGTCACCCCACACACAGCAGAGCCGGAATGGGATCCCTGTGTCTCCAAATGCCACCGGGCCTCTGCAGGCAGCCCCAGCCCSCTCTGCGGCCCCCAGCACCCCCAGATGGAGTATTCTCTGGTTTATTTCTTTTCTTATTTCCATCTTTTTTCCCCATGCATACCCTCTTTCTCTGGAAACATGTAATTTAAAAGCTTTCAGCAACCCACAAACCATCACACTAATGCGCATCAGGCCTTTCAGAGGAGAAGTTCCTGCTCTTCCTGAGGGGATATGGGCTGTGCCTGTGGCATCAGCACTGGTATCATCTAACCCTAATTGAATTGTACAGTTTTTTCCAACAGAATTCAGAAGGTGGATTCGAAACGGAACTGACCCTTAATAAATGTAATTAGGTACATAGTTTTTCTGTTATTGTTCTTGCTTGTTTCAAAGAAGTCTAAGAAGCCCACAGCTYCATAGATGTTGAGGTTTTCAAAGTGGGCATGTCAATAGTCAGGAAGCTGGGGCCATTTTCTTTGTGTTAAAGCTCTTCTTAAATTCAGTGAGCTTTGAATCCAGTCTGCAATGTGTATGTTAGCAAGGACAACATCAGCAGAATGAGARAATTGTATTTTATCCATACTTATTTCTGGTCTAGAGAAATACARAAAGGTGAAAGTTCAGAAATATTTCAGGTTTTCTACTTGGTTTCTATATAACTTTTTAGACTTTATAGGAATAGGCAAAATGGTGATAAAAAACTAAACAAACSTCATGCACAACAACTTTCATGTGTTTCTCAAGCAAGCAGCATCACCTAAGAGGGAAGATGCCCTTTGTGAAACATGTCTGGGTTTAGCAAAACCAGCTGGGGATGCGCCTGTAATATTCCTGAAAGGAATGGGTGAGTGAGGGGATGTCTCTGCTGGAACTCATCATTATGACAAGTCTATGCTGTCACACACATGTTAACATCCTAACCCCATCCTAACCCCATCCTAACCCCATCCTAACACTGGGGACTGTTCCCCAAAATTATCCTGTTTACTTCTTCCAGGTCCTTCTCATTTCCAAATCCTCTCACAGACTAGTCAACCATGGTTATTAGTTCTGTTTTCTAACATAGGTTCCTCTTTGTGTTTTTGAGATGGCTTATGCGTGATACTCTAAGAGATGTTCATGGCTCAGTGTTTCCAAGCAAAAGAAGATCTTTACCTATTTATGAGTGAGATGCAGAGCACTGCTATTTTTCTCAGGCAAGGTCTGGACACATTGGGGTACGCAGCTAAAACTGACAAACTGTGAGGCTCCAGAGAGCCTTTTAAAAGGCTTTGGAAGGCCCGAGACTACCCATAGGCTATGTCTCTGTACTAGAAAGTAGAACAGGACCAGGGCACTGGTCTGCAATCATGTGTCTTGTTTAATTGTTGCAATGCTCCATGGCACATATTTGRTCCATGCCAGCTAGCAATATTGCTGGAAACAAAAAGGATTGGATGCCTCAGACCTTTCCTAATGGGTGGCTCAGATATGACCATCATATCTGGAGGCAAAGGGGAACAATTTAGCTTTGTGTATGTGTGCCAGGCCATGTTGCATTGCTTCAKGCTATGGAAAAGTGTCTAGCCTGTTTTATTTACTACTAGAGATGTAGCCTTACAGTTTTATTCTTAGTGCTCCCACTGATTTTACAGAACAGCATCAGTGTGGGGCTCTGTATGTCTGTCATGCTGTTCGTAGTCTGCTGGCAACTTTAAATGCTAGGTTAGATGCATCTGCAAAATATACAGTCACAGCAATGCCTGTGGTGTGGACTTAGCCTGCCGGTAATCTTCAAAAAGTCACTTTATTWATTTTTTTTTTCTGCATTATTTTCTTTATTTTAAACCTCCTTGGAACTGTAAATTCCTTGGTAGCACTCTGCTGTAATCCAGTCAGCCTGGTGAAGAGACTCCCCATGCAGGAACAGCAAGTCTGCAGACAACAGTGCTGCCTCCACCATTTGTTCCAGACAGACCTGCCAGAAATCAGTCATTTTGTTCTTGTTTCTTCTTGTAGCTTTACCAAAAATCAGGGAAATCTGTTAAATACTTTATATTAGTATAACATGGTTAACTACTCACTTGTCTGGTAGTGAAGAAAAAATACCTCTACTAACTAAGGTCCTGCAGAGACAATGGTTGTGACATCAGAGGCTCTCTGAGTCACAATATGAAGATTTCGGGTTTGTGAAACATGTCTATGTCAACACTTGGTGTTATTCTCCCTTCAGGACCTTAAAGGGGAGGTTTTTAGAAACTGTTGTATCAGTGTTATTGTGAATAACATTTTATTTTACACMTCAGGAGAGGCAAAGATGGATTTTTATGCAAGCAGGGCATGAATCATTTAGCCCCCGGTTGCCTGGTGGTTTACTCCCTGGGAGAGGGATGTGTGAGTAGCACTCTGGCAGAGCAGTCTGCACCTCCTGCAATGCCCTTGCATTCAGGGCTGCCGGTCACATGGATATGTCCCTTGTTGGAGTCCTCAGCAATGATAAAAGAGGTTTTAGAGGGAGGTTTTCAGCCTTGCCCAGCCATGCTCCTTGGCACACATCCCTTCTTCCTGGGGAAGGGCAGCCAACTGGATCCCCAACAAAGGCACTACTTCCAAAGTGGCTTATAGGAGTGCCAAAGAGAAGGACAGCTTTTATCAGATGTGCTGAGAGAGACTGAAGAAAACAAAGGCCAGAATTTCTGTATTCCTTCTTTTCCTGTTGTAATGCTTGCAGGTATGCAGAGACAGAATGAAGGGACATGGAAGGGTCAGGGACAGACACTCTTTAGTGGTGATGGAGGATGTGACCAAAGGCCTACTAGCCCAGGTTTTGTGTGTCAGTGAGCTGAACGAGGCCATTACAGAATGACCAGATGCTGCAGAAAATTGGAAAACTGCGAGAGGGGAAATTGTTGCAAGGTATCAACAAGACATCCTGGGGCGATAGTGAGAGTCTCAGAGGAAKTGCTTGCTCCAGCAGGCAGAGAGAGAGAGACTAAGGTGCTGTGGGAGGAGCAGAACAGAGAGGACCCCAAAATGGATGCTGCTTAGTCCAGGAGAGTCCTGCCATGGCAGGAAGTGAATGAACTGGAGGTACTCYTTTGGAGAGAAACAGATGAGAGGTCTGTGAGTTCTCAAACGATGGACTGGACCAAGTGTGATTCGTGGAGCAGGGTCTCCATCTGATRCTGAACATGCCCAAGACCAACAAAGAAATGCAGCAGGTGGTCAGAGAGGAAATGTCAAGCATTCTCACTGTGCTAAGACCAAGCTTTGGGGAGCTCCAGGGCACACAGAATTACCTGGAACAGAAGCTTGCTGGTGGCTGAAATGCATGAGGGAGTCAATGGCAGGTGTAATTATTTATTAGCAAAGATTGATAGCTTGGGGAAAAAAGGGAAGAAGTAAATTCTAAAGGAAGCATGGCAACAGGTCAAATGTATATGGTACTTCTCCCTAGTGTTCCCCAACCTTTCTACACGCTTGGTAACCTTCTATGGATTTCCCGTGTAGACATAAAAAAAGGAAGGGCACACAACTGTGATGTGGAGCTCGTGGCGTGAGGACTTGGGGATGGCTACCCGAGTGGGAGGAGCAGGATGTGAAAGTGATTAAGATGGTGAGATTTGAATACCTGAGAGCCTTAGTCGCCAGCAGCAAGTCAGCAGACGTCACGTGCTGGCTGAGGGGATCCATCAACTCCTTGATTGAGGATCCTTGCAAGAGATGCACATCCTTAGAAAGAGACACTGCTGTGTTGCATGTACACGCAGCCAGGCTGTGCTGGTGGGGATGTTCCAAGACCAGACAGCACACCAAGAACGTCAACTTGTTTAGGCTTAAAAAGCCATCATTTGGTGCTCACCTCACTCTTTTGGAGGTGTGGGCCTGATTTTTAACAGCAATGTCCTGCTGGAAAGTCAGCGTGGAGCAGAAATGAAACCTCACTTGCCCGCTTTTTATTTCTTACCCAAGCACAGTAATGTGAGAACGATTCTGAGGGGGTGGGTTGGGAATAAGGACTTCCAGCCCTCTACTCTTGTAGTGTTGGTAGGAATAAATAGTTTTTAAAGGTTTAAGGATTTGGTGTTATTTCTCGTTATCCTACTCAGACTTGATTGATAATAAATTAAACTTATTTCCCCAAGTCAAGTCTGTTTTTCTGTGATGGTAACAGGTGAGTTATTTGTTGCTGTCCTTACCTCACCCCACAAGCCTTTCAGTATATCCTCTCTTCCCTGTCCAGCTGAGGTGGGGAGTGATAAGAGTGGCTTTGGTGAACACCTGGCACCCAGACAAGGTCAACGCACCACAGAAATATAATTTCTCTTGTGAGTAAGAGAAACTTTGGACCACAAATAAAAAAACTGATGTGTAGGAAAAAAAATTCTACCTGATATTTTTTGGTATTTATTTGTAATGGCATAATGACCATCTGCTTCCCAGAACCTGTAAAAAAGTTCTCTCTGGACCTGTTTTTATTGCAATGAATGTCTGTATGTTGTCTTTCCTGTTATCACAGCRTTGGACTCTGTTATCTGTTACTACTGCAAACTGATTGGTTCCTACTTATAGAAAATAGGTCATAAATRAATGTCCTAATTTTTTTTCCTGAATTTGGGACCAAAAAAGTGGAGCAGATTTAAAGATACTCATGAGGTTTATATACTTCAGGGAAAGATGGTGATGATTTTTTTCTGGACTAAAGCTGCCTTAAAGTGTTTGTGAGCATGTGAAATTTTTCACTGCTACTAATAAATGGCTAAAAMTTACATTTCCCCTTGTTTAAAGTAGGGAAATAAAGACACTTAGATTAAATGTTAGGAAAAGGTTCTTCACTCAGAGGGTRGTTGGGCACTGGAAAAGGCTCCCCAGGGGAGTGGTGACAGCATGAAGCCTGACAGAGCTCAAGAAGCTTTTGGACAATGCTCTCAGGCACATGGTGTGACTCTTGGGGTGTCCTGCGCAGGACCATGAGTTAGACTATGGGTCCCTTCCAACTCAGCATGTTCTATGATTCTGTGATTCAAAAAGTGGTCCAAATTTTAGGCTGGTTATACAACTGTAGTCACCAGGCTGTCCACAAGGTTTTACTCGTTTCTCAGACACCAGGACCTAAATGTCACACAGCAAAGTAGCAGCCTCTGAAGCCCAGTCAAATTGAAGTTTTGTACATAAAGAAACACTAAATTGTTAGAGACTTTGCTGTCCCTCACTACTGACTCTGAATTGATGTGAAATAGCAGCCCACTGCTCACCAAGGGTTTAGTTGAACGTTATCATATTTTTTTAATAAAGTGGACATCTACTCTTTAGAAAATCAATAATGGTAATTGTTAAGGGGAAAGAGAATATTTGCAAGAGCATGTAGTAACAAGACAAGGGGTAATAGCTTCAGAATGAAAGAGAGCAGGTTTAGATAAGATATTGGGAAAAAAAATCTTTACTATGAGGGTGGCGAGGCACTGGAACAGGTTGCTCAGAGAAGTTGTGGATGCCCCATCCCTGGAAGTGTTCAAGGCCAGTCTGAATGGAGCTCTGAGCAAGGTGGTCTAGTGGAAGGTGTCCCTGCCTACAACAGGGGGTTGGAACTGGATAATCTTAAAAGTCCTTTCCAACCCAGGCCATTCTATAATTCTGTAAGTGGCCACCCCAGAGTTTCACGCTCTCCTTCTCTTGTGCTGATGCAGASGCAAGGAAAGTAACAGACAACATGCAGCAGCTGAAGCCCAAGGTATTTGTATATAGAAAGTATCACTGTTCAGYAAAACAAATGTTTGTTTCCACCTTCCTTTAAAATCACAGAGCAGGGACAACATTTCTGTTCTTCTCAGTGCCCACAGGCACAGAGTATGATGGAGACATCTGTGAAGAGCCAGGAGGCTGCTGGGGTGCAGTTCTGTGTTGAAGTTCAGTGTGAGGACCTTGCTAGTTTGGTACAGTCACTTTGAAAAGGAATCCTGGATGAATGGTATCCTTTTCGTAAGCCCCTTTTCCTGCCCATATTTCACAGGCAGGTTTTTCAAGCCATTTGTGTTACTCTGAAGCTTTTTCTTACTCTTTGGTTTCCTTCCAAGTATGATCTCTGAAAGCTCTTCACTGCCTCGCATTTGTAGGCTGTGAAATGCATGGCAGGTAGTGGGGAAAACAGGAAGTTTCAACGTAATTCCCAGGGGTGATATGTGGGATTGAAACCAAAAACTGCTTYATGTTTGTTTTGGCCGACGTAGCTGCAACCTAGTGCTGTGGAGTTATTAATGTGCAGCAAAACATTCCAGTGGGTATGCACCCATGAACCTGCTGACTTCTTGTTGCTGTATTTAAAGAGATGCTGTAGAAAATAAAACCTAGTTTATCCAGTGAACTTTAACAGCACTGCATCTGTTCAGATGACGCAGTTTCTAAGAATATGCTTTTTTTAGAGCTCCTGTTACTTTTATSATCACTCCATGGGCCAGGAGACAGAATCCTTCATGCAAATACAGTCTATTTCCTACACTCCCTGCAACTCATTTATGTGAGGAGAGGAAGAGTAACAACGGTATGAATTCACCCTCTTCAGCACACTGAACGTTTTCTCCATGGAGTCCTTCCTGGAATTACTTCCTGCAGTACAGCACAGGCTGTGCTCCAATGTGGTGGAATTTTGTATATGTCCTTTCATCCATTTTGGGGCTCTCTTTGCAAATGCTTTTGTCTGCCTCACCTCCTCTTGACCTATACACTGATTTRTGGCTTTGGTTTTACACCAGAAAACAGGAGTCAGTATCATGCATGTGTTTGCTGCTCAGCTCTGTGGCCAGCATGAGGAAAACAAGATTAGGAAAAATAAAAGCACATTAGCCAATGTCAAAGGCAAAACTCACTCTGATTTGTAATGAAATCATCTCCATAAGTTCCCTTCATCCCCAGAACTAGAGTCTGGACTGTGTTCTGCAACATGAGGAGACCAAAGTTGTTCTGATGCTGCTGGGATTTAGGGTCTGCCTAGAACTGCACAGTGCTTTTCAGCAGTTTGCTCCCCTTGGAGACTAGGTATGTTTTGTGCCTGTCCAATGGAATTTCTGTGGCTAAAACCTTGTACTGGATTTTCTAACAATTTTTTCAGCGATGATCTCATGAAATTGTACCCATTACATATAATAACTTGCATTCATTCTGCCACCCTCTCAAGCATTTAGAGCTGGAAGCCCAACTAGAACTTGGCAGCCCAAATAGCAATGACAGCGATGCATTATGGAAGAGTGTATTTTCATCCTTCCTGTTCAAGAAACGACTGGATGTGGCACTTAGTGTTATGGTTTAGTTGATATGGTGGTTTCCTGTCAAAGCTTGGACTCGATGATCTTGGAAGTCTTTTCCAACCTTAATGATTCTGTGATTCTGTGATTCATCTTTATTTCCCTCAGCTTTATACTAATGTCCTGGGAAGGTGTGGGAGATAATTGATTTTTGGTAGGGGGTGGCTAGAAACTGGGGGGGAGGGTGTTCTTTCATCTTCAGTGTATGCTGCACAGTTATAAATAGTAATTTGTATGAACAGTCCAAACTAAAAAAAGATATGCCCTACCACAGCTTACCTTAAGGTTTTTACCTGCTAATTGAAATTTATCTTCCACTTAGCTGCCCTTCAAAGTCATTAGCATTGTTCAGCTGGGGAAATAGCTAAGTTGTAACTGAGACTGGTGAACATAAGAGACAAACGTAAAAAGCAATCAAGCTCTTTTCAGTAACTGAATATCCCAGGCATGTAGCAAAGTTTAAGATGTGCTGGGCTGTCCAATACTGGTTGATGAAAATGTCTAATATTACACTGATTCCTGGGATAAAGGGCAGCAGGACTTACTATGTTCTGTGTAAATAAGCCGGATACTATCAAAAGGTGAATAAACAGGACAGTGACAAAATATATTGTTATTGCAGTTAATGTAGGCATGCCAAAGGCATCTTAAAACTAACAGCTGGACAACTCACCAAGCTTCTCAGGTAGATACATTGGTTTCTGCACCTCCACAGCTGTCCTGGTAACAGCATGCAAGTATCTAGTCTAAAGTCAGCTCTATCATGGCCTTGGGACTCAAACTTGGAGTACAAACACTGTGCTAGTTTCCCCAGAAAACTAAAATGACCCACTAAACCTTCAAAACTAGCTTACAGGTCAGGGCAGAAAGGGATTCTAGTCCATACACATGTTTGTGGGCTCTCTTACTGCTCCCACGTTCAGTGGGAGCTCTGTACCAGATTGTCTAAGTCTTCCCTTCTAAGCATTGCTATGTATTTTTAAGAAGGAAAGCCCCCATGATGTACCTTGCCAGAGTCACAGAACATCACAGCCGCGTTTAGACTGGCAGGACACAATGCTAGTATGCCCCATCCTTTATTCCTATCACGACTCTGGACCTGGCTCAAAAAGCTTGTCCTATCTCAATCACTCATGACAGTGAGACCCAGCTTCCTTTGTGTGGATGCTCAGAGAAACCAGTCCAAAGGTGGGCCCAGGCTGCAGCAGTTCTGAGTGTCTCCAGGGCCACTCTGTCTGCTCTTCCTGTTCAGTGAATCTAGTGTTGGATCATGTGTCATTTCTAAAGTCATAAAATACTTGTTCATGGATGTGCAGTAGCAGATTCCTAGCTTGTGATAAGAATACCTACTTTTCAACTTCCTACCAGGAAATCTCCCAAACTACTGCAGAGGCTGTAGTTTGAGGACTTCGGTTTGCTTACAAAAAGATGGGGGGGGGCTGGTGGTGTAGAAGTTACTATTTTTGCTCAAAGATAGGAAACCAAGTTTTTCTTGTCTGATTGCATCCAGCTGACCTTGCTGCTCTCCTCGTGTTATCACTGGCTTGCCTGAATAACCTCAATTCTTTTCCTGGTTAGATATTTCTTCGTGGTTCTGTCACCGGTTACAAGTCAGGGCATAGCCACGGGGGAAACCATGGTGGAGACAGACTGCAGACAGCTGCTGATGTGTTACATACAGGCCCTGCTAGCCATGCTCCAAGGCYTTTAGCCAGTGCTTCTGCCTCAGCTCCCCCCAATGAATGTGAACAGCAGCACTCGTTTGCATCACTGTTCCTGCTTGTGGTGGCTTGAGTCCCCTCATCTCCTTCCTTTCTCTTTTGTTCATATTCTTCCCTCATGTGTTCACTCTTTTTTACTTGTTTCAGGTAAGCCAGCACAGTAATGGTCTACATAAAAGAATTTTCAAAGTGCAAGCTCCCCAAATGTGACAGTTTTTAGTGATACACGCTCTTAAAAATCCATTCTTAAGAAACTCAACCCAAATGCTGGAATGTTTTGCTTCAGTGAGACCCATCTGGGGGTTCTTTAACAAAAATGTATGGGTTTTAAAACATTCAGCTCAGTTTTATGCATTTTACCTGTAGATTTTGCACTATTATAGCGCCTTTCCTCCTCTCCAACACATTTTTCCTATGCGTAGTATGAGAGCTGCTGGCAAACTGTGCTTGGCTGATAAGTTGTGGGAGAGAATGAAAGAGTAGAATGGGAGTAATTTTTGGGGGGTTCGGATTACCTACAGCATGTGCCTTGAATAATCTGGGCTCATAGATGCCTCCAGTGTACCCCTTCTTGCTCTGTCCCACTAAAGTGAACAAGACAAAAAATGCAGCTTCAGAATGTAATTACCAATATGTGGTTGAGTCACTAAAGGAGTAAGTTTGCAATACACTTTGCATCATTTGCATCTTTTCATCTGAAGAACGAAATCTAATTATACAATCTCATTTATAAAACCTGCTCATCCTTACACAGCAAAAAAAAATAACCACTTTTCATTTCTGTGGATTGCAATAAATAATACTCAGAAAGGAATTTTAAAACTGTACACCAAATTCAGCTCCCACGTTAATATGCATTACTTCTTCCAAAGTACCAGAGCATGAATTTATCTACAAGTAAATCCTGTCCCTATATGGCTGAATTTGGCCCAAGACTTCTGCAGCATCTCTCAGGTCATTAGTTCAGGTCAYGCAGAGCCTTTGGAGATCACCGGTGAAGTGTGAGCAGCAGCAACCAACGCCATGCTCCAGTTTTACACAGCCACATAAAGCAGCAGGGGAAGCAAAGATGACAAATCACACTTGCTGTCACTTCAGTGAGAAGATTACTAATAATGGATTAAGAATCCAATTAGCCACTCCTCTTCTTTTAGCAAAAGCTGGCATGTCAAAGGTTGCTATCTCTCAAGAGAACAGTGGGGTGCAGATGGCTGAAAATCCTAACATGCTTTGATGCAAAATAAGATTTTGGCCCCATCATTTTCTTTCCAACTTTGGACCTCCTGAGGAAAGCAACCCTGTCACTGGCTGGCTGGGCTCCTCCACYGAGCCTCTTCCATCTGTAGCCATCTTTCCACGCTAATCGAACAGATTTCTTATCCAGATTGGTGTCTGTTTGCCAGACAGTGTTACAGGGCTGTCAACAAATGGATTGCAAATCAGTTTTATATTTGTTTAAAAGACATTTCTTCTCTTGCCTTTCACTCGTGTTCAGTAAAGCTCAAGGTCAGCAGTTAGAKGATTTTTAAAAAGAAAAAAAAAGTGTTTCTTTTCTACTTTCTGTCTGCTTGTAGGAATTTATTGCTTTTTTTTTTTTTTCAGATGGAATTTAATGCTGGACTTCCTTCAATATTGTATCCCTTACATTGTAGTATTTCCTAYTCATCTTCTTCTGAGAATTCCCTTGTATACCCTCTAGTAGGACCTTCGGAAGACTTTGTATTTTGTTAAATATGTGCTAGACCAATAATGACCAGAAAATCTGCAGAATTTCTAGATATTAATCTGGCCTGTGCTGGGCTTTGCAGTGGTTGCAGAGGGATTTGTCAGAGAAAATTAGTGATTTAGTCTGTCACACACAGTGCCTCTGGTGTCTTGGTACTCCAGAGGACAATGGACAGTTCTTCCCCATTGTTGATCAAGTCCCATTCCACAAAATGCCCGGTTCATTGCAGATTTTTCTCCAGGTCTTAAGGGTGACCAGCAGCGATATTTGATTGGTGGTGGGAGGGAAGAAAGTTGCGTTCCCCTTCCCTCTTTTTTTACCCTTTACTTATATTGTCCAGGTACTACAGAAGTCTTTACAGGTAGMTACAGTCTATCTACCTGGATCTGTCAGCTGTTGCCAAAGAACTTTGAATCAAGTCTTGTGTGACATTCCTGATACACTAGGCTCTAGGAAGGAATCTAGAGAAATCTAGATGAGTCGTTTTTAATCCCTCTACAGAGAACAAAATTTGTGGAGGTATTCTCCAGGAATTCAGGAGGGAATTAGATGGCATATCACAATAGCACTTCATAGGCAAAAAACCATCCCAAACTTGCCATGGAAGACCACCAAGTACTTACTGTTACTTTAACCTCAGATCCAAGTATGAAACAGGGTCTCTAGCATGGTCCATGATAACTGTCAGCTGATACCAAGCTCACCAAGGAGATCAGCTTTCAAATTCTCTGATTGATCTTTTTTTGCATACAACTGATGAAAGGCTCTGTCAGAGGTGCTGTTCTTGGGAGCAGTTACAGTGCCTTATTCTCTTTCCATTTGCTCAGTCTCTGAAGAAGATAAAGCATTGAAAACTGAATCTCCTGAACATCTTATTTTTTCTGATCTCCGTTCAACTGTACTATAATGAAAGATTTAACTATTACTTACATCTGACCAGTCTGTTTCCTAAACCTGATAATAATACTGACATTGACTTTTGTGGAACCAGATGCAGACTGCTGTTGGTCTCCCTCAAAATACAATAATCTAATGCCATTCAAAGAGAGCTATTATTTTAATTAAAATGGGATAAATTTTCTAAATACCAGGCATCCATGTACTCCACAAAGTTCTATGACCATGGAAGTGCTGTGGAGCAGAATGGATCCACACAAGCTGTGCTGCCTAAACCTTCCTAGGCACCAGTTATCAGTACCCAGAAACCTAAAAATGTCTTTTTCCTGATGGTCATGACCAGAGACCATCAGATTGTAAAATTGGTAGAAAAATTAATCTTTGGTTGATGGCTGGGGTTAAACCATGACAGCAGTGCATGGAAACAYGGAAACAGACCCTCCAAGGTAGTTGAAAATGAAAAGCAATAAACAAAATAATTTAGGATGAAAGATAATATTTTACATCATTTTTAATTTTATTGTTTTGGTTCAATAACCTGTGCTGTAAATTGAACAAATTCTGTATTGAACAGCCAATATATCCTTCTCATAGCCTCAAAAGCTGATATAATTATATATTCTTGTAATTATAATTCAATAYCTGTTAGCTTGTTACACTGTCTTTGGACAACCGAGACAAGAATTAATAATGTCTATTTAAAACCTGATTTAATTTTCAGTGATTAAAAAATAAWTAACACCAGTTCAGGCAATCTGCACAATCACATTTCTTGCCATCACTTTAGTTTTCTTGGAACTGAGAAAAATAACAGCTTTTTAAATTAAACAAAACAAATGTTGCTTTGGTCTTTCCAGGCTGTTCATGAAAAATCCCACTATCTTCATGTCTGTGATTAGTTGCAATAGTTTCAGCGAAATCCCTCACTTGACATTTAAGTGGAAATGAAACACAGACCTTGAGCTGCAGGAGGAAGTAGGAAGGAGGCTGTTTGGGAATCTTTGCTGGGTCTGGCACAGCAGGTATTCCTGCCAGCTGTGCTGCACTGCTGCCATCCCATGCTCTGCAGTGGGGTCATGGGCTCTTCCTGGGTGAAGCCCAGCAGCTGCAAGGCACGGACAGATGAGCCCAAAATTGATATTTTTGCTGTTTTTTGCAAGCAGAGGATTTGGCTTCTAGCTTATCTTTTTAGTTCGTTTCTTTTCTGTCTCCTTCAGTGTTTCCTRCTGTCAAATATGTGTGTTATGATGACCGGCTTTCTTTGATATATGTCTCCTTCCTTCCTTCTTTTCTCKTTCTTCCTCTCTCTCCTCCTCTCTGTTTTTCTGTTTAGGCTATGTGTGATTGCAACCAAGTTCCTGCTTACAGAGATTAGGTTAAGCCACTCCACCGCCCCACACATCAGCCCAATTTACTGCAATCGCGAAATTCTGATTTAAATAAAGCATGCCTTTGATGCCAGCRATTTTAATGTGTTTCTCATCTATAGGTGAGGAGAGTTCAGTGGCTGTCCCAGCAGCCTCCCACTCTGAAATCTCTAGGACAGCAGTCAATGTCCTGCTCGGCCCTTTCACACCAGAGTAACAACACAGACCTTGAAAGCAGAACTGGGCAATTGCTACCAAAGCAAATAATTGTCTTTTTCATTTTGTGCCATACAGATGTAACTCTCTATGGTAGCACAGAGTTGGTACATTTTAAGCTGCTGATACATTTTCTAAGAGTCAGCACTTATAATTGCTCTGCAAGCAAATACCTTTGGTAATAAATCTTTCCATTCATGTGCTCTAGGAAATGGAGAAGGAAAGGGACCAGCAGACCTGATTCCTGTCAGAGTTCATTTTATCACTGCCCTGCTACATCATCTCTGGTAAGTTGTTTTACAGTCCTTTTCTGATCAAATTTTTGTCAGTGTAGAACAAGAATTCCCAAATGGCACCATTTTACTTATAATACTGCTAGTAAAATTGTTTACAGAGCAGGTTCTCAGACTCAGTTGATTCATTAAGCAATAAATGTGGCTTTTACAGCTGTTAGGTACAGACTTTTTATCATCTGGCCATTAAACCAGATGATGAAAGGAGTTCACCAATATGTGACTCTCTTTAGAAGTAACTTGCATTTCAGTTTGATGGTCTTCCTTGGCCCCATATAGAAATAATGGTCATATATTACACACAAATGGGTGTGTTTGGAAACGTCAAATGAATATATTTTGTGTGGTTTAACCCCAGCCAACAACTAAGCTCAACACAGCCACTTGCTCACAAACGTCCAGTGTGGGATGGGAGAGGGAATCAGAGGAGTAAAAGTGAGAACACTCRTGGGTCAAGATGAAAACAGTTTAACAGATAAAACAAAAGCCATGGACACGCAAGCAAAGCAAAACAAGGAATTCATTCTGTACTTCCCATGGGCAGGCAGGTGCTCARCCGTCCCCAGGAAAGCAGGGCTCCATCACATGTAACGGTGACTTGGGAAGAAAAACATCATCCCTCTAAATGTGTCCCCTGCTGCTTCCTTCTTTTATTCCTTTTTTTTTTTAATATGCTGAGTATGATACGGTATCGAATAAACTTTTGGTCATTTGGGGTCAGCTGTCCCAGCTGTGTCCTTTCCCCACTGCTTGTCCACCTCCAGCCTACTCTCTGATGGGGTGAAAGGCAGAAAGGCCTCGATCCTGTGTAAGCACTGCTCAGCAATAACAAAAACATCCCTCTATCGTTGACACTGATTCCAGCACAAATCCAAAACACAGCCTCATACTAGCTACTATGAAGAAAATTAACTCTATCCCAACCAAACTCATCACATTCACCACCCCTTATTCCATACCATTTACATCATGCTCAGATCTCACATTATCCGATACATTGTCATTAACCATCACACCCCTTCCCATCCTTTGGTATAATACACAGATATCATTCCCTTAGTTTATGGACCACCTCTGTAAAATGTCCACAAATGTCCACTGAATTAATTTATTCCATGGCTTCGGGCTCCATCAGTTATGGTTGTCACTCAGGATGGGATAAGTGGTTTGTTGTGTGGAGTCACTGGGCACCAAAGCCAGCTTGGGTTGGGTCACTGCTGCACTTRCACTGCTTCTTTTAAGGCTTCTCCTCCATTGGTTCAGGTGGATTTTGCTACAGTAATTCTTGAAAAAACAGTTTAAAGGTATATCTGTTACAAGCTCCATCCCTGGTCCCTTTKGACCAGGTTGTAGGGCTTAACATTGCAGTGAACTCTGACTAGTAAACCACAAAACTAAATGTCCAGTAGTTAAAAGTAGTTAGTTTTYCTGTCTTTCTGTGTGTCTATAATTAGGCTCTGAGGACTTCATTGCCCTCGGGCAGAGTGCCTGTCTCTAGCAGTTGCACGTAGAATCGCAGAACCATTTAGGTTGGAAAGAACCTTTAAGATCATCGAGTCCGACCATTAACCGAGTCTGACTGGCTCCAACATGCRCATTTCTTACTGTTCCCACATCCTGCGCTTTCGAGTTTCTTTGCATGGTCCATTGCTTAGCAATTGATTTTACTTCACACAGTGAATTCTCCAGAAATAAAAGGTTGGGAACAACACTTTAACATAAACAGTTATTGTAATTCTCTGTTTATTCACTCAATCAATAACTTACAATTGCTAAAAAAATCCATGGACTCCGAGACAGGAAGTTCCTGCAAGCTCAGGCTGAATCCTTTCCCAGCAGTTACAAAAAGACTCTACAGCCAAGTGTGAGTTATCAGTGGTTGTCACKGCACCCTGGGTTTCTTTCTTTCTAACTTACTTCTACCTTGAAATATCAACTGGCAGGCCCAAAGTGAATTGGCCTGGATAGGTGTTCCTGTATTCATTTATACTGATACCAGGGAAATCATGATTTCAAAAGTCAGTCTCTTACTCAGACAAAACTAACACAGTAGACAACACTGGCATACCATATACTGGGGTGTTAGCAGAGAGAAGCTGCTTCAGGCTGCAGCAAGATTRCTTTTTAAGTTAATTGCTTCATCTTTGTCACTGCAGGATTATGCATAGCAATTTATGCTGTCATTTTTTGTTGGTTATTAGTATGAAAACCTTTTGCCACTTTAATAACCTTCACTTAATTTGAAGTACACTTTATGAGTTTGAAATGCAAGGTGTATTTTTAAAAGTCAGAAATTACTGTCTTTTGGAGTTAGTGGATGAGGGATGCAGGCTATTGATGCTGAAATTCCAGCGATCTGTGCTTTAAATCCTTGGTGTGATCACTTGTTAATACTTGAAGTACCTCACTTGGTTTGGAAGCAGTATTGTCCAATGTTAGGTAGAATCTCAGGGAACAGTGATAAAGAGAATGTGACTGAGAAATTGGATGAAAGATAACAAGAGAAACATTATAGTTTATAAGCATATGACTTTGGGGAGGGAATTTTATCTGATACTGTTAACCGAYGAAAAGGTATCTGAAGCCCTGATTCTGCAAATGCCATGTAACCCTTCAATAGAGAAGAGAAATACAGAATAGGACTGGATTTAGAAATACAAAATGTATTTTTTAGTGTTTTTAATATGTTGTAGTGTTGAGATTCTCTATGCCTGTAGATATTTTTGCTATGTCTCTTCAGAGACCTAAGTTCTGACAAMAGTAGTGGGTCCAGAGATAGAGTGGGTTTAATTGGAGGCTAAGCCTTTCACATTAAATCCTGCATTTCCTAGAAAGAAGCTTTTATATATGKGATAATAGATTCTACATATATTTTCATGGGATGTCCTACACCATAACAAAATTCCAGCACCTAAGTATGTCTTATAGGTAATGTTTTGTCATCAATTAAAGTGGATATGCATGGTGAAACAAATTTAATGTCCATGTCTGATGTCATATTTACTGTATCAATTCAGATATTATTTCATAAGTCCTTATGAGACCCCTATGTCAAAACCCTCACATATATGAATAAAAGACTGCTGTTTAATATGCATGTCTTCTCTGAATCATTACTCTACAATTTTAAGTTCTGTGTTTGCCTCCCACTAGAAGGGAGTTTATTCTACTGAGACAAATATTATAGGAAGAAACACAAGTATGGACTGCCAAACTTGTAAAATCTGTTTGGTACCTGAATTTTCAATGAGTTTTCACAAATTGCCCATAACAACCAAATATGTCTTTCAAGTGAAGTTAAACTCAAAAGAAACCTGGAGAATACTGTGACTTGAACTGGTTTCTGTAAATTGCAAGTGAATAGGACCAAATTAACAATTTTTTCATCATAGAGAATGTGGAGTAGGATCAATGGTTCCTTCTCTCTCGTGAGGTCTCCACAGGTCTCAAGAAATTTAGAAAAAACACAGAAACTTACCTTGTCAGTGGAAACAATGAGATTAGCAGRAAGTCTGCAAAGAGCAAAACCACGGAAGTGTGGCCCTTTCTGACTTTCTGTATGAAGACATGTTTTAAATCAATGGAATTTGAATTTGTGCTTAGGCTGAATGAGGTCAAGATAAACAGATACAGAACCAGCAAAGTGAAATAACAGAAATACAACAACCTGACAGGAATTCCATGTTTTGTGTCCTTGCTGAGGTCAACAAAAGAAGTGAGATTTATTTTCTTTGTATTKTACACACTTTTGCATCACAAAATCTGTGTGGCTGCATTCCTAAAAGTCACTTTAATTTTTTAACCATTCCTTTACAATGGTCTGAATTATTCTAGTGAGTCAAGCCTTTCTGCTTTTCTTTCTTTTTTTTTTTTCCTTCCTTGTAAGATGCACTGTGGGGATTCCTGCTGAATAAGTGATTATTTCCAGCTGTGTTAATAAATTTTCTGAGAAGATGACAAGGAATTGTTTGGATGTTGTCTTTTAACTGTCCAAAAATCAATTTTGAATTTGTAAAGGAGGTGTCTTTTATTGATTGCAAAGAACTAGCAATTATACTGTGGGAAACAAATCTTTATGGGGAACAGAGGAGGAGAAGCCCTGAAACATTTCTGTGATTTTKGTCTTCTTTGGAGGTTTTTCCTTAAGAAGGGCACTTCAAATGAAAATGCTTCCCTTTTTAAAAAAGTGCAGGATTTGATGCCATGTTTGGTTTTAAACTTATCCTTTGCTCTTCCGCCACAGTGAAGCCACATGGTTTGAATTAACGAAACAGAGTAAGAAGCAATAACTGTGTTTTTAAAATATTGCTCAGGAATGTGTCCATTAATGAGAATAGCTAATGTAAAGAAAGAGCTTCACATAGCAAAAAGGCTGAATTCCAAAACAATTCTTTATCCATTCAAAAATAAACTTGCAGAAACGTCTATACTATAGATGGTACTATCAGCCCTAGAGAACCAAGATTTTAATATGAATTCCTGTGGTTTGGTTTTGTTTCAGGCAGTGTTTRTCAAAACAGACTGTTTAGACTAATTATTTAATCCACAGATATTTGTGTCTCCATCCAGTGAACCTCTACCATCTCCATTTTCAGATGTGAAATATAGACCTGAATTACACATCTGGTTTAGCTGATCTGATCGTTCTGAGAACTGCTAGAACGTGTTCCAAAGAAAAAGCAGCTGTATTTGCAGTCATCTTTGTTGGGACAGCAAGGGATCTCACCAAGTGAAAAGAGTGGAGGGACTCACAGGCAGGTAATGTCTTAATATTACCCAAATGCAATCAGTGGTAGCAAGATCAATATTTATCTCAACAATATTTATCTGAACAATTGTCTGGATCCCAAGAGAAAGTGGCAATGAGTAAACCCCATTAATCCCGTGAGGACATATATCTCCTAGCAAGGAAACATATTTCAGTGTTTCATTCAGCCTGAAGAGTATTKCATCAGAAAAACAAAGACTTGGGTATCAGAGTTAAAAATTTATATCTTCAAAACCCCTGCAGTACTTCTGTACATCACATATGGGAGTTTCTCCTTGCCAGCTTTCCAGCAGTGAAGTTCCCTCAGGAGTTAAGTGTATGTTTTGTGTACAGTCTGTTGCTGCCTAGTGCACGTAGCTAAGCTACATTGAGATCTCTATTTTAAGCAAATATCTGCTGAACTCAGTGGTGAGACCAGGTACATTTGGTATTCAATGAATCTGGTTCAATGTACAAGATAATTTGCCCTTTAAACTATAGTTCAAACACCTGTGTAAGTTCAAGTTCATTTTCTGTTCGTGAGTTTTTGAACTCGCCTCTATTGTGGATGTTTAAATTAGCTACATAATACTATAGGAGGCAGTTTTAACCTTTTCATTGCAGAATGAGACAACTTTATGAAGACAATAACTTTATGACTAGACCACTTGTAGAGATTGGGGGAGGAAAAGAAGGCTTGTGTTCTTCCATCTACTCTTTTGGATACTTAAATATCCTGACAATAAATGGGTTTCCCCAAACCCAGGTGAATGCTTAAACATCAAGAGCAGGGAGAGGCTCAGTGTAAATGTGTAAATATTCGATGCAACAGTTTCAACACAAGGAATCAAGAGAACCCTATCCCATGCTGAGGCCAAGGTTGGTACCTCTTCTGCAGCTGTGTTGGCATCTCTTCCCTGTGAACTGAACTGCTTGTAAAAGTTCAGGTGCCTCTTTCCTTTAGCTGTTGTGGGTTTCATGCAAGGATTACGGCTCTGAAGTTAAACAGAAAGACAGTTATTTAGGAGCCGGGATTATTTTGGGAAGCTGGTSCCTAGCATGTTGCAGCTGGGTCCTCTTCCCCCTCTCACACTGCAGGTCAGTAATATCCGTGCAGTACAGCTCAAAATAGTAGGTGGTCCTTGGCCAGAGTGATGGGCTAAGAGAGAGAGAGAGGACAGGACAGCTGGATGAACTTCCACAGAGGAGTTAGCAGTGTTAAACTGAAGAAAGAGAAATAATGGCTATACCCGAAAAAACTTGGGAACAAGGAGAGAAGGGAGAGAGCAATCACGAAGTATTGCATTATACAGTCCATACTGAAGAGAAGAATATGGGGAGAAAGGGAAACAATCAAGCCATAAAAAGGCCTTTAATTTTTTTGAATTTGTATAATTACTTACTAGAAATCTTCTTAGTAAGAGGAAGTCATGGGGTCAAATATTTTAGGAGGGCCTGTTGCAACAGGACAAGGGCTAATGATTTTAAACTGAAAGAGGGTAGATTTAGATTAGATGTAAGGAACAAATTTTTTATGGTGAAACACTGGCACAGGTTGCTCAGAGAGGTGGTGGATGCACCATCCCTGGAAATATTCAAGGTCAGGTTGGACAGAGCTCTGAGTAACCTGGTCTAGTGGAATATATCCCATCTCACTTCAGGGTGTTTGTACTATGTGACTTTCAAAGACGCATTTCAACGAAAACCATTGTGTAATCACACAATTCTCTAGGAATAAGAGAGAAGTGAGGAAGCTGGAAAGTGAAGAGTCACTTGGAAAGGAAAGAGAGGGTTAAGGCAATAAGAACTCAGACAGGAAATGGAAGACGAAACTCAAGGGCAAGAGGACCTTTAGTTCTGGATCAATTACAGAGGTGTCTGACTTCTCAGGGGCCAGCCTTTTCACTTCAGTGAGCTAGTAATATCCACCATCAAATCATCTGCTACTGTTATCAGCTGATAAGATGGTAGTGGAGATGKGTGTGTGTGTGTGTGTAAGTTATTTTTTGTCTGCGTTCGCAGGTTCTTCAAAAAGAGGCAAAATTACCTAGGGTATCAAATAACTCACATGACAGGTGTGCTTGGTGCAGGCAGAGGTTCTGCGAAGGTTCAAACCGTGTTTTTCCAGACACTGCTGCTCAGACTATCTGCAGACGCAGCGAGGAAAGACTGTCTACATTTAATAGGAAAAATGCAAAGAAACCAGATGGATTTCACTAAAGCTAGGTAAAACTTCTCCTTCCATGCCCTTTTACTTGTGTTGTGCAAGACAGCATTGCTAACTTGCTCCCACAGATGTTTCCTTTTACATGTGCATCTCCAGTGATTTTTAGTCTGACATGGAGCTGTGTGAGCAGGACCTCCTAGAGTCTGTGTCACAGAGCTGACTCAGCTTACAAACACACACTATTCCCTAATGACTAACCCTGCAGGGTCAGATGGAGTTCCTAGAGGAATTCTGCAAGTTTCATGACTTGTGCCCAGAAACACAGGTTCTGTAGGCTAAATCTGCCCTTCAGCAATCCTGTACAACTGTTCTTTTCTGTAATTCTGCCATCTTTTCCAACCACAACATCTCTGCACGATTTTTCAGGTGTTCTTGCTGTTACAACTTAGTTATCAAAATTTCATCCACTTGCATGAAAATTTTGTTGCTCTGCTGCTAATGTCTACCTTATCTAACCATYCAGTGGGTACTAAACTGACTGACAAAAATGCAGAGTTGAAAGTATAAACCCTGGTGAGGCAATCCAGTTATCAAAGACATGCCAAATGCCTGCAGTATCTGATGTTATCAGAGCTTTTCCATGAGTTCCCAGTCTTATATACATATTTCTGTGAGCTGGGATATTAATGGCAGCTTTCTGCATCTGTCAGATGCTAATTCAGAAACAAAAAAGAGATTGTAGTTCCTGTCTTAAAGGCTGCGGGACACTGGCACGGTTTCAGTGAGCTGTCTGCCCTACTATGAAACCCTGTTGTAAGAAGGTAGGAGCAGGGTCCTGCTTCGCTAGGGACAAAGTTCTGCCTCAGCAGAGAATGCAAGGGCATGTGGAGATGTCTTTGGACCTATCTGACCCATGAGTGTGCACATCTGTTCTGTACCATGCTGCAGCAAAAGGCAGGGTGAGAGAGGTCCGAGTTCATCCCTATGTGACGAAGAGGAACTAAAGGTCAATATTTCCTTTAATAAAGACAGTGAACTCCTGTCTGGATAAAATCAGTGTTCAATGGTAGCAGGCCTGGGATGCTTTTCATTTGTAGGTCTCAGAGCACTTCATAGAGGTAAGTTTTGCTATTCTGAGCATAGAACTCCGAGTAATAGAGCCTTTTTGCAGGCGTATTTCATGTAGATCTTTGTAAAAGTCACTTCTCTCCACATGGCGTCAGTTTGAGATTTACATGCAAAGTACAAGAAGAAGGGGAGGCGGCTGCCTGTTGTTGTTACCAATCCAGTGCTGACTGCCTCTGCACTTTGCAGTGTGTGGTTCGAGCTGCAGTCGTGCAGCTCACCCGTAATCACCACAGTTTCCTGTTGCACTCATTTCAAAAGACAATGTTCCTGAGGAAGTTATGAAGACGGCAAGTAAGTTGCTGCCCTAATTTCTGCGTGTTTGGTTAAGAGTGCTTTCTTAATTATGCTGGTTAGAGCTTATTTACAGTGCTTCTCAGACATTTGGAGGGATGAGAAGGCTTGTGTTTCCAGAGAACATATGGGCAAAGTTGTGTATTCTGCAGTCCCCTCAACATGTTGCTCAGAAACAGCTGCAGAAGATTCAAGGCAGCTCTTTTTTTACTGGTGCTAAAACTGTGAGGGAAGTAACTTAAATATTGAGTTGCAAGACCCTGCTGCAGCTAGGATGTCAGATAAGAAAATGCAACTATTAGTAAATCTACTGTATGACTGTAAATATTTCTTAAAGACAGTAACTGAAAAAGCGATTTCACTTGTTCAAGCCAGTGCTATTTTTTTTTAAAGGACTGAATAATTTATGCCTTCAGATGGACTCTCCCGACAGTTGTGAAGTGTGTGCTAGAGATCTCCCTCACAGTTCACGAAACAGGGTTCTCAATGGGAAGGATGTCTGTACCTTTTTGCTGACAGCCATGGCTTCCTGCCTTTGTTTGGGGAGATGTGGTAGAGGGAAGCAGCAAGTTTGCTGTCTGCCTGATGAAGAGATAACCTGCTCAGGGCACAGCGCTGCTGCACAGACCATGGTCCTGGTTTGACTTCGCCTGCACTCTCTGTCACGACAGCAGTTGCCTTGCTAGTAACAGCTCCCATGTGTTCAGAGGACTGGATACAGCTCTCAAGTAAGGGGATTATCCAGAGAGAATATTAGGTGCTATCCTTTTTTTCTGGGCACACAGGAAATGTTGTGGGAAAAGCTGAGTTGCTAGGCAGTTGTTTTGCTGGTAATGCGGGAACTAAGCCAACGCAGAGCAAGCCACAGAGGGGCTGTTCTTTTCAGGCCGCAGAAGAGCAGAGCCTCAGCATGTTCTTTGCACTCCCAAGTTTTCCTCTGTGTCTGAATGTCTGGAAGCCCTTGACACCATGTACCACTGCTCTTTAAAACTGATAAATCAATTGTGGCATTCTTCTCTCCACTCACCCCAAAAGTTTTAATTTCTTTAACATGCCTCTGATCAGTTTTTAAGTTCCAGTTTACTCCAGCAAAATTTCTGTTGTTACATGTAGAAAAAAAGTGATATTTAGAGAAGGAAAGAAAGCCATTAACTTGAAAAGTAGCAAATGCAAAAAAAAAAAAGAGAATAAAAATTATTATGATTTAGTGTGTGAAATGAATAATAGAGAATATAAATTCTTTAGGTGTATGTTCATGAGTGACACTTCCAGGTTTCTTGCAGCATTACTTTGAAGATTCATTCTGCTTAAGGTTAAGTAAAGTAAAATACTCCCCTATGCACTTAAATCTATATACTCCCCTATACACTTAAATCTATATACTAACTTAAATTGTGGAGTGACATGTGAAGGCCCAAGACCATCCCTGTAGTTTATGTGAAGAATTGCAAAATCCAGAGACTCATAATGGTAGCCCTAGTAATAGGGACAAATTTCCATTTCTGAGATGAAGTAGAGAGAAATGTACAGCCCTGGGTCATCACACTGTATTTCAGTGAACTGTGAGAGGCAATCTTAGGTACTTCAGCTGCAGAATTAGGAATACAATGCCAGATGGTGGGAAGCCAGAAAGCTGCTCTCCAGGAGAGTCACAGACACTATACGGACACTCTGACTCTGATGTAAAGAAAAGAGAGGTGTTTTTCAATGCCACTGTTCATCTTGTCTCCACTGTCTCCTGTGAGTTTCCAAAAGGCTTCATGTCAGAGAAACTACCATTAGATTTGTTACTTAAGGGCATCACCACTGACAGTGCCAGCAGGGTCTCATGGTCAGACAAGTGTGGAGAACAGGATCTTTCATTCTCAGTCACCTTCCTGCTGCCTGGTGGCAAATTTTATTTTAAAGGATTATTGTAGCTTAGTGTTGGTGGTGCCAGCCCAAATCTCTGTCAGTGCCAAGCCTGGCAGTGGTGTGAATGGTTTGCCATGAATGCTCAGGAGGAGGATGAATTTCATGCAAAAGGGAGCTCTCATTCCTGCTGCCTGTAATGCACAAGCTCTTTGGCGGCCTGAGAAACCAGAAGCTGGGTGTCGTCTTTCATCATTACTGTATGCAACTTCCTTCATTTGCTTTGATCTGCTTTAGTCAATATTTCCCAAGCAGTGGCTAAGAACATTATGGCATCTTTTCAGCTCATGTTTGTTAGTTTCAATTTTTTGTTGCCGTAGTAGGTGAATACAAAACCTTATTTTTTTCACACAAGAATCCAATTTCTTTCTTACTGCACTTCATAAATAAGTCAATGTATGGAATTGTATTACAGAAGCCCTACTAAATAATAAATAATGCATTTGGTTTGCCACATGATTCTGTGCTTGTCTCTTTGCCCAGTGCTCCTCTAATTCACAAAATGGGTTTTGAATCATAGTATATATAAGTCAAGATTAGATTCTTTGCTGTGCCTTTCATGCCTACTCTGAACTAGATGCTTCCGCTTGGAGTTGATACAGATCAGTATTATACAGAGCAAAAATCTTTATTTTACAGGGTCTCTCTGAAGTCTTAGTTCTGTAATGTTTTTTTGGTTTATTTATTTTTGTTATGAGCTAGTGAAGTTTGGAGTTGGTAAGCCCCCTGACTCTGCCACATACAGATTCTGTTTTTAAAGAACTTGCGAAGGTGCTAGAGGAGCTCGGAGTTCAGCTGTTCTGTGTCTGTTGTGTGCTTCACCTATATGAAATCCATTCATATTATCTGTATGCTTCAGGAGACCAAATGGTTCTGTTGCAAGGGCAGGGGTCTAGAGAGCAGTTTGAGAGAAATGTTTGTGCGCCAAGTGCTGTTTGGACTGTCCAGGTGCTGAGAGCTTGCAGGAATAAGTGCAGACAGGGAGCCAAACCCAAAAACCAGTAAGTGAATGATTATTTCTCTTCGAAAGCTTCTACTACATCATCTACGTTTGCTGTATTATGCTGAAGCTAGACAGAAAATTGACCTGAAATATTCCATCTGGTATTGACAGTATCATGAATGATTCTTCCCTAAAACTTCCTTGCCTCTTGTTTATCTCAGTGACAAAGGTTCCAACGAATCTCCTGTTGCTTCATAGCAGCATAAGCAGTGAAGGTAAATCAAGGTATTAGTAGAACATGCCAGAGATACCTATGACCAAACTGGACTGTGAGAAGATGGTGAGCTACAAGCTTTTGGCACAAGCCCAGAAAAAAAAGCAGAGGAATATCTACAAGTTCTGTAAAGTTCTGCCTTGAACATGCTATAAAAGTGCCTGAGGTACCCTTGATAGTAGAAGATATCCTGGCCTGTGAAAAGGCAGAGGCAGGGAACACTGTGAAGGAGTGTGCACACTATGAGTGGGAAATCCCCCAAAACTTTGCGGAAAATGCAAGCAATCAGATAAAGTGGAAATAAAGCGTTTTCCCAGGAGCTTTGAAATTGCAGAATTATCTTCAGATTTTCCAAGCTGAGGGAGGTATTCGAAGTAATAAGGTCTAGAAAGAAAGCACTGCATGGCAAACTCTAGATCACTAATGCTGAACATCTGATGATCTAAGGAAAAGACACTCTAAAGGCAAGGTAATATTAAAAATATAGAACTCTACAAGCAGGATGATGATGAGGGTTGCATTGTAGCAGAGAAAGTTAAGAGTGTCATCCAGAAATCAGTGGGAAAAAAAGGTCCAAAGAGTGGATGGCTCTGAGCAACATGATCCAGAGGAAGAGGACCTGCTCTGTTCAGGAAGTCACATGTGCTATATAATACGCAGAAAGAAAAAGAAAAGATTCTTAAATAAAGAATGAGGAAAGTCAATTCTGCTGTTAGTGGCTAAGAAAGGTGAGCTGCTAAGATGCACAAGTCACCAGAGATGGCTGATCAGTGAAATTAGGTCCTCCTCAAAAAATTCACAGCACAGAGGAGCATGTCTGAGGAACAGGCCACTTCTCAATGTTTGGAACTGAGGAGCTTGACAGCTGAAAGCTGTTAGGTCTGCCTTAGGAAAGCACTTTGTGGTTCACAAAGCAGCACTGTGGGATCAGTGGAGGCAGGTAAGGTTGGCTCCCAAGATCTTTCCAGGTCTGGTAAGATCACTGGTCTTGAGAAATAACACAGGCTAAGCAACTGGTTCAAGGTCATAACTGGCAGTGGATGGGATATCTGTTATCTCCCAGCACTTTCCTAGCCTTCCAGGAAAAACTCATTAATGGAGTTGTAATGGCAGAAAGGGTCACAAGAAGAAGATTTGTTTTGCAAACACAGAGAATATAGGTTTGAGGAGTAAAGGCAACAGCTTCTGCAGACTGGTGAGTTAGATGAAGTGCTGGTCAGTGTGTAGAAAGCCTGGCAAAAACAGTGGTCTCCTGCAATGGAGAAATGAGAGTTACATGGATAATAGCAAGGCAGTACTGTAGCTGATGTACATCATCTTTTGTGCAAAGGCAGCTTGATCACAGAGGATAAAAATTGTTTAAGGAAACTATGAGGGACCGTGCAGTGGAGGTGCTCTTGGCTTATGCAAGGTCTCTACAGAGAGAGATTAACAATTTTCAAACCTGTGGTTTAAAGTCCCCGGAAATGCATGGACTAATGAGCATTGGAAGGTGGAAGTGGTCACAGCACCAGCCTGACAGAGTTCAAGAAGTGTTCGGGCAACACTCTCAGGCACATGGTGTGACTTTTGGGGTGTCCTGTGCAGGGCCGGGAGTTGGGCTCAATGGTCCTGATGGSTCCCTTCCAGCTCAGCCTGTTCTAYAGTTCTATGATTCTAAGTCCACGTAACACCATGCAAAAAAGCAAGTTTCACTGTCAGTGAACTTAGCATTTGTGAATAGTGTTGAGCAAACAGAGAAGAGGTTTGACAGAAAAGGACATTAAGAATGGCATGTGTTGCAATTTAGTTGCACCTATAAGTGGCTGGAGCAGATCTGCAGCTCTCCCTGGACCCTATAACTAAAGCTGCTGTAATAATACAGACCTAGCATTTGCTTTTAATCTGAAATGTTGCTACCAAAGTTATAAAGAGAAGATATTTTCCAATATGCATCATCTGTACCTAAATTGGAGCTGGACTACACAATGCCTTCATCATCCTCCAAGTCATTTGAGGCATTGGTCTTGCCACGATCTCCTTCTCAACAGCCTGCCAGGAGGCAGAGGATCTTCTCCAAAGATTACTGCATTTACTGCCGACTCTGATGGAAATACAATAGCATTATCTTTAAAACACTGCTGAGTTGTGTGGCAGGATAGCATTTGTTAAAATACTCTTCTTCCTTATTTAATTAACTTGTCTCACTTAGTGTCATCATAGTTTAAGTTTTTTCCATCTGCTCCCCTTAGATTTATGGACAACAGCATGGTGTCCCTTCTGAAAGAATTCCTTGGAATATGCATTGATGTCTCGTGAGGGACAAGGACACAGGGTGTTGAAATCTTGTTAGTCCTCATAGAAGCTGAAGTCCTTTCTGAGACGTTCTTAAAAGCAATAAAATGTCCATAAGGCAGATTGGTAGGAGGAGCACACACTGGATGAAATGCGCAGGGGAGAAAGGGTTGCACAATAAAACCACGGTAAAGTGCTAAGAATTAAGTAGGTGTAGCCACCTTTCTTTTAAGCTTCTCACCTTTATAACTCCCTCTTAGAGCAGAGGTGTAGTTTTGCCCACTTTGTCCATTACGTTTTACATCCAGAGCTGGTTGTCTGTGCCATAACATCCTTTCCAAATGCTGATGATGCGTTTCTGTTCTCACTTCCTCCTCTGCACACACACACACCTATGTCACACAAACATGCTGTGGTCATATTCTGGTGAATCCTCTGGGATAAAAGTAATAGGAGCTACCCAGGGGAAGGGATGAAGTAAATAGCTCTGAGGACTGGAGCCTAAAGTTCCAAACAACAATAGGAATTTAAAAAGTGATGCTATAGGGAAGTAAAGACACTTTAGAAAATGAGAAATTGAGCCTTCATTTCTGACTGTGGTTTTCAAAGCAATAATASTTTCCTTCCCTCACTCTTCCCAGCACATTAGCATGTATTCCCCTCAAAATAGCAAATTATGATGACTACAATACTGAGAGAGAGCCAAAGGATTTACTAATATATATTCTATGCATACCAGTGGTGGTTATGTCATAGACAGAAAATGCATGGGAGTTTTTTTTCCAGTTCTTATGGCAATAACCAACAGAGGTCAGGGCATTTCCTAAAGATTTAGTGACTGCTCGGAGTTAATATCCTTCACCTTACTTATGGATCACCTTTTGCTCCCATCCAGCCATTAATCTGCTGGAAACACTCTGCGTGACAGTCACCATTTCCTAGAGAAGAGCAGCACAGATCAGTAGAAATGGTATTTGGAGAGCTACCCTGTACCTAAAATGCACATCATGTGCAAGAATAAGGCAGGAAACAAAAGCCTTCTGGACACAGGACTGGCCCGATTTTTGTGGGACACAACCCTGTCCTTCTGCTGGACTTTCARGGAAACAGGTTGACCTTTTCTGACCCACTTTTACATAGTAGCCTTCTCACTCACAACCAAGTTCCAGCAGGAAACATTGCCTGACACAGCAGCACCTCAAGATGTTACGGAGTAGACAAGGACTCTTTGCTGTCACCATTGATGTTTTCTGCATTTTTTGTCCCAGTCAGATATCAGATGTTATAATAAGTTAGCTAAATGTGTCACCATCTCTGAGAGACATTTCTTCCTGCTTGCAGTTTGTTCAGTCAAAATTATGAACCAAATCCCTCCCTTATCCCTGAAAAGTTACAGGCAGAGAGTAAGCGCAGCGTAAGGGAGGCGGTCTTAGGGAAAGCACAGATGGAGTCTGACAGAGGAGAGCCATGGAGACTGCCTAAATATGGGCAGAGTTGTTTATAAATATTCCCCCTTTTTGGGGTGTGGGTGTGACCAATTGCATTATTTGAAGACTTTTCTCTTTCATAACAATTTTTTTATATCCGGCCCTGCAGTGGGTTCCTAGGGAAGCGTGGCAGTGCGCTAACGTGACTTAGCTCCTGGCAGCAACCAAAATAGCCCTCACAATGTCTCCAGCTGACTTTGTAGCCAGTCCTGTCCCATCACCCAGGTGGCTGCAATTGGAGCTTCCAGCATATAATTCACAGCTAGAGTGATGAGGAGGGTTTCACATAATAGAATTCGATTTTATTGTAATTTACAGAACAGAGCATTATAAAAGATTAGGCACAAAAACTCTCCTAAAAGAGTTCTGTTTTCAGGCCAAGAGGTGTCTTTACTCCTGCAGCGGCTTTGATTCTGTAAAAGTGCATCTTTCCATCTTATGTAAACTGCCCTGCACGTTTCAAAATGATGCTGTCCACACTCATTGATTCAGTTTTCCAAAGCTCCTAGGGGCAGAGCTGGAGGGGAGCAGAGGAGGGCCACCAGTGCAGACATCCGATAGCAAGAAAACTTTCTCTTCTGAGCAAACACCCAAGCAAGGCAGATGGTGAGAAGGTGAAGGCATGACCCCAGAAGGGGACATCCAAGTAGAGTTAGGAGGAAGCTGCAAAGAGAATGTGATTAACCACACAGGAGCAGGCTCATGAGAGAAACTGAGTAGAAAAAAAATATGAGCAAAGAGTTGGTCTCAAAGAAGCCCCATAATATACGTGCTCAAATGATAGAACTTCTGGTATGCGTCTGAATATTTCAAGCAGTTATTTCTTACAGTTTTGAATGGATATTTCTCAAACATAATAGTATGATTTTGCTATATTCTCTTATTATTTAAAAGGCTTTTGTTTAGTTCTTCTGGGCAGAATCCAAATAAGATTAGTAATGTGTATTTAAACCCTTTGTTTTGGAAATTATCTGACACATGTGAAAGAAACACATCTCTGGTGCACAGTGTTGCTGGAGATGGTGAGGATGAGTAACCTGGTATTCCTGCTGGCACTGCTCCACAGGCCCCAGCCAAGAGACTGAGATTGTACAGACATGGGGTGTCAGAAAGATTCTGCTTTGGAAAGGGGCTTTTATTTTCCTTTCATTCCTTGCTTTTAAGCYTGGGAAGCAGAGCAGATGTCATAAGGGCCACACTTACGGCATCAGAACCCATGGCCTGGCACTGGCATCTGGAGAGGCACACATCCCAGGCTGGAGGCCAAGTGATGTGTAACACCCCCATGGAGTTCTGTGACTCCAGGACAGGGCAYTCACCTCACCCTCCTCCCACGGGACCAGGAAACCAGTGAGATTCCATGGCTGTGGCTTGGGGAGATGAGGAAAAATTGCATATTATGAGTTAGAATCTGCCAGAAAACAGTACTATGGGCAGCAGGCTCTAACATGGCAATGTGTTCTTGGACTGTCCTTAGTGGACGCTCTGTCTGTGTGTCCAGCCAGCACAAATGTCCACTCAGACTCTCCATGGGTTTAACTGATCATTTCCTGGAATTTCACATTAGTTACATCAGGAGGAAAAAGCTTTCGACAAGCATTAAATCAAAGATAATTAAACTCTCTAAACTGGAAATTCTTTTATTTGTTTAGCTATGATGATGATAGGGCAGTTCAGTGGAAAGTGAGGAGGCATGCAGGAAACAGCCTGCTTTGCAGGGCCGTGCTGGGGCCACCGCTKGGCTGCAGTAAGCCCTGAAGAAGCAGAGAAGTGAGTGACCAAACCAGTGAGCAGGGCTGGAGAYCTCAGTCACGGGGCAGGACACTGTGCTTTGATGCAGAGTAGAGCAGATGGAGAAGCTGGTGGGAGAAGAACTGAGTGCTGGTCCTCATGTGGATTACTGGAGTACAAATCCCTCCTCTCCTCTTTGTACCTTAAGTTATTAGTGCTTCTGATTTTATTTTTGCTGTAGCACAAAAGGAMATATGGGTTGCACCAACTCATATGGTGTCTAATTTAGGTTGTACATTGATGCATGGAACATATAAGTGGATCTGTGGATACTTAGCCAGGATGTGAATATATAGTTGGTTAGCTACTTTGTACTCTATTCTTTAGGGGTGTCCTTAGTATATGATATATATTACAGTAACCTACTCTACTTTCACAGGGTAAAACCCTAGTGCAGATGAGTTTGTGGGGTGCAAATTCACACTGTGGCTTTCTGCACACTAATTTACTCATTGTAGATAAACCCCAACCTAAAGCATCAGCACTTCTCTGCATAGATGCAGTTAACTTGCTTGAGCTTGTAGTTTCTATGATCAGGCATCTACTGCAGCTGGTAGCTCTAAGTGGTTTTGAAACAGAAGCAGAAAAATAATAACTAGTTGAAACAGAATCAGTTTCCATTGGTGGTCTTGACAATGTTAGGTTTATGGTTGTACTTGATGATCATAAAGGTCTTTTCCAACCTAAATGATTCTGTGGTTCTGAATTGGTTGTGTCATCGTAGGCATCCTTTCAGGTGAGCTTTGTCAGCTCTTAAGTGGAGACACACACAGGCCAAGTTCCRAATGCTTCTTAACTCACATTCAGGACGCCTGTCACATGTAAGATACAGTCCTTCCACCAAAGTTCAAGCACTATTTTGTGTTTTGGCTGGAGGAATCTGCCCTTTATGTCTAAGTCCTGCTTGCTTCTTGCCTGTCAGAGAACTTTTGGTCCACACCACCAGAACTTGAGAAAGTAATGGTGAAGCCAAGATAGGAGACCTCTTTCTTCATTCTATCCTCTGCTTGGCCCAAGCTCCCAAATTTGGAGGAGCCACAGAGCTAGAGAGCCAAGAAAGCTTCTGTGGAGACAACCAGTCCCTCTACCCTCAAACTTATGGAGAGCCATTACTTGGAGGCACTGTTCAGGGAGAGCAGTTTTAGTGGGATAAGCAAGCACACCAAACAGTTCCCTGTATTGAACTCAGAAGGGAGTAATTCCTTTTCCATGCAGCCAAAAGGGCTTCCCAGGTTCAAAATGTGTTCCGTGCAGATTGAAAAATTGCTACCAATAACTGACCAGAAAGAAAAGAAGAGAGCCAGAATGTGCAGTATGTATTTACATGTAGGAATGGTATCTTTCTGGTCTCCACTCTTTGTATTCCTGTTGCAAACCTTGTGCTGTGCAACTTCCATTGGGATGCAYCACACAAGTGCAATGACACTGATACTGCAAAACTCCACATCAGAACTGCTCCCAGCTGTGAATGAGTTGTGCAGGTGTGGTGTCAAAAATCAGCCAGGTTTCATGGGCCATCTATCCTGTTGGGAATGTTGTGGTGGGCTCTAACATCACCTAGTGAAGCTATGAGATAGATGCATTGCTCCATGACAGAAGCTATGGAGAGTGCTTTCCAGAGGTAAAATATTTGGGGTAGTGCAAAGCAGTAAACTTCCAGAGGTAGTATTGGTAGTATTGTCTCAGGTAGATCTCAGGGGCTTGATCTTGGTTTAGGGTTTGGGGTTTGTCTTACTCCACTCCTACTTTTGTACTACTAGAGAAAGATACCATCCCAGACTGGGGTGTTGTTTCACAGTCCCAGGTCAGCACACTTGCTCCATCTGAGATCCTGGCAAGAATGTAGACTAGTTTCCTGAGAAGTGCTAGAAGCTGTATTCTTTCGGACATTAGAGAGAATGCTGAAGAAAATAACGTTAAATAAAGAAAAATCATGATTTTTGCAGGGGATGAACTATGTCACCAAGTAAGTTTCTTCTAGATGTATCTTCTGTGTTTCTTTGAGCCAGAGAACAGGATCAGAAGTGAAAATAATATTGTAGAGCTTTCAAAAAAGGAAATGTCTTTTTTAGTTCCAGCAGTACTAAAGAAGATTGAAGAAGGAGAAACTGTAATTGTTGCCATCATTGTTTTTTAACTGAAGTCATACTGTATCTAGCAAGATGCTTATGTAAGACTATCTAAAATGTCTTTGGGCTCAGAAAAGGTCATAAGTAAATGACTTTGAAGCTTAATCAGTGGAAGTACAGGACAATTTCTGAATTTCATTATAAATCTTGTTTAAATCCAGTGAGGTCAGCAGAGTTACTTGGGATTTACAGTAGAGTAAGTGTGTGCAGAATATGGCTCCATGATTTTAAATACTCTGTTTCCACTGTGCAGATATTACACACTTGTCAGCAACTTGCACAGAGTAATTTTAAAGAAGAGACTCAGCATGCAAACCCATAAAATACCAGCTGTAGGACAAAAAGTGAAAAGTTTAACATTGTTTATTACACAAAATGTTTTCTAGCGTTTCTACAACAGTCTATAAAGCTGGTGAATGTTTCATGTAGGGATAACAGTGAAGAGTTTTGTGTGTAGACATTTTAGAATAGGATGTAAGAGTACACACTTRTTTTCTTTATAGTTGTGGTTCTCTTCTTGATCCATCATATATTTTTGTGATCTGTAAAGAAAGCAATAAATCCTTCGGCAGAGGAGCAACTCTCCACGGGAGTCTGGTTTGTTAAGTTCCTTTTGAGCTAGTTTAGATCCCTGGGTTTGCTGGCTTTGGGGTTTTTTTGGCAGTTGGATAACAGAGAGCACTTTCACCACCTCAGATCACACAGCAGAACTGGCAGGGCCCTTTGTTTCAGGATATAAATGTGCCATCGATGATGCTGGGGAAGCAAAGGCAGCAGGAGGAGGTGACTTTCAGTACCAGTGGCCTGTTTGTTTTCTGAAGCAGCTGAGAATGAAATTTGATTTGAACATATAGAGAAAATCCTGCACTTTTGTATAATTACTTGTGAAGAATATAGTAAAAGGTGAGAATGGAACAAAGAATAAAAATCACAAAATCACAGAAGAGAAATCACATTTGGATTCACAAGACTTATATGCATGTGTGCATCAAAACTTTCACGGAAGTCTAGGGATTTAGATCCTAAGCCGGTTTTTTTTTCCAGTACTAAGAGGAATGATGTAAAATACAGAACAGGGGAAAGAAACCAAAAAGCTACTGATGCAACAGACATGTAGTCCATGTAAAACAACACCCGCTTCCTGGGATTCCTGTGCTCTAGATTGGACCTATAGAGACTTACTACTACTACTGAGCAGACTTCAGCTCCTGCCTTCCTGCACTTCCTGCACTGGGGCTCCTTACTGATTTGTGTACAAAAAAGTGCTCCAAACCTGGCCCTGGAAGTAAAAACAAAAATGACAGGAAGGTTTTGTTCAGTGCTCTTATTTTGATGGATGCTTTAGGCTGTGCAAAATTCGCATGGGTGGGTTTTCCTGTTTCTTTTCTAGTGATGAACTTTACAGTGTGCAAATATGGGAGGTGCAATTACATGAGGTCATTTTTCCTGCAGAAGCATCATGGAGCGGACAGATAAAACGACAGAGGTAATTCATTTAGGAGTGTTATTTAAAGGTAAAGAGTTGAACAACACAAGTGACTGTTAAATTCATTGCCAAACACAACAGCTTTTGTGCATGCTYTAGGAAAATAATATTTAAATTGTTTTTGTAGAATCTCTTCAGTTTGTATGTTTTGCTATCTCACTATAAATAAAAAAAAATGTTCTTCCTCCTGTGAGAATTTAGTRTGACAACCATTTTTTGAGCCAGACCAGTTTGGAAGACAAGGTGCAGCTGTGCAGTCTCAGGAGGAAAGGACTTTGTTTCCAGGCATTTCCTGGCCCGGGAGCATTATGACTCCCATCAAAAAGCCTGCTGCTCTGAGGGTAAAGCTTGTCCCTCTTTTGGCTGGGCACCTTTCTACACCACAGTGGCTCTGCCAGGCAGCAGGAGCAGTGCTGGGGTGCCCTGGCAAGCCTCTCCAGCAGAAGATCACTTGATGCACTGGCATCTGGGCTTTCCACAGCAACATGTCCATTTTGCTTTCAAGTTCAGCAGAGAAGCAAGTGAGGAGGCAGCCTGGCTCGGAGCTGACTTTACACATGGTGTGGCTCCCTGCCTGCTGGCTTGGTGTGCTGCCAGGCCACCCACGCTCCAGCAGGGATCCAGGCCGCACGGGGGGCAACTCTCCCCCTGGAAGATGGGCCTGGGAGGCAGTTTCGGGGAAGCTTTGAGGCCAGAGACTTTGCCAGGTGASGCCCTGTGGAGCCAGGATTCCCAGGACCCGGGACCCTGTGCAGCTCAGGGTGTCCTGCAGTTATCTGTTAGGACACCCAGGGATCCACCTATCTCGACTGAGAACAAGGCCACATCCAAACTGATCCTGATTTATTCCCTCCAGAAAAAGAAAAAAAGAAACCATAAAAAAATGTTATTCCACTGATGCTAGGCATCAATAAGGGCACTAGTAATTCAAATCTAGGAATGGGGGCTAGAACATTCATCCCTCTCTTCTCTAAGATTGATTTAGTCCTCCTAGGCGGGCAACACTTTCTATAACCCATCATTATGAATTACCCAGTGATTTGTTGATTTGGCATGTATGCAGCGATTCCTCTGGTAAAGCAAGCCAAGAGAATTTATTTTTGACAAGAAGTTTCTGAATAACTAGAGATGGAGTGCCATTAGAGATGTATTCAGATGTATGTCCTTGTGAAATGGGCAGATACATTTTAAAAAATCTTATTTTGTTAGGCTTAATACTGTATTGTCAGTGCTGATGTAGCTTATGGAAATCAGTTTRCATTCCATGTAAATGTCTGAGTGAGATATTTGTTGATAGTGATTCTTTGCTTTAATTACAAGTACGTCAATCTACATAAATATATGAAATTACTGAAAACAAAATAAAGCATAAGAGCATCAGACACTCGGGTCTTGTCTGCATGTTCTGGTGGCAGGGCTGGGATTAGTGTGAAGAACATGACCAGAGCAGCTGGTTTCCATCAAATGGCATCATGATGGCATAAAGGAAGGTGCGCTGGGCCCTGCTGGCTGTGTGGTTTATGCTCTGCAGCCTAGCTGATGTAATTTTCTCTGATGGCTCTCTCTCCTCTCTGCAGTGTCCTGGGGAGCTGCACGGCAGTTGCCCATTCATGCTGCATTTGATGGATAGCAAAGTGAACAGGAGTGCACCATCCAAAAACCCAGACGTGCTGGCTTCCCAGTAATATTCCTATGTGGCCTTTTGGTGAGTTCTAGGGGTAAAAATGACCGGGTCTGGGATCTGTTACCTGTTAAGGAGTTGTTACTTTACAGATGGGRCAATGTTGATGTAAGGCCTTGTGATACCACAGGCTTTGCAAGATAATGCCATCTGCCCACTGGAAATCAGGCTAAGATTAAATGAACATCTCTCTTTATAGACCAGTGACTATGTGTCAAGGGCAACATCTTTTGCTCACTGACCTGTAACGTGATTTGTAAATGCATTTGTCTCGTTTTATGTTCATGTGTATCCTTTGTGGGGTTTTTTAGTATACTAGCACCCATGTAAATATGCTTCATGAAGCAAGCACCTTGATCAGATTTTGGCTATTTTATTTAATTTATCCTAAATTACTTCTTTCAGATAACCACATTTTCTTGCTTGTCCAACGTAAAAACTTGCCAAGTGCCTCACACTCTGCTGCTCTGGTGCCAAATTGCTACAGCTTTAACTCTCACRCGGAAACATTTGTGTGCAGAATTGGTTTTGTGCATGTTTTAAAACTGGATCATGTGGTAAACACATGGTTCAGTGACTACTAGAATTTATTTAGCAAAAATATGTGAAAAAATGTAAATATTAAAAAACTAGACTTCATTTAAGAGCCAAAGCTTTACCTCATCATGATTTATCAGAAAAATTTTGTCTAACAAAAAGCTCATATGTAATGGCATACCGTAATAACRACATAAAGGAAAGAGAGAAACTTTCATTCTTCAAATAAATTAAAATAATTTCTGAAAGTCAGATCCTTGATAACTTCTGCTTAAGTTTAGCCTTCTGTAAGAACTGCAAAAAATTTTCACTAAATCCCTACCTCTTCTTCCCTGARTTCTTGAAATCCTGAAGGAACAAGTTTTGGATATGTTGTTAGATCATTTTTCTGTAGCCAAATAATTTTCTTCTATTTAGAATCTGTAAACAACTGAAATGTGAGTTCTTTTTTAGTCTATGTTGCCAGCATGGATGAACTTAAATACAGATGCTGTAAGTAACATTTATAATGGATGGCACTGCAAAAAGAGCAACTYTGAGTGTTACCTTAACTGGCTGGATATATTCTGTATTTTTAAATATGAATAAAATGAGAAAATACAGGGCATAAATACTCCAAGTGTCTTTTAGACAGCAGCTTTCAGTCTAATTGCGTGAAGAATAATACGCAAAAGATCATTACACAACACATCAGTCAGAAGAGTGTCATCCTCACGGCATTGCTAAGGGCAGGGAGATTACAACCACCATCTTGTGCCTTGTCTGAGCTCCTTCTTTTTATTTGGCTCTGGCTTGAAAGACATGCAAATTCTAGATTAGAAATCCAGTGTATTACATGCTTTTGTGAGTAATCCAGATTGGTTTTAAATTACTTACGTTCTATGGCTTATTCTGTACATCCTCAGATCGTTACCTACAAAGCCACTGCAAGGAGAAAAGYGGTGGACCCCTACACAGTGTCAGATCCAGAGGGAGTCTGGCAGGCAGAGCTTGGAGCTGGCTCCAGTCCCCTCTCAGTGCCAGTCTGTGCACACAGTGGCCAGGCACACACACAGCATTTGGGATGTGACCTGGTCTGTGAACTACTTTTTAAAAGGTTGCGTGGTGGGAATGGTCTTCAACTGGAAAAAGGTTTTTTGTCTCWGCAGAAGACACTAATCAAGATAGACAGAAAAGCATATTCTGGTGAAGTCTGTAAGTGATATAAACCTGGTGAAATATAGTAAGTGAATGCAAAGCCTTAGAGCTGTACCCGTACAAAGAGCTTGTCCTGGCTCCTGGGAATCCAGTCAGACATAGACCATGGACATCACTCTCAACTGAAGTTATAAAAAATGGGGAACTTCTGGTCCAGATCACACTATACTTTCCATCCTGTTGACTATGTCTTCTTTCTGTAGGCTATAGAGCTGCATCTAAATACAAATCACTCTGAGCAATTAGATTTTTCCATACAACCTGAAGACAGGCATTCCAATTTTCTTTCCAGTGCAGAAAACTGCACGTTTCCCAAATAAAGCCCAGCTGRGTTACTGGAACTCTGCTGTCAGGAAGGGTTGTTTTGGTGTGCACTGAAAATCTGGAGCCTGTCGTGCTCAGTGCCCATACTCTGTTTTATAGCAGGATTTTTCTTTCTTCAGGCAGAGCTGGGAACACTGACATTCACCCAGCGTGTTTCCTCTGTGCCGAATTCCTCTACGTTGAATGACTAACAAGAGACCAAGGAACACTGTGAAGATATCTTTTCATTGCTAATGCTCAGATTTTCCATTCATTGCCAAGACACAGCATCCATTTCCAGCAGTAAATGTCATGCACACAATAGCTCTGCTGTCGGTGTGAAAACCTAGCTTAACTAGTGGAGGCATAAAAGATCAGAGCATATCCTCTGTGTGCAAAACTGTACAGAACAAAGTATGTTTCATACTCTTAATCTGAAATAGATTGATTAGACATGGTTGTATCCTAAGGCTTCATTATCTGCCTGCATCAAATGTTACCTTTTTTTTTTACTTGAATCATCTTCACATGTCGAGGCACTAAAACTGATTATGGTCCTTGCCTGGCCAAAAAAAGGCAGCATTTGTAGAAGGTTTGCAGGCTACAGCTCTGACTACACATGGTCTTCACCTGGATGAGCAGTGTTTGGGTGAATGTTTAAAGATACTGGAGATGCTTGTTCTTAGTTTGGAGCAGGCAGCATTCCAGAGGTTGTGTTTAAGCAAGCAGGAGATATGAGGGACAGCAACAGAAGATGGTATAGGACAAAGGAAAGCAGAGTCAGTGAAGTCTTTGTGAAAAGCAGTGTTAAAAACAAATGCTGAGGAATGTGTTTGAGGTCAGTCACTGAACCAGGAGCAAGATCCAAATCAAAATCTGAATCTTCCTTGTAGATTGACCTTCACTGCATGGCCTGTAAATTGATTTCAAAGGGGTGTAATTTCTCAGTGCAGAAGTGTTCCATGTGTATGAGAATATTTCCCCAGCTTTATATAGTAACGGACAGATAAAATCTGATTTGAAAATAATATAGCGTGCAATGAATAAATTATATGCTCTGGCATTTGGTGGTGTTTGTGAGATATAATTCTATTTCTAGTGCAGTGTAGGCTTAAATAGCCAAATGGTGTTTATAGGAGATGGGCTGCCGCATTCCTTTTCAGTTTGCTAATATGCACTAGTCTGCTGAAGTAAACCAGCCCTGCACTGAATAAACACATGAGACTTTGTTCATCTGTGGGATGATGTGAATAAACCATCATACCTTCACTAGAGATCTATGCATCATGTCTTAAATTGTGAAAAAAATCAAACAATTTAAACTAATTGACTATGCTAATTAGATACACTCTCAGCCTTAGCTTACTGAGTTGAAACTTGAACTAAAAATAATCTGTAGCTGGAAAATCTTTGTGATGGACACTGTACAATTCCAGCAAGGTGGTTGAGAAGTGCAGTTTGTTTTTGTAAAGACTTTAGAATCTTTATTTTAAGTGTGTTTAAACCATAAATGCTATTAAGTGTTTGTTTTACTGAAGTTCAGCACTTCCAGGGTTGCATCATTACATTAAGAAATGGGGACATGTAACTTTGACTTGATTACCATGGAAAACTTTGTTTTGTACAGTCCTCCAGCCAGAGCACAGGAACAGAGCTCTTCTCTGCTGGTGAATATACYACAGAGGTGGGGCTACTGAGCTGTGCAGTGCCACCACCAAGTAGTAGAGGTGGTGAAAATATCATCTTTTATGACTGGGATGATGACACACTATCAGTSGAAAAAAATAAAACTAAGACAATGAGGCAAATGTTAATGATTCTTCCTCTTCAATGTAATTTTAACTGCTACAAAGTGATTCTAAAGCCAAAGCACTTTGGGAGATTGTGATAAAGATTTGGATTTGAATGTAGATTCTGCTCTCAGTTTTGCAATTGTTCTCTTTCTCTGCAGTGACCTGAACAACCCCCCAAAACCTATGTCTGAACTTGTGTAGCTACAGTTATTGCAGCATTAGGAGGTACTAGGCTTTATTCAGAATCCTGCTTTCAGTCTCCAAAAATTCAAATTCTGTCTGGATAAGGAMGGTGCTGAGCCAAAGTCCTTGATTATTTATTCTTTCTTCTTGGATCTTGCTTGGGTGGTAGCTCAGTGAAAATCTTCACCCAGTTCTGCTCAAGCAGCTGCCTCCCACCCTTTTACTGAGAATCATTTTAGCTGAGATTGTTGGTGTGATCAGCTAATTAAGCCAGACAGAAGCAGGCAGAAAGCCAAGGCATGATTTTTCACTTGCAGCATCTAGCTCTTGAGAAGGAAATTGTTAACATGTGGTTGCTATCTTGCCACTTGGAAATACACGGTTGTGCTTGAACACTGTTTCACTCTGGAGGGGCACTCTGTAASTAGAATTGCAAGCCTTTCTAACGGGAACAAGGACAGATCACGCGCAAGGTAACCGAAGTAGTTGCTTGATTGATTTTATTAATGCCCAGAAGGGAATATGTCCATTAAGTTTTTTCCATGGCTTTCTATTGTATCTTTCTCTCATTTAACAGTGATCCATATACAAGTAAGAGTAAGGACAATGCAAATTGGAGGAAGGAAATAATTGTCTTTAAGCAATGTCCTTTTTGCTTTCAGACTAGCTGGGATTGTTTTTCATCTCTCAGAAATCCCTGTGTATAGGCAGTAAGCGGGGTTGGCTGCTTGGTTTGAATTTCTCTTTGTTTACTGTGACAAAAAAGACCTCGGCTTGTAAGCAAGCTGCAAAGCACTGAGTAAGGATGTGTCCTGAAGGACAGGAACAGCTGGGCCTTCTGGAGGCTCTGCACTTTGCTGCACTGTGTGGTCTCCAGGCCATTTTTGCTTACAGTTCTATGTATGTGAATTATCTGCATATCCAATTTTATAAATTATCCCTCTTACCCTCTCCAAGACGAAGAAATTTTCTCTCCAAATCTGCAGGCTGTCAGAGCTTTCTTCTCTTCCTTTTTCTCTTTTTCTCCTTTTCTCCTTTCTTTCTTTCTACTGACTGCCCAAAGAAAATCTACTAGATCTATCAATCTACTTACTTTTCTGCCTAAAACTTTTATGGCAAAGAAGGCTTGAACAGTTTCTGAACTGAAGAGTTTTTGAAGAGAACATGAAAAATCTAAAACCTGATACTGACACATTCCTACTACTTCATGGTACATATAGATGTTTCTTTGCAGCATCCAGAACATTTTATTTGACTGTTGCTATTTAGTGAGAACTGACAGCGCACTTCATGCTGTTCAAGAGGAAAACAAAAATTCAGGCCTCTCACCAGGAGCCTGTTTCTTATTTCTGAAAACYTAACTATGCTTTAATTTTGGTCTGGAAGTTAGTGTTATTTCAGAATTGTCTTCTTAATTTYTACCATTCTGCAGATGTGGAAAATTACTTTATCTCCCATGATTCTCTTCATTACCATCTGCTAAGGTTCCAAAATCTGTTATGAGCTTGCTGCTAATTTCAACTTCCCCTTTTTTGGGGGAGGTGGGGGGGAGAACAAACAACAAAAAAGCCCCAAAACTAAACCCCAAGTCCCCTCCAAAAAACCAAAAATTTACCAAAAAAACAACCCAAACCAAAACCAGTCCGTCTGTGTAGCTGCTGAACAACTTACCCTGCAGTAATAATAAAGAACTCCTTTCAGGGACCCAAGCCAATACTTCTGCTTAGGTCAGCCAAGAGGAATTGTCTTTTCTTGAGTACATCCTATACCCGTCTCTTTTTTCCAAGGGAAAAGAGTCTTCACTGGGCAAGCTGATCCTCAGCCAGCCAGAAAAACCTGTGCTGTTTGAAAAACTAAAATCATCTTTAATAAAAATCTCCTGTTTAATATAACCATTCTTTTCTCTATTAGCCAGCTGGGTAGTATTAAAGGGTTCAGACAATAGTATTTAATAGTATTAAGAAAACAGTAATTTTCTAAAAAGTGCATTCATTTTAAATTTTATCTATTCTTTGATACTTCTTCTAACAGTTATGCACAGCACAGAGGTAACCGAACTTGGGTTTTCCCTGTACATTTTTAAAGGAATTGAAACTGGTTAATAATAATGACAGTACTGTTACAACAAAATCAATTTTTATCAAAACTTCACTTCACTCAGCTATAAATAAACAAATCTATGAGTAGTAAGTACATTTAGCACTGTCTAACAGGGCAACATTAAAACTGAATAGCCCTCGACTCCCTTCCCTGCTCCACAGTGGGCTGCTGGGCACTCAGTTTTCATGAACTTTGAAAAGGCCGCAACAGGACTCACTCCCACGAGTTTGGAAGTGATGTCTGAAAGTGCAAGGCAGAATAAGGGTGACAGATTTTGAGGAGAGGCTATATACCATGAAGGCCTGAAGGAAAAGATATTTTACACCATCTCTTTGAAAGCCTCAACACACACCCACACATGGATTGTCATGAATAACTCTGATGATGCGCTTGCCAGCTATTCTGCAGATACAAGCAACCCACTAAGTGAGTTGCCTACTCATTTGCAGTAGTTGAGCAAGGCTAAAGCTGTTGGCAGTGCCTGCATCAAAGCTGAAATACGATGAAAGGATTTGTGTCATGTGTCCTRAACAGGGGCAGGCCTGCATCACGCTCAGTTGTCATCCAGCAAATGCTACTTCCTGACACTGTGACATGCTCACAGGGGCAGGTCTCCCTCTTTTCTGTGCTGAGCAGCAAGTCCAGCCAAGTCTGCCACTCTTCTGTTTAATCTGTAACAGTGTGACCAACTGTCAAATCTCAGGAAATTCTATGGAGCTAGCTTTGTATTTAAAAATAGAGCTGATAAGGGTGTGGGTGGGGAAAGACCACATTCAGAAATCTGGCTTTTTGTTCTTTGAGAGCAGTCTCTCTCCCTCTCTCTCTCTCTCTCTTTCTCTTTCTCTCTCTCTCTTTCTGACGAGTTTTGCCAAGAGCTCACCATAAGGGGAATGAGGGCTTCRGAAAGCCTTACCCCGAATTCCTTCGAAACTGTCCACTGCTGGGATGGTAAACCGAACAATTAAGTTGGACAACTAATTGGATAATTTGTTCTATGGTCCTAATGTGTTTATTCATCCTTCATACAATCATCAGGGTCATTACTGAGGTCCGGTCAGTCAGATTGATAGGACAAGGTGTGATAGCTTTAAACTGAGAAAGCACAGGTTTAGATAAGATATTAGGAAGTGGTGGATGCCCCATGCCTGGCAGTGTTGGACAGGGCTTTAAGCAGTCTGGTCTAGGGCAAGGTGTTCCTGCCCATGGCAGGAGGATTTGAACTAGGTGATCTTTAAGGTCCCTTCCAACCCAAACCATTCTATGATTCTATGAAATTACTTTTCAAGCCTTTGCAAGGGGGTTGCAAACCCTGCATGTGTGTTAAGCAGAGCTTCCCTGGAGACTAGTGCTACAAGGACCTCAAGCCCTTGTCCACTGAGCTAATAACTCTTGTATTGCCCTTTTCTTTTAAATGTAAATCCAACCACAAGCATGTCGGGGAGCTTGTAAGTCTGTATTGTGCTGCTCTGTATGGAATCACCACCAGGCAGGGAGGACCTGCAGTATGCAGCCTGAGGCCTGTGCTGTGGAAATGTTTGACATGGCTGAGCTTCAGGGACTGTAAAACCCTATATTGTAGTCACTATTTGGGATAGCAAAAAGAAATTCTGTGAGAAATCCTTGCAGCTGTAGATATGGTTGATCAGGACTCTACAAAACCCATCAATTTCAGTGACTGTTCACTCGTATTTTAAATAAATGAGTCTTTAGCTAACACAGTCTTTTACCATATGGTCCAGTTTGAGTACCTATACATACTTCATGTAAAATCATATTTGAAAATCATATGAAAGATTACGCTAAAAAAACAGTGAGGGACAATAAGGGACTTCAATAGATAAGGAAACAGAATTCACAGCCTCTCAAACTAGATAGTTGGATCTGCTTATCCAACTTGGCTCGCTTGCAAGCTCAATGGAAATTACTGTACTTACTAATTTATCTGCTCTTTTTAAAGAGGGAACTAATCTGCCAACACTTCCTTTTCATCTCTGTTTGTACAAATTTGAACTCCTAATAGATCCTGTTTTGTTCATGATGGTGAGCTCCAAGAGGGTTTCAGTATATTTTTGTTCTTTGTAATTTTTACATTGGGAGCATGTACCTGACGGAAACAAAATGTTGATGATTCACCTCTATTTTAGAACTTCTTTAAGCTTCAGAACTGATGCATAAATTTTTCAAGGTGAAGTTTTGTTCTGAACCTTCAATGTGCTCCATAATGGCATTTTTTCTTGGTGATTTTTTAATGTTTCTGTAGAGGCAGTTTCAGCAATTAAAGCATGACGCAGCAAATGCTAAATATAGACTCGAGTGGAATGGTTGGCAGTTTTTGTTTTACACAGCTCACTTTTCTTATCTCTGTGCAAGGGAGACTGGTTTACTTAAATTGGAATGTATAAGCTCAAAGACATATAGCACCGAGTAGGTATGGTTATGTTGTGCCTTTAGATTCTGTAATGTACCTCTAGGGTTTTAGATATTTCAGTTTACTCTAGAGGTCTATTAGAGTCAACTTTCAGAGGTTATGTGTTCTCGCCTACCAGTAACATCTGAAGGCAGTAGCGTAAAAATGCAGCAAATGTGGTTTGGGAATATGTGATTCAATTTATCATTTTTAAAATTCGTTCTTGAGTTCTACCTTAATACAATGCAAAATGCGTGGTTTTCTTGTGTTTTTAATGCAAATTTTGAGAGTTTATCCTTGCTGCAATTACCTTCAAACACAGAAGTGGAAGACAAGTAATTGCATGTATTTATAGATACTTTATTATAGCTGTCTTCTTTTTATTTCTTTCTTGTTTTTCTTTACTCTATCTGTTAACTGCAGTGGCTGTGCTAAGTAAAGATCTTGTCACGGTGACTGCTGGGGATGTGTTCCAGCAGGGCCAACACCATGAAAGGCTCAGTTAACATATTGTCAGTGGTGTCATTGAGCAAGGACTTCCATGAATGAACTGGCTTCACGGAGCCTTCACTGGAGTAGTGTGCAGATGGGAGTCTTGTGTATGACTGGCTCTTGCACTTTTTTAATGCATTTTTGTTGCTCTCCATTTTAGCTTCCTGACTGCTTGTCATCTCTTGTTTCAGTGTATTTTTTGTTCTTTGTAATTTTCACATTGGAAGCATGTACATAATGTTGTTTTGTAAGGGTAAAGCCAGTTCCAGAATTTTAGTTAAGCTATTTATCTTTTCCTATTAATGTATTTTGTTTGGTTGCTTCAGGCTCCTTACTTTGTGAACAGATGGCAATTAGTTTTCCTTCAGAAGCCCTGGAGACAGTCCCATGTTCTGGGCCGACCTTCTGATGCTTGGCTCAGAAGATAGTAACACCAAGAACTAAATGGTGAAAGTAAAGAGCATATTTGTGTCATACTGTCTTGCATTAACCAGAAAAACTGGAACTGTGGTTCTTCAATTTAATTTTAATGGATTTAACCAGATGTGGTGTGGTAAGAATGGTACACCAATGCACTACATGATGTGCAATTCTTAAACCATGGGATTCCTAAAAGAGTGGGACAGTCCCCAACAAGTCAGCAGTAATACTTAAACTTCTATGTGTCTTTCACTTATACACATAGAAAATTACATGCTCACTTAGAAGCTTGATTTCTTGTTTTCTCTGTGACCAAAGATTGGGTTACATGTTTATTAAAACGCCTCCCAGATCAATTTGGTCACTCAAGTAATGTGTTAAAAGTAGAATGATCTTACAGCCAAGCCAGAGCCGCAAAGTTACTTTTAATAACTATGCTTGTCTGTGTTAATTTTAAGTCAAAAGCAAAACAGTCTAAGGATACCGTGGTGGATTCGTACATATGTCATGTACTAACCCTGAGGTCCCATAAAACAAATCTGATGAGCACTGTGTTCGGTACAAACTAGTACAGTCCACTTTACGCCTTTCAGTCATTTTCTACCTTCTTGGGTGAACAGGGTTTTTCTAAAAACGCACGTGCTAATATATATGTTTATTAGTTTACCGTGAGAAGGCTATAAAGCACAAGATATAAGCAAATTATGTTTAGCAGAGTCAAGCATATTAAAAACAGTGTGTTTTCTAAGGCTGCCTGTCCTGCACACCAGGCAGCTCCCAGCAGTGCCACAGCTGCTGGCTGCTGGTCCTTGTGCATTGTACAGGGGCCAGGCTGGTTCTGAGACATCTGCAGGGGTTGTGCTGGGTGGGTGTAAAAGTGCCCTATTAAACTGGATTTTATTTTACCGGGGTAGAATACCTTGTCATTTTATTCATTTAATTCTCACTGCTGAGAGAAAAAGAAGTATTACAATACTGATACATTATTATAGTATATAGTATGGAATGAATTATTGTAGAATCAAGGTCAGTCATTTTTGTAGAATAAAGGCCAGTGGAGAAAAAAATGGGGTGGGGAGATCCATGAAGTTATTGTATTTATAGTTACAGCATGAAATAAATTTTTCCATCCGACTTTTACATATGGGCATATGACAGCACTGAGCTGACTAAACTAAGCACTGGCATAACTCCATTGACTTTACTGAAATTTCATCCCTTTGCAGCAATATTGGGTTTGGCTCAAACGCAAGTGACCAGATAATTTTCTGACTGGCAATGTTCATAGGTTGTATTTCTGACTTGGAATAAACAAACTACATATTTCAGGCTATAAGCAGATAATGACTGCTACTTGGAAGAAATTTCCATTTTTAAGTATTCATACAATGTTGCATTGCTGGCTGGTTGTGCTGCAGTGTATTTGGCCTTCCTGTAACAGTCACTTGTAATTTAAAATTCTAATTTATTGAAAAGTTATATAATTCATTGGGGATGTTTGTTGCAAAAGGAAAACAGGATTTATTCCTTTCTGCACTGAGGTGGAAAAGGGCCAGGGAACCCAACTACATGGTCTGATCCTTTGCTTTGGTCACCTCATACAAGGGGGTGCTTTTTGATTAACCTTTAAAGCAGGCAGGTTTAAACAGGTCAGGCTAAATGCTGTTTTGTGCTTCTAATATGGTGGTCACTTCACATTTGAGGTGGAGTTTAACATACAGAAAGAAGCTTAAAAAACCCGGCAAATTCTGGTGTAGTGATATAATCCAGTGCTTTATCCTTCTGCACTCATTTGTCTGTGCATAACACGGAGTCAAATAAGTCTGCCTTGAAGTAAAATGCCAGCTATAAAAACTTGAGCATAGCTAGTGGCAGTTGGATCGAAAATCTGAACTGCAACACTGCTGAGGCTTCTTCAGCTTTAGTGTAATCTTTAGTACAGAGAAGTAAAGGCAAAAGGTATCAGTGCTCCTAGAATCAGACAGTGTGTTCATAGAAAGTGAAGGTGACTCGAGTGGACTCAAGAACAAGAGAACGGGAGAGACTGTGAAAAAGTTATGAAGCATAGTAGGAGGAACAATTTTTTAAAATTTTTTTTTGTGGAAGCATAATGTCTTGCGAAGAAGCTGGACGTGTTAGTAGGTCCTGGTGGAGACAGTGGAAGAGGCTCACTGGCTGCTCTGGTACTTAAACTTTATAGGAACCAACCTTGGAAGCCTGGGAGAAGTGCCTCCAGGCTGCAGGTTTTTACATGTTCTCTCCATCTCCTCCCAAACCATTTGTATTTCCCTTTCTTTCCCACTGCCTTTGGGAGAGGCAGGGATGGAGGAAAGGGAAGCTAGAATACCAGAACTCCCAAATTTCCCCTTGAGAAAAATACACCTGGGAAATTCCTTATTATCTTCACAAGCTACTGCTTAGATGTCTGAATCTACTGGATCCCACCTACTACTGGATCGCATCTACTACTGGATCCCATCCCTGCACATATTCTTCCTGTGTTAGCAGAGTTGATGACACAAAGTTGATTTAGATCTCTCAGACTTATTTTAAATTCATATCACACACACACACACACACACGTACACACACAAAAGGTGTAAAATTCTTGACTTCAAAGGGTCTTTTAGCACTGATGTAAATAATTTCTCAGGTGAAAATCTGATTCTGAAAGCTGGAACATTAAGAAGAATCTGCTATTTCTGGAGGCTGTTAATAAACTGTAGCTATGGTTTATTAGCTGTGTTTATAGCTATGGTAACAACAAGCTGCTTGGTTTGACTCTCTCCCATGGTGTAAGCTGTTAGTGAAAGTGCAGTGCAAAGCAGATTCAAATCGGTATCAACTTGTGCTCCTCTGTGAGAGATGTGCACTCTCATTCGCTTGTAGAAAAGGCAAAAATAAAAACATTGTTTACACTGTGTTATTTCACCATGCCTACTTCGCAGATATTAGGTAGCACAGCTTGTTGTTAACGCACTCCATGTACCTTGAGTGAAACATTTCAGTCTTTTGTAGGCCAGCCTGCCCCTACCAGCAGACATGCAGTTTCTTAGGTAAGCTAATTTGTTCTTAATTACAGTGACACCCAATACAGTTTAACATCTTGCTGTGTAACAAACACAGTTATTTTTTTGGTAAACAAGAGGAATTGCTCTAAGGCTTCTTAAAGACTGCTAAGATTTTGCTAGGACATAGTGTTCAACCAAAGAAGTTGTGGGTGGAGGAAAAGAATTGCTGTACTTAATGAAGCAACTCAATAACTGAAAATTTGTGATTTTAATTTCAAAGTAATTTACAATGTAGATGTGCTTGCAGAAATACCACTTGTTTTTTGATAGAATGCACACATGCTTGATGTCTTAATTAGATTGAGGAAATGGCTGCATTCTCTTAGAACAATGTTGAGGTATTTGCATTCAGTTTTTTTCAATAATATTTTAATTCTATTAAACGCGAAGGCAAGTGTGTAGAATAAACATTGAACTTCTTTCTTATTTCTTTAATCAAAGAAAAATCCTGCTTTCACAGGTTATGCTTCAGCTTAATTCCACATCAAGCATTATGTTTCTATTGAGGGGAAAAAAAAAAGGTATGTGAGTTCTGAACCTGGAAATAGATCACAAACCCTTGCATAAGACATGCTGCAATTGACCTTAATGAAACAGCATCTGCCTAGTACCAGTGCTTAAGCTGTTACTTTCTATTGTGGTTTTCCTTTGTTCATTCTGCCAAGAAGGTGGAGTTTGTGTCAGAAGGCTTTTCAGACAGGAAGAAATTGAGTCCATTCATTGTCTGGAGCATCACATTTCACAATAATTACCTGGGGATGCAGGTGGTTTCCACTTACCATTTTATTTGTGTAAGATTACATGAGTTTTCCCTCATACCATGCTGCTGTTTTCCATGCGTATCAGGACCTTGATATTGCACTTGAGTATAGCAAGCACTGAAACACAGATTGTCATGCTCCTAATTCTTATCAACTCAAGAGATGTAAGAGGTGACAAGCTTAGCAGTTGGACTTGATGATCTTAGAGGTCTTCTCCAACCTTAACGATTCCATGTTTCTACTCTAATGCAAGTCACCTTTAGTACAGGTAGGCTCCCTTAGAGGGACAGAGGGACAAAGGCACGGGAAGTGGACCAGGTCCAAGCCAGTCATCACACTTTTTCAAGAGATATTTGAAAATCTAAAACAAATACTGCTCTGGGTCTGGAACTGTACACACAAGCAGACTGCAGATGTAAAACATTTCTGGACAGAGAATTAACATTAGCATAAAAAACGTTAACATAAAAGTATTAACAAGTTAAAATTTATTTGTAGAAAAAAACTACTGGCTTCAGTTGGGCCTGGTTTCCAGACAGATACACTGTGGTCATTTGTAGCGAAAAAGCTTTACTAATTACATTCAGTTTCTATAAAAATAATTTAAAATCCAATCATAACGATGAACGTGTCTCAGGTTCTGTTATCTGACTGCTGAAACTTAAGCACAGTTGTTTTTTTCTTTCTGCTCTGAGCTGTAGATCATCAAAGCACAGATGCGCCAGTGGGGACACCTTGGAAGACACGGCCCTGTGGTCGGAGATGATTCAGCCAGGCTACCTGATTGTGTTCTGTCACAGTCATCTTGGCCTTTTTATCTGTTTTTTTTCCTCTCTGGTATTGTTCACGAGCAGACAGGAGATACATAGGAAACTTCCACGAACAGCAATACAAATTACATAAAACCACTGCAGAGACATTCATTAGGAAATAGAAGAACAGTTACCACACCTTTTCCAGGCATGCAGCTTTCTGCGGTCGTGATAAGCCTCTGGATTCTTGCAGCTGCATTTCAGGACAGCACCACTGACTCCAGAGCTGAGCAGTCATGAGGTAATTTTTCTTGTCGCCTGCAGCTAGATGCCTTCCCCTTCTTGATATGCAGCTTCCTTACAGCTCACTGCATCCTCCTGCAAATATGCTAACTACTCACACTAATCCAACAAAATAGTATGCTACAAATGTTACATGCAGACAACTCCTTTAAAGCGGTCTTCAACTAAGATGTTAATGTGTTTCTTGGTCTTCAATGTTTTGCAAGATACTTTAGCTTTTATTCCTCCTTCTAATATTCATGTTTACCTACCATGCATCTCTGTCACAAATATTCTTCAATATTGATATTGGTTTCAGGGTTGAACGCTGGGCAATTTCACTGAGGTGTTATCAACAGTAATTTAGTTTCTGCGTTGGTGTTCTACTGTAAACAAGTAAAAAAAAAGTATTTGTGGCTTCTTGAAAATGATTCTGACCTTTTATCATTCAAGGACTTCTAGCAACAGTCAGAAGGTTTTGACAGGATCCCCTGCAGTTTTAGTGTTTGGGTTTTTTATTCAGTGTTTGCTAACATTTTAAAGCCTGTGTTTCTACAACTCTGCCTACAGAACACCCATTGACAGTTACACTCCAAAGTTAAAACAAGCTGGTGAGGAATGCACATCATGTCGGGTCTTCAGTGAGTGCATAAGGGCTTTATACAGATAAGAGAAATATGAAATAACAACATGCAGCATTTCTACATGCTCCTGCCAGTTGTTCTGAGGCCTTTTTTACTGAGTGCATTATGAATACCAAGCTAGGCATAAATAAAACATGACTTCTGCTGAAATAAAACATATAACTTTCCAAAGAGATAAAAGCTATTCTGTGATCATCAGCTACTAATTAAAAATGCATCGGGTCAGCAGGAAGTGTTTGAACACAATTTTATTTACTGATTGTGAATGTCTCCACACGAACACAGAACTTATCCTGTTTCACCTCACCTCCCTAAATGATCATGTCCGTCCTACTCTGCAATGCTGTCTTGAAGCATTGCTTTTCTTCTCTTGGTGGCAGTAGGTTTTGTAATCTTGGGATGGTTATGCTGAAGTTAGAAGCTGTCCAAGTTTTTTCTCCTTTTCTTTATGTTTTTGTCTGATAATGTGGGTTGCTGATTGAGTCAGGGTACGCTTGTTCAGAAGGTGGCTTACAATGGGGACCACTGGGCTGCAGTTGCAAGCAACAGTAACAGGAAGGTTGCTATTGCAGAATTTTCTTTTGAAGTATCTGGAGCAGACTCAAAGCAGCAGGGAGAGGGGGGTGAGTCTCTTACTGGGTTTGAATTATTGCTGACAGGAGCATTTTGTTCCCAGTCCTGTGGCTTAAACTTTATGATGCTACTGTGGATCTTTTGGTGGAGATGATCGTTCAAACGGATGTTACAATCCTTCTTCACTTCCAGTTCTTTTTCTTACTAAACAAAAAGAAGTAGAGGGAAATTGTGATTTTATTATGAACTCTACTTACTAAAGTCTCCGTGTACTGGCCTTGAGTATTTCCAATGTCACTTTACCGATCACCTTTCCACCACGCTAGGTGCTGTCAGTTCAGTGCTTTCCCCGGGGACGGGCACAGGCCGCTGCCCCTTCCCTAGGGCGAGTTAGTGAACAAACCCGAGCGTCCGAAGCACCTCTGCGACCCCGGCCGGGCCGGAGCGGAGCGGAGCGGGATGGCCCGGGGCGGGGCGGGCAAGGCTGGGCTGGGCTGGGCTGGGCTGGGCTGGGCTGGGCTGGGCCGGCCCGGGCCGGGCGGACTCGCCCCCCGCCGCAGCCCCTGGCCGCAGCTCGCCCCGTGGGCCGGGTTATGTAAGCGGTTCGGCCCCGAGCAGCAGCAGCCGCATCTGCGGCGCTCCCGCCCCTGTCCCCGCCCCGCTCGCAGCGCCGGAGAGGCAGGCGGCGGCAGCGCAATAGAGCAAGTTTTGTCTTCTGCGAGGGGGCGGCGAGGTCCCACGGCGCTCGGCAGCGCCGGCAGCATGGCCGCGGCGCCCCTGGGGCGGGCAGCAGCCCCCGCCGCGGCGGCAGCGCCCCGCTGAGCTCCCCGGGCAGCGGCAGCGGGAGCGGCCGCCTCCGCCGCCCATCCGGGCAGCCCGCCCGCCCGCCGGAGAGCGGCGGTCCCCCGGCCCGGCCCGGCGCGGCACCATGTGGGGCGGGCTGCACCCCCAGGCCGGCGTGCGCGGCTACAAGGCGGGTAAGGAGCGCTGAGGAGGGAAGGGGCTGCGGCTGGGGGGGGAGGCACACGGGCCCCGCGCCGCTTCCCCTCCCCCGGCCCGGCCCGGGCTGCTTCCCGGGTCCCCGCGGGAGCGCCGGAGGAAGCGGCTTTCCCTCACGGCGCGCGGGAAGCGGCGCGGCCCCTGCCCCACGCCCGGCGCCCGGCGGGGGACGTGGCGCCCGGAGGGGGCGCGGGGCCGGCCCGGGGCCGCTGGCGCCGATCGGCCTCAGCCGGGGGCTCAGCGTTTCCTTAGCTGGACCTTACAGCGGATGACAAAAGCTGAGCTTAACCTACATAATCTGTTTCCATGTTTTGGGCTTTCTCTTTCCTCCCCGATTTATATTAGTCTACCCTTAAGCAGAGGCTGGAAGCGTGCTGCTCTTGATGCTTTTTCGTTTTAAATTTAGACCGCAACAAATGGGTCGAGTCTTGTTTTGTTTTTTTTTCCTTTTTTTCCTTCACCACTTTTCTGTCTTGTGGATTAATCAGAGCCGAGTTCCTGCAGGCTGGCAGGGATGCGTTGAGATGTTAACGCTTGGAGTTRGGTTGTTGCAGTGGAGACACCTCTCTGTAAGCGATGGGCTGACTTCCCCCGTCAAGGCTGTTAAACTGACGGAGGAAAACTGGCGAATTGGCTGCAGAGCCGTGGGAGCCTTGCTTGTGGGCAGGTAAGGCAAGGTACCGGCTGTTTAGGATGCCCTTTTCAGGATTTGAAAATACTACCGACTGTATCACCTGCCTTACTCTGGCAGGGCTCCTGCAAATATTTTGTCATGTTTTGATTTATTGAAGCAATTGATCACAGGTGGAGGTCTGTGGTTTGGCTCTGCCATTGCAAGTGCGAAGTAGTGCTGTTGGAGTAATTTTTCTACTTTAGAAATTTGGATTTATGTTTTAAATTTGGGATTGCAAGAGATGACTGTATAACGTGTATACAGTTAGCTGACATTTAAAAGGCAGGATTGTTTTGCTTTCGACTGACAGGGTTTTTCTTGCAAATACAAGAGCTGCTAAGATGTTCTCAGCAGCTGCCTGAATCCCTACAAGTAGGCTAATGTTCATCCCTATAAGGTGAAAGAAGACATTGTTCTTTTTTTCTGCRCTGTGATTAAGTTATGAATTTCTATGTATAACACGTTTGCCTTGCTGAAGCATTTTTAAAAATTATTTAGTGCTTCCTGCAAAAGAATGGAGTTACATTATCTTTGTGCTACAGCTTGCAAAGATAGTGGGTATTCTGAACAATAGGTACGGAGATTTCAGTTAATTTGATGGAAGCTGTAGGAATTTAGGGTGTTTCAGTTATTGATTATTTGTATTTGGGACAGGAATATTAAAAGGTTATATCACAATGTACTCTGACGCTAATTTTAGACCATTGCAAAGGTTGTTGGTGTTAATTTTTCATTTGTTTCAGAAACTTTGGGTTGTGACATTTGATACATTGTCTTCCCTTTTGTTTGGGGTCAAATAAAGTGTTTCAGTACAGTGTTGAATTTATCAACAATTCTGATCAGTGAATTATTGGATTAGTTTTACTTTTGCTTGTTTGTCAGAATTGTCTTTAAGACTCGAGAACAAATTTCGTGTATTGCTTCTAGTTCCTCCCCTCATCCCATCTTTCCTTTTGAACTTATATTAGCCCTGAGTATTTAAATGTATGTTGCTCTGTAAGCAGTAGGAGTGTAAGGTAGGAAAACTGGTAAAAAGACCCATCTAATTTGAGATAAGATAAACTAACAGAAAGTGGTGGCTAATTAGAAAGAAGGTAGATGGAGGTTTAACCTTGAGGGATGATGTGTGAATTATAATTTCCAACTAGGAGTTCCTCCTTCATCTGTCCTACTGGGAATGAGTTGAGAAGCTGTTTTGTGAGGTTTGTAATCTGTTTAAAGATGTGGAAATTAATTAGCTCCATGCAGGTATTTTATTGAAGGAATGACAGCTACTAGGAGCCTGTATTATTATTATTGCCATGTTAGATATTTTCATTTTTTTTTAAGAAACCTGTTAATGGGAAAAGTATTTGTAGCAGAACAGTAGTGTCCTACTAGAAAGCACAAGTTTAAGCACTTATTTTTTAAGCTAAAGGAACTTTTTCTTCAGTCAGGATATGTTTAATACTTTAATGGCAAATACTTGCCATTCTGTTCTGTTGGTGTGGGAGCATAACAGTTAATGACTTGATAATTCTTGGTAAACTGTATTTTTTATACTGAAAAGCCTTCTATTTTGCTAGTTGTACTTTATTTATCTATGCGTAAGGGTATTTAGAAGGCTTATTTTTGCTGAAAATCCTACAATTCCCTTACAAAGCTAGGTGCTTACTGAGGTATGCTATTTACACAGGGGAATTACCAGTTTTTTAATAATAGATGCAAATTAATTCTGGTTATCTTAAAATGTAACAGGCAAGCATACTTATTGGAGCGTATTTTATTTGTGACCTTCAGTTTTAGTCTTTCTTGTCGTTTCCAAATTGTACTTGCTTTTTGATTCAATAGGAATGCCTTCTCTGAAAAAATTTTGCTGTCTTGTTTGCATCCCCCTGAGATTTTTGTTTTGATAGGTGCTTTTTGTGCAATCAGTGAATTTAATGACAAAGTTTGTTGCTTGTGCAAAATAAATTCAGCTTCTTACAGTCTCAGTGCCTGTCCTGAAAAATTAAATTGCTATTTTTGAAATGTATATGATTGACTCAAGTCTTTCAGCCTTCTTGTGCACATGACTGTTTATGAAACCCTTGCAGCATAGTTTGTACCTCTATAAAGACAGCAGTTACCCGTGTGCTGCAGGAATTTAAATCACTGCAGTTAAGGGCATACAGCATTTTAATCTCTTTGCTTATTTATCTAGACCAGCCTTTGAAATGCACACTTGGTTAATAACTCTAACACAAAAGTGTTCATTTAGCTGTGTTGTTCCTCTGGGGCATGCAGGCATTCAGTTAGGCCACGTGTGTCCAACAGATGCCTTTGGAAAGTGAAACAAGCACACTCTAAAATGAAATAACAAATGTTTATTACTTTAACTAAACTGTGTCACCTGTAGTCAAGCTCTTTCCACTGTCCAGTATTACCTGCTGGTAATGTTGGACATCAAGTGGTTGTTACTGATGCTCCCTAAAAATAGTACTGTGCACCCCTCTGCTGCTGGAGCCCTGGCAATGTGACTTGCACTGTGTTCTTGTACTTGAGCCTTGCTGGCAGCATGACACACGTGGGTCTGAAAGACTATTTGATGATGTCACAAGCAAAGTGTCAGCAGCAATAAGGTCACACCACATTGTAAGGCCCAGGGGGCACTGCCTTCTTGGGGTACCCAGGAGCTTCACAGGCAGCTTCCTTACCCAGCCGGGGCAGGGGAGGGTGGGGCTGATGACACTCATCCTTTGAGGTTGAGAAAGAGACAAAAATCCGGTGGTTTTGTTTCTGTAACAAGTTCTCTTGGTCTCCTGTTAGAGGTCTGGAGCTAGGGATGTGACAGCTCCTGAAGTATCTTGAAAAGGCAGGTTTATCTTTACAGGCTAGGCAAGGCAATAAATGGAGAGTTAGTCCAAGTGTAGATTTCAAATTGGTTACAAGTTATAAGTGTATAAATACATTTGTATATGGTGCATTGTAAAGATTGTTCACCTGAACTTAAAAATGTCATGTTCCAGCTGCAAGACTGGCTGCTAGAACGGTCTCTGCTGTCTTTCACAGATCACTAGGGAGTCAAATGACATTCTGTGTTTGAGTGATGGTGAGCAGGAGCTACTTACTTCCCTTCAAACACAATACCTTTTTTTTTTTTCCTCCCTCTGGGCATCTCACTTTTATGGCTATAGCATCCATTCTTTTAATGTGTGCAGAACACTTACGTCTTAACTGCTTGGCAAGAGAAGAATGATAGATGTAAGGGTGCATTATAGTGTTGGTTTTGGAGGTTAGCAGTTGTTCTGATCTCTTGTATGTTAAACTTTTACTGACAATATATACCTGTGGTTGCCGTAATTCTCTGCTTTTAAAATTTTAATTAAAGGAAGTAGTAATTACTTTAATAGTTTTGAGAAGAATGCATTCTCTTTAAGGGGTTGTACAGAATAAGTATGTAGTAAAAAGCAGGCTGAGGCATCCTATGTGCCCTAGGGGGTGGTGGTGGTGGTGAAGGAAGGGCTAGTAGGAAAATGGCACCTGTAACTTCTCCAAATAATGTCTAGAATTTATGTCCGCCAAATGTTGATTCTTACAGTTGCAAATTACGTAGGCTAAGATTTTAGCCAGGCATTTAATATATGTTGAAGAACCCATGTGTTTCAAAATATGGGGCAGTTGCCAAATGCAGTAACAATGCGTGGTGGTAAGAAGGGCTGAAAGCCTCCTAAATTGCGCGACTTGAGGTGGTAGCCAGAGGTGATCATCTACCATTGTTGAAAGCAAAGCTTGTTTGTTGTAGACGAGTTAGTTAAGGAGAAGAGAGTTAGTACTATACTTGTTCGGTATCAACTGCTCTGCCTTCTCTACTCTTTGCATGCTTGTTTTTATCATACATGGTTTTATCAAACCATACCTGTGGTTTAATAGTTAGAGAGTTAAACTAATTGTCAGTTCCTGTGCTGGTTGTTTGGCTGAAAAAGTGCTGACTTGGTTGTAGTTGTCAGTAATCTCTTGAATGGCCAAATGTGTCTTAAAATTGTACACTGACAATGAAACAGTCTCATTGTGGTCGTGATTAGTATTAAAACACATTCAGGCTTATTCACTGTGATTCAAAAAGTGGCTTTTTTACTGGCTTCTGCCATGGGTTAGCCTTGGCTGACTACCCAGCTGCTTGCTGCTCCCCTTCCTCAGTGAGACGGGAGAGAACATAGGATGGAAAAGCTTGTGAGCTGAGATGAAGACAGATTGTTTGCCAGCTAATGTCACAGGCAGAACAGACTTAACAGTGGTGTCAGTCCACGTCAACTCCTCTTCACAATCCCTCCTCATGCTGTTGCCCTACTCCAGCCTGGTCTCTCTAGRGGCTTACAGGGCATCTCTGCTCAGAGCTCCTGCTCCTCCTGCCCTTGCCTCTGGGTTCGCAGAGCTGTTTCTCACACTCTTTCTCTCYCTCACTCATTGCTCATGGGCAGTGTTTTCCTTTTTCTGAACAAATACTTTCCCTGAGGCACTGCTGTCACGGCTGTGGGGCTCAGACAAGCCCTGCTGTGGCTGCCTTGGAGCCGTCTGGAACTAGCTATGTCTATTGCAGGGCAGCCCTGGACACTCCCCACACAGGCCTCCCTGCAGCCCCCACCAGCATCTGGGCAGCTGCACCCCACAAAACTTCTTCAGGAGGAAGCCATTATGTTTTGATATTTCTTTTCTGGAATAATACTAAATACAGTGTCCTGAAGTTTATTCCTGCCAACACTGAGGGAAGGTGTGCTGAAGGGTAATAAGGTTCTGGTTTCTGCTTTAGGCTCCTACATGAAGTTTTTTACTGTCTAGGGTAAGTTGAGAAGGCACTAAATGTGGCATGTGGGACACTGCAGATCAGCCCAGTGCTGGATGGCTGGAGGAAAGGAGGAGAACGTGCAGCAGGGAATAACTCATGTAAATATGCTCACCAGTGTGTTAGTCCTGACACATCATCCCTCATGTTCCCAGAAACTGCTGACCCCTGTGGAATTGCCCCTGAGGATGCTAGCTTTCCCTGGGCACTGTACTCCACAGCATCTGGCTCGGCCGCCTGAGTGCGAACATCCTATTGATTGCACAGCCACGCTCAAGTGACCTATTTCTCTGCAGCCAGCCGTGCCGTAAATGACACTGCATCTTTCTGTTCCTCATTCCCCAGGGATCTCCGCTGTTTTTTGAGATTCGAAAGGCCCATCTGTAAAAGGAGTCATTAACACAAAGAAAAGAAGGTTGAGTTTTGAGAATTTTTTTATTCTTTTTTCTCTAAAGGCATGATAGTCTCTGATATGTGGGAAAATATGGCAGGTAAACTCCTCCTTTTGCCTGAAGGGGTGTGTGCAGGTGGATTGCAGGGCATGATTTCATTTTATAGCTAAGATACTCCAGTGGGTAGTTGCTCCCACCTTTCCATGTACCTCCACTCATATATCCTTGTTGCATCCTATGTGCCTACTCTAGCAGTTGTTCAGCCTTATGGCAAACTAATTGTGGAAGCTGGACCAGGAAAATACTGAAGGTAAAAACTGAAGGCAATTGACAGGAATCTGTCAGTTTTGCAGCAGGAAGCGTCTATCCTGATGTCAGGCAGGTGTGGAATATTTCCAGTCAAATAGACTAGCTCTTCAATCAGCTGATGGACACTGGGAAAATCTCCCAGCACAGTCATGGTTTGCTGCTGCAGATGACATCAGGAAGTATATAGTTAATCCTCAGATTTACCATGAAGGCCAAGGAGGATTAAGAATGAGGATCAGGAAAAAGTGACATTAATTCCATTGGACTTCCACCAATTAGTGGACTCACAGGTTTAAGCAAGTCCAGAATAATGGGTAATGACTGAAGAGGTAGTAGGAGACTCTCTCAGTCTTGCTGAGGAAGGGCAGTGCAAGTGGTGTCAAGTAAAAGTCATAACTACTTCTTCATTTGTTAAAATACCTGAAGTAGACTTAGCAAATACAAGTAGAAAAGCAAAAGATGCTTCTCAAACTTCCAACGTCCTGATACATTAAAGACCAGTGGTGTGGTATTCAGACAAGAAACATTCTTGAATGATCCTGGAGTCAGGTCTGAGATTCCTTATAAGGTATTCTTATGTTCTTAATGTTTGTTTTACTCCTTTTGTAGCATAGTTTCCAGATGGTGTGGAAAGCTGCAACTTTTTTGAATGTTTCAGAACAAATAAGACTCTTTTTTTTCAAGTCTGTCTTATAAAATGGTGTCTTCTCTCCCGAATGCGTACTCTTCAGCAAAGCTGTTTATACCTTTTGCCAGTTCTCAATGCCTTTGGAGGCATTCTTATAGTTGAGAGTTAGTGCTTTGTATAAAAGTTCAGTGACTAACACTGATCAAAGGCCTGATGGGTCTGTGGGTAATAAAAAACAGAGTACAAAGTATAGCAACCCAACTAAAAGTGCAAAAAGACACTGGAAATACCATTACTTAAAACGTCATCACTTTTTCGACTTAGCTTTGTTTTTGCTAACAGTTGCAGTCTTAAGTTCTTTCTGTTCTCTTTGTCATCTGAAATACCAAACTGATTTGGTATTTCAAATCTACAAGGGCTTGTGTGGTTGGTAGAATTATTGTAATGTAAAGCTTTAGATCAAAAGTGATTGTAGTTGTGAAGACAGAAACACAAGAAGTGCTGGTTTTGACTGGAAGTATCTTGTGTTGGGTTGATGGTGTATCGTGTGGAGGATTTTTTTTTAAGTACTACTATTTAATTTCCAGGGTATTGTCCTTCCATATATTAAATAGGTGCGAGTGGAAGCTGTAAAGCTAAGTGTGGGGAAAAGTTGTTCTCTGTGACATGGGCATTGGAAGTTGGTAAGGAAAATCTCCTAATGTCTTACACGAAGACAGAATTTCATTCTTTCAACTGAAATGTAACAATATGGGAACTCCCTTGCAGAGTTCTGTTACTCTGTGCATACTTCTGTTAGCATGCACTAGAACTGTAGTCTGGAGGCTCAGTGTTCTGATACCTGCACATTAAAGTAGGTCCTGTTGTGTGTATAATGCACATTAGACCTCTTTAACAATGCTAGGATTTTTTTCCGTCATTTTCCATACTTGAGCAAAATATTTCAGTGAAATTTTATTTTGGGAGAGTCTCTGTCTTTTCCATTTATTTTAGTGTCAAGGATATCTTTAGATCTGATATTTGACTACAGAGATGAGAGAAATTATGCACTTTTTAAAACTAAGGCTGCTAGACTCTTTTATTTATTCCACTTTGCAAAGTGTGGGAGCTACTTAAAACCATTTAGTAGTTTTTTTGATTTATTTTAGCAGTTATCATTGCTTCACTTTTCCCCACGCATAGAAGAGATTGAATTAAGTCTTTAAACAGAAAGAGAGAGGACAAAGGGAATTCTGTAAGAAAAATGTTAGAATGACAAACAGCTTGGAGAAAAACTTACCTGGTTTTGAATAGCAATAAAGCTAAGGTGTAAGAAGGGGTGAAACAAATGATAATCCATGATCATTAGCTTTTTCTTGATAGGAGGATTCAGCTGGTCAACTACAAGTGCACAGCTTTTTTACCAGACCCTAGGAACTGACTGGATATCCTGAGGGCTGGCTGTTCAAAGTTTATATTAACTTTAAGCATAACTTAATGTGTTTGTTTTCCTATATGTTCCCTTCTTCATACTGTACTTGATAAACTTTCCAGGTTTAAAAGGTAGCCTTCTCCTCTGCAGTTACTATATGGAAGTGAATGGAAACTAGGAATATCATTTTGTGTTTCCATGGGGTGAATAGTGCATTGAATCCAAAAACAAAGAGGCAAGCCAGCATAGCAGGCATGAGGTAATAGTTGTAGTCTCTGTGCCAAACATGAAATAAGAAACATCTGCAGTTTGTATTTTGAAGTTCTGTTTTATGCAAATGTTCTCTCTGGAAGCAGAAAACTCACACGAGTGCCATCAACAATTGGACTGAGTTTTTGGTCTTGCTCCTGTCAGTGATGAAATGAAAGCAGACCTGTTCCTTTCCTGACAAGGGTTGGAATTTAATCATTGGTTTGATGCTAAATAACTGTAGCTAAATGCTGTCTGTGTATGAATTATAAAGTGTGTGTTATGAATTTGAGTGCATTTCACATACTTTCAGAGTAGAAATCAGGAAGGCAGAGCCCAATATTACATACTTGTGTCAGTTTAAGGATTTTGCCACCTTTTTAGTTAACAGAATGCTGTGTTGAACACCACTTTCTGCTAGCTGAACAGATTTTGTCCTCCTTAGTGAAGCAAGCCAGAGATTTATGTCTCTCTCTGTCTCCAGTTTAGAATCTGCCTTAATGTGCAGTTTGGCAGTAGGCTAAGCCTAGTTACCAGCTAGTTGCTGCTAGGCATCAGACCTGTACAGTCCCACTCCCTCCTTGGCCCTGCTTCTTGTCTGACCTCTTGCTGAGCAAGCTTAGGAAGTCAAATTAGCAGATAAGGGAGGACAGTTTGTTCCTGAATCGCTTTCTGTAGGCTCTGGAGTGGCAGGGCTTAAGCTGGGGAAGCAGGACGAGTGTGTGCCTGGGAAGGGTGAGCAGCCCTTGCAGAGCAGCTGACCGGTAGATCCAATTAGCTCTGATGTCAAACAGCCTTCCCAGCTCAGACCCACTTTAGCCAGAGGCATAAGCTGGCCAGCTGGACTCTTTGATGGAAAGACAGAGCTGTTCACCTCTTACTTTCCATAGACTCTGGTTGGGGGGTGGGAGGGTCATAGAGAGTGAGCTACCTGATTATATCTTTGAAGTGCCACGGCAAGATTCTCTGAAGCTCGTCTGTCAAATTGATGTATTTATTCTTTTTTGTTGCCATTGTTTCTTCTAAATTGAATACTTTCCTGCACAGGATACCTTGTAACTTGTACAATCCTGTACACGTTTGTAAAGTCACAAAAATTGGACCTTGTGAAGGTTCACTCTGAATTACTGCTTTATATAGCAGACAAATGTTTTATAGCTGGAATTATCTGTGATGAGACATTGTGCATTTAGCCACTTCTGTGGGGGAGAAAAAAACAAAACTATTTAATCTTTATTAAGGAATTTGAGAGGCTGAAGAAGCTGGAGGTTTGGTGACACAATCTTCTTAAAATTTAGCTCTTAAGAAATTGAAGCACAAGTTTATATTCCTTAAAATAGCTGGTTTTTTGTAACTTGTACTGCCAATCAGGTGTATGTGTACTTTGAGGATTGTCTTTTGAAAATTTTGTACTTTAGGTTTCTTCTCCTTTAATTTTTCTCCTCTTCTATTTTACGATGTTTTTCTGTCTCCCTGGTAAGTGAATTCTTTTGCACATTAATAATACAGAGGACAGGCATAGGCCTTTGTATACCGGCGGTGTGTTATCAGGCTGTACAAGTAAAAACGTCAGTAAAAAGGCCTCTCTCAATATTCTTCTGTTTGAACTCTTGCATTCCTCTTTTTCTTTCCCTGCTTCCTTCTACAGCTGTACATTTTTATTTTTCTTCATACTTAGAATTGCTCTAATCAATTTCCAACTGGAAAACTATGAGAACTTACTTAAATAGCTTGCAGGCTCTGTCAAGAAAGCACACTAATAAAGGATATGACTCCTCAGGATGAATCATACTTTAGCTATCTGACACTGTGAAGTACTTTTGAGAAACTGAAATGTAAAAATTCAATAGTTCAGCCTGTCATTTCATCCCACTTTACCCTGCTTCTTATTGCACTTAGATTAAACTGCATCATCCACCTACTCTCAGCTGCATTCGTGTGAGAGGAGGGACTAGGACCGTCTGGTATCTTAGTTCATGGCCAGCTGGTAGAGCTGTGAGTTTCCACCACCTCCAGAGCGTTGGTAAAAAAAGGATCCTGAAACTCTCACCTGGCCACCTTCCCTGAAAGCGTTAGAAACCTTTCTTTCCAATGTACTGCTCACCCTGGAAGAGAAGAAGTTGCAGTGTAGACCTGGAACTTGTTTTGGACATTTATATCAACAAAAGTTGCAATTTGTTTTGCAGAAGGACCATGGAGAGGAAGTGCCTCTAGCAAGTATGTGTCTAGGAGGTTAGGGTTGGGATGCCATTTTTAAACATTATTTTCAAAAGCACTTATWAGGTATTTATTTGTTCAAATAGGTTTCCTTTTGCCTGTGTCTGCAAGGAACACTTATCTGCCAGGATCTTTTTATTGTATCAGGATATCAGATTGAACGAATGCACCTTATTTGCTTCACCTTAGATTGAAGGGGGCTGTTGTTGYACCATTCTATTGCTGACACTCAGCTTTTCTTAAAGCCGTATATAAATGTTTTAAAGTATGTCATCTGCTCTTGTGTCTACTTTTGGAAAGGTTTCTTAGCATTTTAGGTTCACCTGCCTCCATTTCCTTTTCTCACCGTGTTGTCTTTTCAGCAGTTAAAAAAAATAGAATATTATCAGTGAAGACTTGTGCATGAAGCACACCCCAGAGTGAAATTTTCTTTAATCTTTCCGCAGTAACAATCTTGCAGCTATGATGAGTAAACAAACATTTTCCAACTGAAGTAAGTTTTTTCCTACAATACAGCAAATGGGTCATTGAGAGACCATTTTTGGATTTGTTTGTAGACTTTTCCTTTTAAAAAGATGCATGGTTATATAGCCCTGTGGGACAGGAGAGAGAGCAAAAGAGAGGCTATGACACCTTGAAGAATTTATTGAGAAGGGAGGTATGTGTAGAAGTTGCAGCTGGGATAAGTTCAGCAGCGTCAGGGGATTGTATGAATAGGTGCGGGAGAACTGGCTTGAGGGTGAGTTGACTTCTTTCAAACTACTGTCATTTGATCTTCTGGCATAATTAGCAGGGTTTTGGGTAAAGGTACAGATGGTGAGGGTAAACTAATTAACTTTGGCAGTGTCTTTGGGCTGAATGCTGACTCTGTTTCCTTGAAAGAGCTTCAGGCAGACTTCAGTGCCATTCTGGCGTGAAATGTGATTGTACAGCCTGGTCACATCCATGATGACTAGAATGAGCTTTGCATAGTTAGTTTTGATAGTACTGTGGTGAGATCTCCTTCAGAATCCTTTGACTGTATAAATTTGCACTGGCTGTCATGGGTGATTCACTTCTGGTCACAATCCATGTCAGTCATACTGTGGAATAGAAAAATCAGTATCCTTAATTTAGGATGTATCTGCTGTGAAACCCAGTTAAATCTTTTGCTGTTGCTTTCCATTCAGTGTCTAGGTAAAGTAACAGTATCATAGCTGTCTCTTAAAATAATAATCTTTACATTCAAGCATGTTAGAGGTATTTTAGGAACCAAATATAAAGATGGTGATATCATTATTTTGTGTATGTATATCATAGGGGATCTGTGCATGCCACTGAAATGAGGATTGGTAATGATCCAGAATTAACTGGGAGCCTTTCCGACAGCAGTAGATGACAACATTCTGTAACACACAGAAAAAGATACATGTTTTTGTGGAGTGAAATTTCAGCGACTGTTCTCCTTTAATAAGTAATTTACTTCCTTCACTTTATATACTTAGCTGTAAAGGGATCTGTTTTAAATACCTAGGCTGGAAATACAGGATTAGGTTGGTATATGTAACTGACCAAATTTAAGGAGCCATTCAACTGTTTGTATAAACAAGGCTCCTTTTGAGATTCGTTTGTGATCTTGCATGTAGTTTGTGATGTTTATTTGTTGAAATTGCAGCCAGGTAGGATGACAGTACTTTTCTTTCTCTTTTAGTGAATCCTATGAAAGGTAGATTTTTCTAACCCCGTAAAGAATGATCATAGACAGTTGCTAATATACAATTCAGCAGCACAAATATTGATTAGAAATTTTTGCTTGCTTTTCTTACTGCACTCTATATTTTGGGCAGATGGAGACTGGCTGTTGACTGGCAGGTTTGACATGAGAGCAGCAGGGTAAGGCAGGTGTGCTGGCTGCGTGATGTGGGGACTCCTGCATGCCTTCCCCTCTTAGGCTTGGTTCTTTTAGTGTAGGCTGTTTGCTGCATGAAAGATCATCTATTTGCCAAGAGCTGTTCAAAAAGGAGATGGGGAGCACAGAATAGGATGCATAGTGATTGGTGATTCCTCAGGACTTGGCTCAGAAGGTGAGTTTCAAATAATGAAAGTAATAAACTCGTTTTTAGATAATGTCTTGGACTAATGGGGTCTATAAGGTCCTATTTTATGGGTTACTTACTGTTGAGACTTAATTATTGGCTCTGTTTCTACTATTTTGGTGCTTGTATTTGGCTGTTTATGATAGTGGGTTCAATCAGCCCTGAAAAGCTCTTTCTCACGTAGACACTTGCATTTTTGTAATGGCCTTCTATGGAGTAGAATCACCATTAGGTTTGCAGGGTAACAGTGGTGTGGATATGCCATGAAATATTAAAAATTGTAGACTCCTGGAATATTTAGCTGTCATTAGCTATCTTTTGTAGAAAAAAAAGGAGTATGTTTGATGTCAGGGAGACAGAGAAAGCATTTCTTGCAGTGATGCTGTGCAACCATGTGCTGTTGACATGTCTAAATTAGGGTAAAACCCACATACTATTTACCTACTAAAAATCTAGAACAATTGTCTTTCTTGGGACATACCCTTTTTAAATGCAGAGGCTGCTCCTGAGCAGTAGAAATCCAGTGAAAAAATGAGACTGTTCCACCCCACCCCAGCCCCTGTCCATGCCTCTGTGTACAGGATGGCTGTAAGGAAAAGGCATGATCCTGGTGATGGCACTGTGGGCGCACTCTTGCTGCTGTGCCCAGCCAGCTGTGCATCCCAGGGGTGAGAGGGGGAGTGCCTGAGTGAAGAGACCCTTCTGGAGGCCAAAGCACTGTGCAAGTAGAAGTGAGTATTTCCGTGGAAAGCCAGATGGGATCTGGCTGGCCTGTGCTGAGTCAAAGTTTATGAAATTGTGGTGGCCTCATGCTGATCTGTGTGTAGCTATGGATATGTACCAGCACTTTCCTCTTCAGGCCTACAAGCTCAAGGATCAGGCTTCATGAGTTAGAGATGCTGAGCTGCCCTTGGTTGCAGAGGTGTTCCAGGAAAGCATTAATTCTGTGTTGTGCCAGCATGTCGTCCTGGAGCTGTGCTTCAGCACCACACCAGGGCTTGGTGTGTCCCCAGGCTGTCCATGTGTAGGTGTAAAACTGAGAGTAGATTATAGCGGGGTGTTTTGTGGTGCCTGTTATTTTCTCAACTTACAATACCTACAGAGATCCCGATGGGGATGACTGTCTGCCCCCTCCCCCTAGTATGTTAACCCTTTTTGTCGAGTCTAGTTGCACTGGGTTGTTGCATCTTTTGGGATATATTGCAACAATATATTTGGAATATGAGAGACTCTCGAGATGTTTGGAGAATTTTCTTTGCACAGAGGGTGGTAAAATGCTGGAGCAAGCTGTCCAGAGAGGTTGTGGAGTCTGTGTCTGTGAAGGTGTTCAAGACTCAGCTGGATGGGGCCCTGAGCAGTATGATCTAATTATTTTGCTTTGAGTTGTGAGTTAGAGTAGGTGACTTCCGAATCTCCTTTCTCAAGTTACTCTCATTCTGTGGTATTTTTAGCTTTTATTCCTCAAAGTTCCACCAGAGTGAAAAGTACCTCTCCCTTTTGGGGGTTTGCATATGGATGGTTATAGGTTCACATGCTGAGCATTTGTCTAACCAAGAGATCTGAAGGGTTTGACACTTAATGCTGTGTTAATGCTGACACTGCTGCATATTCAATTATCTGCTGCATTTCTTTTAACAGCTGTTTAATGCCATAAAAGCTGAAATGTCACCAAAGAGTTGTATAGAGGAAAACAGCATAACAAAGGGTAAATCAATCTAAATTTCTCTTCTATAAATGTATTTTAAATGTCTCCTAAATCAGAACTGTCTCTGATTTAATTAGCTGGCCTCCCATAAGTCAGCTTTACTCTTGCTGGAATAGCTAGATGCAGCTTGAGAAGGATGAAGTGGAATTCTTGTGGAAAGTAGCCCTACTTAGAGGGAGGGACGGTAAAATTATTGTTCCCAAAGCAGCCAGAGCGTCAGTGAAAAATGTTCTGGATGGTGGTAGGAGGAGGAGAAGAAATGTCCCAGTTTCCCACTAGCTGTATGCAAAACTGTCACCCTTTAATACATTGGATGATGACACAGAGAGGGTGGTATGAAGGATGACACCTAGAGTGCTATTCCCTTAGAATCTTGGCTGGGACCTCTTCACAGGGTGTGGCTGGTGAGCCACAGGCACGTGTGTTCATGTCTGGCTCCTCCAGTCTTCTCCCTCACCCCTGGACTTGAAAGGTACTCACGGGAATAGTTAATTGATGTTTGGAGAGGAAAAACCAAGTTTAGGGAAGAGAAGGAAATACATTGCACAAGGTATGGCTGAAGTAGAATGAAGGGAAAGGAGAACTGAGTGATCCTGAATACTGGGAGAAAAGATGGGCAAATGTGCTAAAGGGAAGAAAAGGCTGTAACCTCAATGGAGAATGAAGTTGAGGCAAATGAGGTGGACAGGCATATTTAAGGCCTTCAAGAGCTGACCTACAAAAAAGTAGGCTGTTTTAGATGTCGTGTTACAGTTAAATAGCACATGCAGCAAGGAATTTACTATGTAAGTAAGTATTTATTTACTGTGTTCCTCAATTTACAAGTGGCTTGGCAAGCAGCTGTTAGCACTCTGGCTAGTARGCCCAGTGATTTGGCTGCTATATGGGGAGCATGTATGTATTCATATGTGTGGGGGCAGGGTTTTATATATATATATATATATACACATATATTCATTTTTGCGTTGTTTTCTGAACTATTTAATTTACTGGAAAACAAGTACAGCTGGAAATAGCGGTGATCTGCAGATGTCATTGCAGAGGCAAATTGCTGTTATGACTTTGGATGGACACTGCTGGAAGTGTTTAAATGACCTAAAAATAATAGTGTGTAGCATAGGAGACCTGATATGTGAGCTGATACTTTTTCATGAGTCATTTCCTGCTGAAAGTGCTATACAAAGCTAACTGCTAGAGAGGGGTGTATGTATGTGATTATATATAAATGAAGAGCAGCCATGCTTTTTTCCAAGGTTCTTCATGTGCCTCTGCTGGTTCGGAGTATGAGTGTGGTGATCAGTATTCTGCCTCTAAACAATGCTCAGATTTAGATACTGGCTATTGGAAATTGTAATGGTCTTTTGAGGTTGTACTCTGTGATAAATGTTCCCTTGAGGTTGACTATGAGAATATGTGGCCTGCTTTAGAAACTCCTTGAACTGAGGAACTATTTGCTGCTCTGAATTGTGTTTTAAAATGTAACATTTTAACGATTATTTAAATCAAAAAAATAACCAAAATGAAACAAAGATGGATACATGTCTCACAAAGACAGCTACGTAAGGAATTACTTTTGATATCAGTGTTGACGATTTCATTGCTGGCTTTTATTTTATCACCTAGGTCATGTGGTTTGTACACAATAGAAAATGACTGTATCTCGCTGGCTGAATCTTCAATTGGTTTTTGTCCCAAAATTAATTTGTCTCTTTGTATTTGAAGGCTTGCAAAGTAAAATTCTGCTGTGAATTAAGTTCTGTGATAGGAATCGAATGATAACTGTCTCGTTAAAGAATAGTTTAAGGGTCATGTTTCTAAATAGTAGCAATATGTGTGGAATTTCTGGAAGCTTTCATCTAGCAAAAGGATTTTAATTAAAAAAAAAAATACTCCAAGACATAGATACAACTTGACACAACTCGAACTATGAAATACAGGATTCAATTTTCATCTTGACAGGTATTTTGTTGTTGACTTTTGTACTGTATCTGTAATGATGGGCTTCTGGGTTTCTTTTTTATAGGCTCAGATTATTCCTCAGTGGGATGGTTACCTGGTACTGAATCCCTGTGGCAGTCCTCAACGATTTCATCAAGCAGTCAAAACAATCCTGTCAGGAGACACAGCATAGCTTCTGACAGCGGGGACACTGGGATTGGTACCTCCTGTTCTGACAGTGTGGAAGGTGAGTTGATGCTGTTAAGTCTTGGATGTTTCTGAGAGAGAAAAAATCAAAAATGTTCTAAAAGTGTTTTTCCCAAAATAACTGCACTTTTCCAAAGCTGTTGAGCGCGTGCAGTTTTTTCCTTGCCAGAGCAAGTAATTGTTTTGGTGAGGTTTGATTAATTTAGTTCTACATGAGTTGTGTGCATTAGCTCGCATGTCTGCCACAAAGGCGGTACTTGTGTTACATCTTTTAATAATTGCAGTTACAAGGGGTGCCAGATTTATACAGAGGAGTAATGTCCTATACTACAGCACTTGATAAACAAGTGGTAAAAGCAGAAACTTTTGAGGGAGTTGATAAGAGGACAAAGCTTTCTGGTGTTCATTGTGTGTGTCACATAGCATGTGTCAGCAAAGAAAGTTTGCTCATTGGCGCTGGGAGGAAAGTGAGTGTGTTGTCTCTTCTGATCTCCTCTTCTGGTAAGAAGTAATTTGCATTTTATTGCRTGGCATTTGACACATAGTCAATGATCTTTGAGACGAATCAACAGTATCTAAAGATTGTCAAAACTTAGTTTGGATTAARTCATGATTACTCAAAGGTGATCTTATCAGGGAGGGGTACAGCCTCTAAGGTGGCAGTGTTTCCATAACATTGGCAAACTCCCTATGCAATGTATCATTGGAATTAAGCTTGAATGAGAGAGAAACTAGACTATAATAAGACTTGAGGTTTCCTTCTTGCATAGACTTGTTTCCCAGCAAGATTTTCAAGACAGGTAATGACAGCAGGACTGTGGATATACTGTTGTCCAGCATCTTCCTATGCCTGAYAAATTTTTTGAAAGGGGTAGCTGAAAGGTGGAAGAGCAGGAAGAATTAGTAGAAATGAAGTAAGGAATGCTGAATCAATGTAAGACAGAAGTCTATGTGGGGGGCTGAGCATTCCTGAGGAGAAGTCCAAATGCCTCAGTTAAATCTGTCAGGCCTCTTTTGCATACGAGAAGATCCTTTCCACCCTCTTTCTGTTGCATCTGTCAGTTGGAAAGGAACTCATAACTTCCTTTCTGCTTCCTTTCATTTCTGAACAGTTGTTGGCTTTGGCAAAATAAAAGTTTTGCTCAGATATTCAAATTTTTGGGTGTCAAACTGAAATAGTAAATGGTTATTAATGCAGAAGCCTTTTTTTTTATATTCAAATTTTTGGGTGTCAAACTGAAATAGTAAATGGTTATTAATGCAGAAGCCTTTTTTTTTCCTTTTCCCCAAGAGATGTAGGGGGAATAAAGCACTCTCATGGTGTTTTTTATATATATATATATATATATAATCACTCTCAGCCAAATGCTACTCAATAGTATTTTACAGACGCAGCATTTGAATTAAAAACATGCACTCTCCTCTCCCCTTTTAAGGGCTTCCCCATTTGAGGGGTGGGATGAAGGAGAGGAAATGAAACAGCAGCTCCTCATCAGATGTTCTATTTGGCTCTGCAGGCAAGAGAATAATCTGTTCAGGGCTGGGTGGGGGGAGACTGTGCTGGGAGGAAAGTAAAGTAAAGAGGGGAAAGGTTACAGCAACACATAGTTCATGAAGTTTGTCTTTGGCAATGCTTGACAATGGTCAGTTCTACTGTATCCTTCATGTTATGCATTTCCTGCCACCTTGTTTGAAAAACTTACAAGTAGCCGAAAATACAGTATTAAAGAAAAAACGAGGGAAACCTAACGGTGAAATGAAAATTAATGGATGAATCAATGACAGGCTTCGAAATGGATTGTGTATGTATGTTTTCAGTGGAAGGGGTTGTTGCTTATGATACTGAATTGTCTGCTTCTCTCAAGCTGTCCCCTCCCCACATCCACAAAAAAAAAAAGAGTATCGTTGTAATCTGTGGGACTGCCAGGCCAGGCTGGTAATTGCAGACTTGATGCTGGCCATCTGCTGTCAATGTGGTGCTTGGGAAGAAGAAGCTCCTGGGGATTTTTCAGAGGGGTATTTTTTTCACAAGTCGGCAGATTATTACAGTTTTTAACAATGCTCGGAGAATGAATTGTGACCTTTCTATTTCCTTTCTATTATGCCCGTTAAAAATCAAAAACTTAATTTGAAAATTAGCATTAACATCTGCTTTAATTCTGAAGGTTGCATGTGAGTTTGTTTGTACAGATATGTAGTTGCTAATAAGTACTCTCATGCAGGAAATTGACCTCAGATGCATTTAAAATATATTTTTACTTTTTTTTTTTCGTTGTGTCTTAAATGTTTCTTCAAATTCATCTTCTTACTCATACTCATTTCGGGAGTGTTCATTCTTTTTCAAAATACAGGGTTTAAAGAATAGTGACAAGTGCCTCTTGTGTTTACTCAAACCTACATGATTTGGAGGGGATGTGGGTTTTGACAAAGACAGGAGAAAGAAACCTTTTATGTTAAAATGTATTCAGTTGATTTTATATTACGTTGTGTAAAGGAAGGAAAACTAGGAAATGAAATAGGTAGTGGAGTTTCACTGTTGAAATTGCACAATCTTGATGTGCCCTGTGGGAGCTGAGGAGAGAAATGGACAAATTGTAAATGTGGGGATGTTAGTTTGGGTAGATCTAACACTTTTAATTCAGAGTACTCTTAATTTAAAGATAAAAAGGTATTTTATCTTTATGTAAGCGATAGTTAATGCATTTAGGTTTTTTTATTTGTTTTCTTGTAAGTTGTTCTGAATTCGTATCACCTTGTGGCCTTCATTTTTAATAACCATTGTGATACCTGTGTATAACCATTCTTTCAGTACCACTTACAGAAGAAATGTGAAGTGTGTATTCTAAGTATTTTTGAGACTGTTTTTATTGGGTTGCCTAATTAGAGAATCAGGGTCTTAGCAGAAATGAAATGGGCTGTAAACCCCAGCAGAGCTCTTTTTTTTTCCTGTGCACGTTCTGAATTTTGCCTTTTGGACAGGAGGGATAAAAACGAGATATTGATGTGATAAGATACAGGGCCCATGGTTCTTGCAGGCCAAAACATTTTCCTCCATCAGATAAGCTTGTTGCGCAGTGGAAAGTCCCTTATAAAGCAGWTCTTTCTCCCTTATTGTTAAATGTAATTCGTGATTTAACATTTCTGGTTGCAAATTAATAGGCAAATTCATAGAATGTTGCTTTCCTGGAAGAGAGAGATTGGATGCAGAGGATCAGAGTTACTACTTCTTTAGGAACTGATGTTCTGCTAGTTTAACTTAAAACCTGCTTTGTTAACAAACCCCCAACAACTTCTCTGGAACATTTTGCTTATAGAATAGGAATTAGTTTTAAAGTTATGAGACCCAGAGGAGTCTCTTGCCTATGATTTTTAAGGGAACATATCTTTTTAAGGGATTAAAAAAACCTAATTAGTTCAATTAAATTGTAGCATTTCTTTATACACCAGGGAACATGGTAAAGCCGGCATTAGTTATTTGGTTTTGCTATTTCAAGCACTCAYTCTTCTAGCAGATCCCAGCATGGTACTCTAACATTTCTTTTTTTCATGAAGGAGAAAAATGAAAGTTAATAAATATAACTATTCAATATAGTGAAAGACAGAACTGAATTTCAGGAGTCAAAATCTAGTTATGAAGTATCTTGAGGGAGGTGGTCTTTTAGTTAGTATGCTGCTAAAGATAATGGGATTGACAATGTGTAGGTCAAACACGTAGATTGTGCTCTCAGTTTGCGTATCACAAAAGTGATCCTAGCAAAAGGATCCTAGATCTTGAGAGCTGGCAGTGCTCACTGTCTGCTGTGTTCCACGATTGTGGATGATCAGGGACTTCTCTGAAAATCCATCATCTTAATTGAGTTGAGGTTAATCTCTGTGCCYTTGGATCCTGGCAAATATTGGCCTATGTTTGGTGAAGTAGCTTGATTACTTGGAGGGTAGAAAATAATTGTGCTCAAGGCATTTTTSCTTGTTTCCTTCCTCTCTGCTCGCCAAGTCTCACGTTGTGAAGCGGTGTCCAGCCCTCTGTGAGTCAGAGTTATTGTGTTACTTGGATGTTATCTACCCTGACAATCAGAAATGTGCACTTCACTTCAGCATCTATTAGACTCTAGTCCTTGTAGAAGGGGTATTACCATTGCTTGCTAGAATATAGTGTCTGTGTAGCTGAGGGGAATATAAATATTAATGCTCAGGGGTTGGCTTGGAGTTTTTTGGGGGGTTTAGGATTTAAAAAAATATTTAAATAAGGGTTATTTCATATTCTAGTAACCTACTTCCAGGGTTTAATGAATAGGAAAAAATTACGCTCGTAGATTTCCCCTTAAGTAAGACAGAGAAGTTGCTTCAAGTGACAGTGGCATGCTCCATCTGAACCTGTGTACTCTGAATTTGAAACTGGCTTGAACAAAACTAAAGACGCTTACTAGTTTCACATATGAACGTTCTGCAGACAGAAGTAGCTGCTGCTTTAACTTCATACTTTTCCTTCTTTTGTGGTAGTTTCTCCATAGGAACAAGCTCACAGTATGCTCAGTTTTCCTCACATAAAAAATACCAGCAGGATTTTTCTCTGGCTAGTGGGAGTGTTCTGTGCAATGAACTTGGTGCATTTTGCCTTCAGCTAAAACCAGTGGTTGTTTTTCAGAAAAACTGCTGCTTTTGTTCTAATTGGAAAGAACTCAGTGAAAATAAATTGCGCTTACTTAGAATTTAGTGGCATTCACTTGGTTACTGTGCAAAAGTTATTTCTGTCACATATATTTTGGAGTTATGTCACTGAGTTGTATCAGAATATATGTGTTTAAGATGGTGGGATTGGGAGAGGATCAGAAGAGCAAAATCAAGAAGAAACCCCCCAAACTTCAGGGTCGAGATAAAGACAGTTAATTAATGAAAGAAAAAGCAAATTAACATTGTGATGTAAAAGCACCGTCAGGRGACTGATACCCAGCCAGTTTCTGAGCAACAAATACTTCAGAAAAAACCTGCCCCTCAGTTTTATTGCTGAGCATGRCATTATATAGGATGGAATCTCTCTGGTATTTCAGGTCAGCTGTCCCAGCTGTGTCCTCTCCCAACCTCTTTTGCACCCCCTCACARGGGTGGCAGAGGCCATGGTGCCTGTAAATGCTTCTCAGCAAAAGCTGAGACAGTGCTATGTTACCAGAACACAGCACCATAGGGGCKGCTGGGAAGAAAATTAACTCTCTCCCAGCCAAACCCTGTACAATTTCTGCCTCTTATCCGATGTTATTTGCATCATGCTTGRGAGAAATATCAGTTAGTTGTTTTTAATGTCCTGTAATCTGTATTTTTGGAGTGTGGTAGGTACCTGGCATTCTGATGAGAAAACAAGGAGCATCATACAACTCTCTCACCTATATTTAGGTTGATATCGTGAGACCTGGGCATGCCAATCATTATGCATCTTTGCTGAGAGATTTCAAGGAGGACTCTTCACTTTTCCTTGCTACTATAGTGTCGAAGAGAGCTCTCTGGCCAGCATTCAGCAGCTCTGTAGCACAGGATCTCATGAAGCCAAGCAGGAGTGAGATCAGTGTCAGAAGAGCAAGAGAGAGGAACAGTTTGAGTCTTAGACTACTTTTGTATGAACGCTGGAAACATTCTGTAGCTAGTCAATATTTAATGTACATGTTCAAGTAGCCTTTGCAGCCTTATCTGAAAAAAACACAGGACTCATTTTTAATCCTTTCCTCTAYAGACAGAGTAGTCACTTAGTGATAGGCTGTAGTCCTGTGGGATGTGGGCTGCAGGTTGCTTGTAGCCAGAAAAAAACCTGTTACTGCTGGAGTTCTAGCTTGGGGCTTGACAGAGCAGACTGGTTGTATCCCCCATAGGAAGGTTTTAAATCCCTGGGTTTTAACAGTTTTATGGGACTACCTGTTTCTGGAGGGCTTACTTTGCTCTTAGTCTTTATTCAAAAGACCTGTTTCTACCTTAATGTATCCACAGATTAAACTTTTTCTCTCAGTGTAAAGTCCAGTTAGTGTATTTAATGTCATCCTTTATTTTAGCCATGATTTCAGTGTACTGATAACAAGTAATTTCTATATAAATACCCTTTGAAGTAGAACATAAAAGCTCCCAGTTAGAGAACCTTTTTCAGGGCTGTGCTTGTGTTTCATGAGCTTCTGTGATAAGTCAGATGGAGTTTTTACATCAGTTTTGGCAGTATAAAGGCAGCACTGAGGAAGAACAATCTGCAGAGACCACTTGTACGTGAAGCATAGTTACTCCATCTCACTTCCTTCACTCTGACTTTGTTCACATTAGGGGAATTAAGTGTCTGTAAGAGGAAGTGAGAAATACGCAGCAAATGACAAGTCTGATTAGTTAGCCCAGGGGTGGGGTAGAATGAAACAGTTTGAGTAGTGGAGACTGGTAATGGAGGGGCAAGGGGGAAGCCTCAAGAATGCTTATCCGTCTGCTCATGGATAGTTTGTTTGCAGTAACCTTGCTTGAGTGTTGGTTGGTAACAGCTGGCCTGTTTTTTTTCAGGCAGAATATGTGCAAGTTTGTGGCTTTTGATATACTGAATTCCTTGGAGAACTGTGATGGGTTTGTTTTGAAAGCAATTATTATTATTATCACACTGTTTTTTTTTCTTTTTACCACCTTAAATGCTTCTTACCCACTCAGATTTAGAAAGAAAACTGGTATGGGTTTTTCCCAATGCAAAACATGGTAAAAGAAATCTCTTGGGCTTTTTATTTTCTTCCTTTTACTTTTATTTTACTTCCTTTTCTTCCTTATACTGACAGATAAGATTTTGCTATGACAATGATTGCATTTGTGTCAGCGACAGTCATGAAAGTCAGCATTGCGGAAGTGTTGTCAGCTACACAAAGGTCACTTCTTTGCCCCTGGAAGGGAGAAGCCCCTCATTCTGCAGCGTGTCTCTTCAATGTGYGCTTGGCAAATTCTAACATCTGAAAACTGTGAATTGAGATGACAGTGGAGTTGATCTATATTTTTTGTATCAGCAGGTATTAGTAGTTTTCCAGGTGATTGCAGAGGTGTTTTGCTTTCTAATTGGTCCTTTGGCTTTTCTAGGAATTGCATTTAAAAAATTATACACGTGTATTTTCATTGAGAGTGAAGAGCTAACTACAATATGTAACTTGAGATGAGCAGAGGTTGGAATAAACCTAGAAAAACAAGGGCTGTGTAGCTTGAAAGGATTTGTTGATCTATAAGAATAATCTTGTTTTATTCTTACAAAGAAGTTATTCCAGTTTTAGGTAATATTATAGTAATTAGAAGTTCTCCCAGGTATTTTTTTTAAGATATAGATATTAGTTCTTAGTTAGATATTACTGTTGTCATTAAAAAGTGAGCAGTAAACATAATCTCACCTTCCTGCAGTGTTGAAGACGAAATTGCAGATGAAACCCCAGTTACCTACTTGCTGTGATATTTTCTTTGCTCTATGTTTTTCTTTTCCTGAGACACTCTTAAAGCTCCTGGAGTTGATGGTCATATCATCACACCATCACATTGCATTCTCATGGTGCTTGTAGAGGTTACTTCTCATTTATCTCCACACCTACAATCTGTGACTCTTTCTCGGTTTCATACTGAGGCTACAATGTAATTTTACTGAATTTTGAAGGCTTGAGGATTTGTGTCTTACCTTAGGTACACTTATGTACTTGTAATAGCTGGTTTACTCAGCTTTGCAGTTCTTTTGTATTTTCCGCTAAAATTGTAAAAGTAGCATGTTATTAATTAGTTGTAAATACAAGTATTTGAAATTGAAAATTGAGCAATGACTGAGTGCTAAAGTGAATCAATCATTAATGCTGGGTCTTAATCAATGAAAAAAGGATTTTCCAATGCAGAATAAGCAAATGCAATTTCTTTGATAGCTCATAACCTTACTGTTCTTTGTTCTTACCAGTAGCAATGTTTCAGGATTGTGGTGAAAGACTGTATTTAATTCAAAAATCTATTTGAGTTTAAGAGGAATTTGTATGAAACGTATCGGGAGAGTGGAAGGGAGAACATCTCCTGAGTAGATGGTCCTCCATCTGAAATTTGGCTTTATAGCTGTGTACCAAATATAATACTGTAGATGCTATTTTAAAATAACCTGGAAGAAGGCTGCACATAATCTGAAGAACAGTCTTGTTTATGCAAAACTCACAGACAGATCTTGTCCAGTTTTTTCCAGCACMATATGAATGACTTCATTCACTTGGATCTGCCAGGTAGCACCAGTGATGATATGAGGACCAGCAGTTGATATTTGGATTGAGAGCTGTGCTGGACTCTGAACTGGGCTGAAATGAACTTCTGGCTTAAGATTTCTTTTCTTGTGACTCTGCTAAGATCTAGACAATATCAGTAGTGTTGGTACTGCCAGGGGGAAGAAAAGCGCCTRGAAACTGGAGGCCCTGTGTTCTCACTGCAGGATGGTCACTGAAATGTAGCAGTTAATAGCCTTTGGATTACAGGGTGAGAGTTGGGACGCTTGTTTGTTTCTTGCTGTTTCATTTGAGAGAAACTCTTTTGACCTCTGTAACTAACCAGTAGTAGAGCAAAAGCATCATGCTGCAGATAGGATGTCTGAACATGGTGCTGTTTTAAACCAGTTGCTAAGAAAACCATAGGATGTGTCTCAATTTAAAAAGTACTTTTTTTTTTTTGCTTTGTGTCATGATGACTTGCCAAGTATACTGAAAAAAGAATGATTAAACTTTGGAAAAATASGTTTTTAAAATGTCGGGGGTTTAATATATTTTTATTTATATAATAAGTCTTGCCTGCTTGTCTTTGAACTCCCCAGTTTTCTGCCGGTGACGCTTTTTATTTCACTTAAAATTTGGCTTAAAGTTAGATCCATTTTGTCTGGATATAGATCCTGGACTTGCTTTTGTTCAGAATGACATTTACTTTAGAAAGCAGAAGTTGAGCCTCATCCTGTGGAAAGCAGAATACTGGTCTCTGTAAGAAGAAACTATTGTCTGCATTTGACTTCATTTTACACTTATTTTTCCTCCTATTTTTAGTGGTGTGTTTTTATACAGCCACCAAGCAAAATCCACAGCTCTTTTCTTTACTGTGAAATATTCCCATGTTCCCCACCCCCACAGTGATTAAAAATCCTCTCATGAACTGACCACATTGTGGCTTTGTTAAGGTTTGCTGGTTTATTTTAGTGCCCTCTGTTGATAAAAACACCTCTTAATGTATGTTTTGGCCTCTTTACTTGAAATCGTTGGAGGGAAAAAGTTTCTTAAATAGCAGTGGAAAAATCACCTTTAAAAGTTCTTCTAGTGTAGCTATCCTATATAATAGGYTAAAAAGTTTATGCTTTGTTCTACTTTTATAAATAAATAAAACTTAGGCAACGAATAGCTTTTTAGTGAATACTTAAACTTTTTCTGCAGAAAAACACTTTTGAGCCATCCCTAGTAGGAAATGTTAGTTCTGTGCATCTAAATAATATTTTCTGTGTATGTGTGTATTATTTTTAAAATGTCTAAGTAGCAAGATCAGAAAAAAATGCAAARACAACTTAGGTGTCTATGTAAGAATAAAATGGAGTATGTTCTTAAAAGCATAAAGATGATTGACAGGACAAAAATGCAATGTGTTTTATTCCCTCTAATGCAAAACATGTCTCTGACACTAGTCCTCTCTGCATCTTTTTCTAAATTTCTTGTAATAATGATGAAAACCAGAAAAGATACAGGATTAACTTTTCCAATTTTATGTCAATTTATTCTTSTTTAGTGTCTGCTATTCTTGTGATGTTCAGGAATTGCACCCTCTTCTGTTGCCTGTTCTTTCTCCTGCTGTTCTTTCAGGCACTTAATCCTTGTAATAGAAAAAGTGGTAACAATGAAATACACTTGGAAGGAGTTAGTTACATTTATGAATTACCTAAGCATAAATTAGCATCTCCCTCCCTGTTAACTGTTCTTACATTACAAGTTATGCCTTGTTCCTCGAGATGACTGGATATATTTTTTTAAAATTCTTGTAGCGTTGAACAGAAAGTTTATAAGGATGTTGCTAACAAAAGAACCTCTGCAATTCAGTCCATATTTTTTTCCCATGAGCTTAGTGTCCCAGAAGAAATGGCGTTCCCATTTTGAGATCATAACATGCTGCCTTTGACAGTATGGCTCTGAAAAAGGGATGGAAATGGAAAAATCTTTGCTTTAATCTTGCTGGATAATAATACAGGTGTGACATGGTGATCACCTGTTATATAAATGGTACACCTGGTCRTGAAGGCCGGTGACAAATTCTACCTGGTTGTAGGTTGGCTCCTGGTAACTCAACTGGTGCTTGATAATTTGAATGCTGCGGCCCAGCTAGCTCATCTACAGATAGGAAGGAAATAGTTTAATTTAGGTGGTTTTAATTAGTAAGGAGAAAATTAATTAAGGATTTTACTCTCCTTGAGAAAGAACATGCACTGGATATTTTCTTGCTTTAGAATCGTAGAAGTGTGGTTTGGAAAAGGCTGCTGGTAGTCTCTCTTGCCAGCCCTGTGCTCAGAGCAGGATCATGACCAGCTGATTCTTGAAAACCTTGGCAGGTACTTCAGCCTCTTTGGATAACCTGTTCCAGTGCTATAGGATGTCCTTGTGAAGAATTTTTCCCTGATGTCCAGCCTGAACCTACCCAGCCACAGTTTTGTGTGTTGTTGGACCTTATTTTGCCTGCTACTATGAGGAAAAGTGTGGCAAATAAATTTAACTAACTGCCATTTATGTTTGTTTGGGGTGGGTTGTTGTTTTATTTTTTTTTCCTGGCCAAAACTGTGTACTAGCTCAGTATTACTTCCTGTAATTTTTAGCAAGTCTAAATACTATAAAACAGAGTTTAAATATATGTATATATTTTTGATACATSTTGCTTTGATGTGTCCTTGTGTTTGGGCTGCTGTTCTTAAGCATACAGGATGATTTAGTCTTGATGTCGGTCTGTGAATCAGCAGACTGTATTCTGTGCATTTTTCTTAAGTTGTATAACTATGATAAACTCTTATTGGCACATCCTTTTCCATCAGGGGTTAATCTGTCTCTGTGAAAGGCTAAAAAYAGTTTGTATTTTCAAAAATAGAACAGTCTTTCTAGGCTGATTTAAACAATGGCATTTATTGTATGAAGTGGCAAGAGGTTTTCAGTTTTCCTGTTTTTAAGTTTTACTCTGTAGGAGCACCTAGAGATTCTAGACAGGATTAAAGTTTATTGTTCTATGTTATATAGAAATTCTAAAGAAACAGACACCTTTTAATTGGGTGACAGGTGTTTCTGGAGTAAGCTTTTCTTTAGAGAGGTGATATAGTTAGAAGTATTCCTTTCTTTCTCATTGCATCAGCCGTCTGCATGTAGTCATACTTKGCTGCGGAGGGTGATGGCAAGGTTTTAATTCTGATTAGCTCAGCTTGAAAACTGAACTAAAAATGTTGAGAGTGCACAGAAAGGGAGTTGGATTTGCTGGGGCATCCATAATGGAGTAGTGGTTCTCCTCATGTGTTAGAGAAATCTTAATAGCCAAAAGAAGTCTAGTTGAAAAAATTCTAGAGACTACTGAGAATTCAAATGAGATGTGTAGACTTTTTGTTTTTTACTATTATGTCCTATTTAGACTAAAAGTGCTCATGATGGAAAAAATCTCGTGTGAAGAAAACACACTTCAGAGGGTTGGAACGAGATCGTCTTTGAGGCCCTTTCAACCCAAGCCATTCTCTGATTCTCTGAAAACAGTGCAACTTTCTTTCAAGGTTGCTTGGATGTCTGTTGTCTAATAGAGCTTCTGAAAGGTTCTGGGTGAAGTGATTCATGGCTTGTGAAAAACTGGAAGCGTGCTGTCCCTGGGACACATGGTCTGAGTGGGATCTTACATTACTTTCTCGCTCCTTTCAATTCCTGTCAGTGTCCCCAGCTTCAGTGTTCCTTTTCAGTTGTTATTACTGCCCCATCTTCTCTCTCCTGATGGAGTTCAGGAAGAAGAGGGGAAAACAAATCTGACTTGAAGTAGTCCCCAGGATAGATATACTTTCCACATTCAGACTTTTCCATAAAATCTCTCTCACCTTGACCAGGTATTCAAATGATCTTACTAGTTGATACTGAGGAGATTATGACAGAGGACTTGAGTACAAGATGCCCAGCTGGATTAGTTTTACATACACAGCTGCTCCAGTTTGTTGCTTTTCTATTTTTTCAGTGTCAGTTCCTTAAAAAAAAAAAGTAATAAAAGGTTGTTCTGGGCAAATTTCCTGTTTTAGAGTCTAAAATTTCTGATGTTCCAAATGGCTCAATTCTTTTAACACTTGGGTCTTTGCTTAAAAAGAACAGTATGTGATATAAGTAAGAGAAGGAAGAGTCAATGATTTATACTGGTAGTATTTCAGCTTTTAGAACATCTTTATGAGATGGTTTGATAGTACTTTCTTCCTTCTGTTCCTGCTGATTTTTTTTCGCTTGTTTTCCTTTGTGAAATGAGGTCTGGGATAGTTGCATTTTTTGTGAACATGTTAAGACTAATATCAGTAAGTGACATGATCAAACTCATGCAGGATACAAAGATGTACTATCCATGTCCACATGATGACTTCAAGTGGTATTTAATTTTTTAATGGAACTTAACATTTATTTGATTCTTAATGGAAATTGTAATGGAGTATTTTGGAAGGAGGTGAGGAATGTGAAAAATTCAGAGGCTCTTAATTACATACTTCTGAAGTTTTGGAATGAAATGGGAATTTGAAAGTAGATAGGACTATTGTGACTATATGTGAATATTTAGTTAGTTCTGGCAGGTAGCATAGTCTAGGAGAATTAATAAAACATGCAACTTACTGCCAAGAGTTCATGTTTATAAGATTCTGGGAGTACTGGACTCCCATGAGAGTAGTATACCCTAATTTACTGTAAAAGTTAAAGAACATTAATTAGACTGTTGCTTACATGGGTGGGTATTATTCCAGCTGTTGGGAAGTAAGTGTGGGACTTGATGGAGAGCGTAATATAAGTGGAGTTATGTGTTTCAGAAGTCTGATACCAGACTTGGAGAAGCATGGATTCTTTTTTCCTTTTCTCCTGAAACTTACTGATTTGTATGGCTGGATAAATCAGTTTATCTTACTACATGTGGTTATATAAACAGGTTTATTAATACACATTATACAAGAGTTTGTATGTGCGTGTGTATATATATATATGTTTAACAGTTACCATGCTTGTTTTTCCAGCACCATTAATGTTTTTGGCCTGTAATAACTGAGAATATAAATTAAAATCTGAAAATAAAGTGYGTTACAAAACAACAGGGTAAATAAAAATATTTAGAATTTCTGTTAAACGCTGAATGCAAGAACAGCTTCTTATAATTAGGTTGTTGATTCAGTTGTTTCCACTGATTCATTATTTCAATACTGTAATTYTGTCTAATTTGCCTAGAAGTGCTAGCCCAGGACACAAAAGGGAATTTAGCTGTGGGTGATTATAAAAATATTCTGTGGAAGGTGAAGCACGGTAGTTTTGATTTTCAAAAATCGTTTGTGTTGACCTCTCTTCTGAAGCTGAAGTGCATCAATAACCTTACACCACTTGAGTGGGGAAGTGAAGGTCTGTGTGTAGCTTCTAAAATCGCTACCCTTTGCAGAGTTTCAGATTTCATCCTGGTAGCTAGGATGTGGGCTGAATGCCATTGCAATTTGCTATGTTAGGGATTTACTGGTGCTATTAGGTAACCCCGAAGAACACTTTAGATACCGCATTGCGCAAAATTACTGTCTTGTGTTTCTCTGGGGTGAAAGATGACTTCAATTGTTAACATAATTAGACAAATTTAATTTTTAAATTTTTTTTTTAAATTTAAATGCTTTCTGTAARTATACAATTCAGACTTTCAGGGCCAGAGATCAGGTCTCAAGCTGTTTTCTTTTATGATGGGGTTTGGTCTCTGCTTGTTTCAATCAAAGAATAAGATCTGAAATTGAGTCTGCCTTTTGAAAGTAGWTCTATTTTTAATTTCTGGAACATGCTGTGCTAGTAATACCTTAACTGAGGTGTTTCTTAATAGGCTGGAGGGCAGAGAAGAAACAGTTTTGTTTTGTTGGTGTTGGTTTTTTTTTTTTGTGGGATTCAAAGCACTGCTAATGTGCTTGGATACCATAGTAATAGTACTATAAATATCCAAATGTATGAGCCAACAGCTGGAAATAAATTTGTAAACACTAAATTCTTTCCATCTGCTCTCCCACCTCTTGCTCTGTACTGTGCATATCAGAAAACAAAAGGGATGTACAAACTCTCGTCTCTCGTCTTCCAGTTTTCATGGGGAGCAGAGAAGTGATCACTATACCCTTTGAAKAAAAGTGTAATTCAGATTGGTTGTGTTGAAGCTTGTTTGTAAATAGTGAACCCTCTTCTCTTTAAGTAAGACTGGGTAGCAGTACAGGTAGCAGCACTTAAAATAACTCTGCAGTTTTTATGTCATGTGATATGCTCTGTGTAAGCGTAGTGGGCTCTGTTCAGTCCTGCTGGAGATTCAGTGGGTACCCAGGGAGGCGTGTTGGCAGTGAACCAGCATCCCATTCAGGTGCTAGGTAAACCTTGCTTTAGAGAATTGAGATGCTAGATCGATTTCTAGAATTATGGTGATCAACTCCCAAAACTTCACCAAGGAAGGACTTTTTTTTTTTTAATGCATGTGTGGTGCCTTTTTGTTCTGAATGCTTTAGCATGTTTTATCTCAAATGACTACAGAAATCATCTGAAATATGCAAGTTGGAGTTGGGTTAGAGTTCTGTTATCTCCAGTAGATCAAGTCTTTTAATCTGGGACTSCTGATATAATTTGTAGCAAGTGTTGTGTTTCATTCCAGGGAGTATGAATTTAGTGGTCCAAATGGTGCCTGACATATATACAGTTTGGCAAAGGAACTTTTGGTSTTTCAGGTTGAGAAACATTCTGTTAAAGCATTTTTCATAATTAGTTACTTACATTTTCTTGCTTTTATGATTTAATTGGTTTTATTGCTTTCATTTAATTAGTGTGCTAATCATAAAATTTTCTAAGTCACTATAATGTCAGGGCACTAAACTTTGTCTTTTCTGACATAGGCAGTGGGGAGAGAAAAAATAACTGTAGAAGTGGATTACCAGTGAAAGAATGAAGAAGCAGTAAACTGCTGTTAATTTTTAAAATTTATTTCAAAAATTAATTACCAAGCTAAATATTTTCATTAGGAAAAGCTGGGATAAAGGACTTTACTGATCATTATGCATTTCTCTCGTGATTCAGTATCAGTTTATTTRAACATTGGTTATAGTTAAAATCAAATCTTTCAGCCAGTCTTGTCAAAGGGCACAAATAACCTTTAATTTTCAGGATATTTCTAAAACAATGTGACATACAGGTTCAGTTTAATAGTATGTAACTGTCATTACTTTACAGTCAGATTACTAGCAGGTGAAGAAACACTGTTAATAATTAAGATCTATATATAAGTTCCAGGAAAACTTCACAGTAATATTTTTGTGCTGGTGGCATGCATGMAGTTTGGGCTTTTTTTCCTCCAGCCTTTAAAATTATCCTTCATGGCTTCTGTGATGGTGGATATATAAGGAAGAAATAGTTCCCTTCTGGAGTGGAGGCTTGTTTTGTGCAGTACAGGAATCCTCCAAAGAGTGTGAGATTKGGTTCTAAACATACCCTCAGAATTAACACTCCTAAATTTTACCTGTGTATCATTCACATTTGCTCACACTATCAACTGTCCTCCAAAAATACCCTAAAATTAAGTCTTCAGGGCGTGTGAAAGTTGGGTGTCCTGGAGGAAGAGCTGTTTATGGGAATTACAGACGTATGAATCCCTCTCCTTAGTTTTTTGCTCTAGGTAAATTGTATATTAGAATTGGAACAGTTCTCTGCTCTTAATAGTCTTTGTATTGTGGTTCCAGAGGTGTGTCTGAAAAAGAGAATATTAGAAGCTGGAGTTAAAATGGTGAAAGCCAGATGGTGCATGAAAGCAAAGGGTTTTCCACATGTGTTTATTATATTGTAATCAGTTTTGTGAGGTGAAATCCAGTAACTCTTCCATATCTTCTTGTTGCTGCTGTTGCTTTCATAAGTGCTTCTTGTAGTAATAGGAATGTTGCTATAGCAAAATGCTGAGAATTCCAGATGGGTCTAACCCTCCTTTCCCCCAGATTTATTATAACTTTGCTGTGCTTGAATTTGTGAAATTTTAAAAGGTCACATGGAACCAGGGTAGCCAGTATTGCTCAGTGTAAAGAGCAGTGGGAGGAAGCAGGTMAGGTTTACTAAGTGACATTAGGCAAGTTGTTCTAACACTTTGCCTCCTGTTCTTCAGTTGGAAAATACGGATAATGATGCTTAATTTTTGAAGTACAAAAAGTGACTTCGTCTGTAGGATATAGAGCTATGCTAAAATCCAGTTTAAAGTTAATCCTCTGTGACCTGAGCTGGGCTCCAGATGGTGACCTACATGTGGAGTAGGCTGTTAATTTGTTATCAAAGTGCTAAAGTGTCCAACAAACTTTAATGAAAGGTGAAATTATTGTATAGTAAATGAAGAGTAGAGTAGCAAAGCTAAGAATATAAGTTAGAAAATAGAGTTCTAAAGCTACTTCTGCAATATTGTATTTTACTCCTTTCTGTATTTACTTTATGGGGTTTTYTAATATTGATTTCTCTTTTCTATTTTTAATTTTAATTTCTTATTTAAATATTGTGTTTTTTCCCAAATCTTGGTAAGTAAATATGTAGACCAAGACTGTTAGGTCTGCAACAGGCCTATTCCAGTTCAAGCTGCTGTTAATATACTATTCTCTTACCGTTTGGGGATCAGCATCTGAAGGGGAGAGACTTCCCCAGTGAGTTAAGTTCTTCTTGAGACAACAGTTGAATTTTTGGGATTGCTGGGGATGATTTCTGGCCCTTGGAAGGGATGACTGCTTGCTATAGGCATTCCCAAAGTGTATTAAGTAARTTGCTTGTGGTCCATTAAGTGCTTCCAAGAGGTACGCAGCAGTGGCAGTGCTGCGGCAGGGCAGGCTGGCTGTGCTTGGCGACCYGGCCTGACCTTGGTCTGCAGCAGAAGGAGGGAGGAAGGAGTCAGACAGGGACAGTCTTGCTATGAAGCAGTGAAAGCCATCAGGCAGTATCCTCCTGCCTCACTGGACCCATGGCAGCCTCGCTGCTGTGGCTGCTCAAAGCACCTGCTGCTGCCTGTGAAAGGATTTCTTTTTCCATCTGGGTGATGTACACATGTGCTCTAACTGTATAGAAGTCTGAGATTTGGAAGAGTTACCAATTAAAGGGGTTGTCAGATATTGGAACTGGCTGCCCAGGGAAGAGGTTGAGTCACTGAGTCACTATCCCTGGAGGTTTTCAAAAGATAACATGTAGATGTGGTGCTTGAGGCCATGATTTTAGTGTGGGTCTTGATAGTGCCAGGTTAATGGTTGGGCTCTTTTTCAACTGAATTCATTCTGCTCTATGATTATGAGTTTCAGCTGGGGCTCCCAAAGTGAGAAGGCAGAGGCAAACTAGGTGGGTGACTACTGTGTGCAAGGCTCAGCTAGGGAAGATCAGTAGAGGAAATGAGGCTGGAGTATGAGATTGGGAGAGAAAATGAAAGTGTGTCGCCACTTGCACAGCCTGGCATAAAGCTGAAGGGTGCTGCTCCTGTTAGAGCTGTTCCTGGTGGGCTGTGAACCAAGAGATCCAGTGCTCAGTGGTGAGCAGAACAGGAACCAGTTAAATCTAAATATTTTAATATTTAATTAATATTTAATATGAAGACAATCTTCTTCAAGAAGGAGTAGGGATTAAACTTGCGTTGGTGGATAATAATCTCAAAAACAGCCAGAAACTCCAGTCTCCTTGAAAGTGGGATTTAACCACCTAAATTTACTTGACATTGAAGTGTAGGCTCTCTTTCTACCTGTAGTTACAAAGAAAATATGAGGAATTGATACATACCTGGGTCAGCCACAGAATTGTAACTCTCTGGAATGATAGTGCTCTCTGGGAGCCCTGAGGTTTTGCTGTGGTTCCTTGGGTTAGAGTGAGTCTCTTAACTCTCCTTATGCGAGTTTCTCTTCACATGCACCTCCTTTGCCCTTCATGTCTTAGGTGAGGTAGTTTTGCTGCAGAAAGGCATCAGCCTAGCTGTTGTGAGAATGCTGTTGTAGGAGGTGGCAGCCAAAGTATGTTAGAGAGTTGGAATAATACAAATAAGTTTCCTCTGGAGGCTGAGAAAGCACAATTTAGGTCTGTCTTGGTATAGGAAGGGGTAGGTATGTAGCTGCTGCTGGATGTTCTCTTACAGAGAACAAAAATACCTAGAATTATTACCCTCTGAAGGACAAGGTTGGATTTCTATTCTAATGGGCTAAGTTTCTCCAGTTTTTTGGAGTCATCCCTAGCTGGGGATGAAAAAATAATGCCAGCGAGAGGGAGTATCTGGTGGCTGTTGAAGTAGATGGTATTTGTGGCGTGGGTATCTTGCAGATTCCAAAAGGAAGGAGAACAGATATATTGTGACATCCACAGTATTTTTTCCCCTTTAGCCATTACTTTTAAAGAAGTTCCTGGGGGGATATTTGATTTCTTCATGTCTTCACTGTTAAGTGCTTGTTGTTGGAAAATGGAATTGGAAGCTGTAGATGGCCTTCATAAAAGGGCAAATGCAAGTTTAGATGTAGACTTTTAAAAAATGAGACAGCCAACCACAAAAGAAAACTSCCTGTGGCAGTATAGGTTTTCACTCATACTTCTATTTCAACGAAATGAAGTTGCCTGTTTACGTGACTGCTATTCTGGAATATTGCTTTATCCTCTTATGAGGGGGGAATAGAACCCATTAATCTAAAAATTGTTCTACTTAGTTATATAACTGTTTCTTAAAAATAGCTCTAGATGGCTGGAGAAGATAGACACTGTGGGATACAAATTTCTCTTTTGCTTGGTTTGTGCTCTCTTGGATAGAGCACCCACATTGCATGCATAATATTTTTTACTATTTTGTGGTGGCCAGTTGCATGTAACTCACATGTACTCATACAGCAGCCTGTGGATGTCCTGAAGCACAGTTCTCTCTCAGATGCTGTATATGTATGGCAATAAAATAGCACCAAAGCTGAAGCTGAGTGTAGAGAGGCACATCAAGAGAACCCATTGAGGATGGGGTATTTCTTTKTGTGTGTGGCACTTACTGCTGGGAAAGTTTAACTTTTTGAAAATGGTTGTTCAGAGCATCCTTTGTTCTGTTACATTTCTAGAAATTGCTATTATATTTGACTGTGGGTGTGTGATATCCTTGGGATAAGGGGGYAAAATGCGTAAATCAAAAGGTTTATTGTATTCTGGTAAAATGAGTTCATTCTTTTAAGACATGCTTCTATCTTAACATGCTCAGTTTTCACATCTAACGAGACTTTTATGTAAGTTAGGTTAGCCTTTGTCTTTTTAGATTAATTTAGCAGATGGCCATTGCAAGCTTGGACCAATAGCAGTCATAAATAACTTGTTTTAAATAACTTGTTCTCAGTGACTGATACGGAGCAAAAATTTGCTCTTGGGGCTTACCTTCTGTTTACTTCAGAAATATTTCCTGCTTCAGTTAAATTACCATGGTATTATATTTGTCTCGTGTGCTTTTAATGAATCTGTATGTTCACRTTTTTCTAACATTGGCATCTGGAATAATTGAGTACAGTAAGGAAAACAAGAATAGAATCTTGCAGTAGTTGACTTTGCTGTGATTTATTTTTCCCTGCTGAATAATCTTTTCCTGTAAAACAAGTTTTGCCTGCTGCTTTTTGAACTGTGTGCCTGTTCATTAGAGCTGCCCTTGTTGCACAGGACCGATGCCTGACTTAATTTTGGAGTTGCAGTATCCCACCTCTRTACGCTGCTGCTTTTYTTTACAGTCCCCTGTTATATCATCATCTGAATCTGGGTTTCATGTGAGCAAGCTAAATTGACCCAGATCTGGCTCGAGTAGAAGTTACTAAATTTGTTTGAAAATGCTTCTCTTTCGGAGTTGCGGATTCCCCATCTGAGTATTATTAACCTAGATATTGCTGGGTAGATTGGCACTTCGCAGAAATATTAATAGGCAGCACTCTTTTTTGTGTCCTAAAATATCAGTTATGCTAAGATCCCTTAGGCAGGACAGATGTAATTGGTGTGTATCTGATATGTTGGRGGCTTAGGGGTTTTCTTTTCTCTCTGCATGTATATACCTAAGCTGTGTTAAGACCTCAGTTTTAGCATAGCAAATCCCYGGAGATTTACTGTGCCACTCACACGTATTTGCCTTTTTCTGTTTGTTTGTGGAGTTTGTATTTGTTTTCCCCTATCAAAAACTGTTGCACTGCCTTGGTGCAGTCTCCCTAAAGCCAACTGTTGCAAAACACAAAATGCTGTTAGAAGTTTTGATTAAGCTTTGTTTGTTGAAACGCATGTAAAGTTTTATTATTTGAGTCTTGTGATAATTGATACTGCCAAACAGCTAGTTTAAAGGAACTTGTTTTTAAAGCAGAATCTGGATCATCTTACCTAGTATTTTTTTGCACAAAAAAATTCAAAACCAAAATAGCTATGTATTTTGGGCGAATGTGTGTTAACTTTTGATGAGGAGTGTTTTGGATGACAGGTCATTCTACCAAATGTATTTTAACTTCAGTTGGTATTGGGAACTTTGACCTCAAATCTGACTGCAGTGGCGCATAGGAGAAAACTAACACCTTCTACTGAGCTTGTCTCCTGTGTAGTGTTTTTTAAACTGATCATGTATGATCAAAAAAGCAAATGTATGATCTCTGTGTGCCTCATTTTGTCAATGGTTCTGTCTGGTTTGATCACCCATGTGCAATTCTTTGGGAAGATGCTCAGATTGCCTCTTGTCATCTAATTTAAGTGATGGAATTAAGAATCTTGACTCTCGAAATGGGATGCGGAATGCAGAGATTGATTTGTAGTGCTAAGGTGAGACCATATGAAGTGATCACTGTATCATRTAGTTGTGTGTCTTTGCTGCCATGATCTAAGAACTTCACTAATGAAGTTTTTGCCAAGTCTGCGGTCTCAGAAGGTGTGGTGAAACCGGATATTAATGTACAGGGATGATCGCTCAAGCATGGGACAGCACTCTTTAAATAAATCAAAACTTGTGAGCATTGGCTGTGCCCTAATAAAACTTGATTAAAGAGCAGACTTGTGAAAGAGTATTTCAGTACCACAAATACTATAACTTAATACAAAGTAGTAGCTCCTATAGGGCACGTTCCTTGTCAGTACTGTGTTCTAGGGAAAATACTGTGTTTTCAGGTAGATTTAAGTGACGCAAGAAAACCTTTTACACAGTAAGCTGAAAACAGGATGCTAATAATATTCAAATAGGGAAATATGAGTAATTTTCTTTGAGTAAATACTTTTCATTTGCTCAGTGAGGAGGTATAACTTACTCTTGTTCAGTGACAGTCAGTTTCCATGTTAAGCTTTAAGACACTTCAGAACATACTTGTTTGCCCTTTCCCCTTTTTTCACATTATTTGCACAGTGAGAGTGTTGTCCTCTTCACTTACATGGATAGGATTGTTGCTACCTTATCGCCTCTGGCAAACAAAGGAGAAGGTGTGTTTGCCTGAAGGGCGTGGAAAAGAATGAGAAGTCACAAATGGGGGAAAAGTAAATTCATTAACTGTAGGGAAGATAATGAAGATGGATAACAAATGGCCAGGTCTCATTAATAAATTAGATGGGATATGTTGGGCAAGTTTCTGTTCAAGTACGTTCGTACGTTTGTAGTGTTCCCGTGGTTCGTAAAGATGTCTGAGAAGCTGTTTGCCATTTGCTGGAACTCAGTGTTACCTCTGCATTTCTTTCCTTGCATAAGTGTGTGTGCCACTCTGGTACTCTTGTGTGAAGCTTTTACTCTTTCCAGCACAGTTTTCTGCTCTGCTTACTAAAAATCCTTTAAACTTGTGTTGTAGTATTTTTTGGTTTCTATACACTGCAGGAGGCCTGTGAGGCTGTCCTACAATTTATTTCTTCTTCCTTGTCTCTACAATAACGTTGCTCGGGGTAGTGGCTTTACCAGTATTTCATCTGAAGAAAAGTCCTAAAAGCAACAAAATTCCTTCAGTTTTTGAAAAATCCCGTCTCTGCTGCAAACTTTTAAGTTCACATTCTTATTATTCAGCATTGTACTGTTCAAATTCTTTGTGAATTATATAGCTTTTAAATTCCTTCAACTTTTCAAAGTAGCAAGTTTTTAGGTACAACTTGCATTCCTCTGGTATGCAACACAGTAGATTACAGTAAGTCCCACACAATTAATGTGAAACAAAGTAGAACTGACTTGGAGTTTGCAGTCCACAGCTTATGTAAAAGAGTTCTGATTGATACTGGCAGTACAGTGATGGTGATGGTGGAAGGCAGTGAACTTCCTTTTTTTTCCAATTGACATTAATTTGACTTCTGAACACCACATGACTGTTTCTGCTTTGAAGGCATAGATGTGACACAACCATCTTGGTTTACTGGCAGTGTTTTAGTCTTTAATATTATTTGAAATTTGCATTAATTAGTATTAAATGATGTTTTGCCTCTAGTAAGCTTTTTGTTATTTTTTTTCCATTAGCTTCTTGCTGTTCAAACATAGAACTTTATAAACAAATAATGTTTAGGAATTCTTTCACATACAGAACTTGTTAAATGTCTGAAGAATTCTCTGTGTCTGTTGTGCTTCCTTTTCTGCCACAGCTTTCTGTGATGCATGTTTTTATTTATTCTTCGGAAGAGAGTTATTTGGAGAGATTTCCTTCATTCATTCACCTCATATTTTGACATAGTAAACTTGAAGTAATATGAAGAGGTCTTGTGAAAAGAGTGGTGAAGAATTCTAGACTGTACAAAAAAGCCCCTAACAAACCAACCAAGCCCAAACCATTCCTGTGACTGCTGCTGCACCCTGGAGAGGCATGCTTTTGCTTCCAGAAGTCGATGAGTCAGTCTGCTTAGGGCTTTTTTGCTAGGACTGGCCTCCTGCCTGGCCACTCTGAAATGTCTCATTTGGCTCATCTGATTATCTATGCTGCATTAAGGCTGGTCCACTTCRTGAGTAGTAGTCAGGGAGGAACACACATGTAGCATTAATACTGCTGTCATGGTGCATCATCCCATTGTCTTTATCTTTCAGCCAGCTCCCAGGAGAGTTACACACTTCTGTTGTTGAAAGCAGCTGTTTTGGAGATTTGTGGGAAGCAGGCACATGTTTGCATGGTAGATGGAAGATTCATGGCCCCTTCAGGCCTGTGGTAGATGCTGGAATTGCTTGTGGCTCATTGCTGGGGTCCATGCTGTCAAGAGCTAAAGAACAGTTCAGAGGAACTGACCTCCTATAATGAATGCCAGAGCTTTTGTTCACTAAACTGTGGCCAGATTCAAGACCTTCAATTTGTATAACAGAGACTTGACTTCCACTGTTTATCTTCTACTCAGTTAATAGGAATAGTTCAGTTTATTTTCCTGGATTAGGGTAAACTATGTCAGTGTTTTGGGAGGACAGCAAGAGAAGATCAGCTGTTTTTAATACTGGTGTTTTTCTCCATGGTCAGGGCATTTTAATTATACACTGGATAAAACATAAAATTTCAAAGTTCTTCGCACAAGGAAGGTTCTCTCTTTTCAGTGGCATTAGATACATGAGCATCCCATAAACAYGTCTATCAAATGCATTTTGGTTTTGATTAATATTGGGTAACTATATTAGCTGATTACTCTGCTGTTGTTTGATACCTTATTGGGAGCAGTGAAGAATTTCTCCCATGCAGAAGTATATCTTAGATGGGAGTTCCCATAGCACCGGTTTCATTTTGCAGCCAAAGAAGTTGTTTAGGGTTACAGTGGACCTTTTCTGACTCATGTGTTTTGACTGGCTGTTGGGTAACAGATGAAGATTTTAAGTCGCTGAATGATGGTGGTGTGTCTGACCTGAGAAGTAACTTCMGAGGTTTTTCTTCCAGTAATTTAAAAAGCATAGCACAGGAAAATATAAATGAGTAGGAGGTGTTCATTAACTTTGTATTGGAGAGTTTCTTTCTTCTCCCCTTCTTTTGGAAGAAAGTGCCTGCTGTGCTTTCTCTCTGTGATTAGTGTTTTATTAAGACCAAAATTGATTGTTATTTTCTATGCCAGATATGCAGTAATGAAATATTTCAGAAGTGTAACATAAGATGGTAAGAAAGCCATATGAAATGTTCTTCATTTTTTTTTTATTCCATCTGCTGCTATTATGTGGTAGAAATCTTGTGTTTGTAAAATAGCATATTTTCAATTCTCTTATTTGTGTGGTTTTGGAAGTACTGGATCAGGTATTAAAATGTCATGCCTATTAGAAAAGTGCTGTAGGGAGTTTTGTGGTGGCCCCCCCAAAAAAGTTATTAGGATAATTGAAAAGGAAAATTTGTCATATAATCTTAATTCTGCTGAAAGGAAAACAAGTAGCATCTAGTTAAGTTTTTTTTCTCTATCTCTTTCAGTTTTCATTAATGACAGCAGTTTTAAGCTTTGAAAGGCTCTGGAGACACACAAGCCATGTTTAAGAGTGTTTGTAATCTTCAAATAAATACCAGCTTAGTGAAGTAAACCCCAAGTTATCCCGAAGAGAGACCGCTTTCAGCTCTGACCTAGGCATTTGCTTACCCCTGCCTGTATGGAAGGGAAAAACCTSCTACTTGAATAAAGTGGTCTTTGGCAGGGATTGGCCAGATGGAGCTTGTTCCTGTGACTACAGAAGAAGTAATGTCGCAAGTTTCACGATGCTTTCTGTGCTCTCTCCTATTTCCAATAAAATTTACGAATTTCCTGCTTTTTGTGTTGAGAGATGTTGCAACATGGAGACTGGCTCTCCTTCCAGCTGAGCYTGCAGGCAAGGCAGACTTAAGCAATATGCTCTAAGAAGAAGTGTGAATTTTCTCATATGTTTCAGTGAGCGCTAATGGGAAGACTAATTAGGACAACTTGAAGCCAAAATTACTGTGTTTCACTTTGAGACAAATTATTGGAGACATCCATCAGCTGTACTTGGATGTAACTGGCATTCCAAGTTCAAATCTGCTTGAAGAGTTTAGAATTGGAAGTGAGGAAAAGAAGTTTCTATCTAATTCAAATTGAATTAATTAAATTTAGAGTAGAAGAAGGAAGAATAAAAATCTACCACTTATGAATAACTGGATATAATAAAATAAATTGAAATCATGTATTTCTAATTATCATTGGTGTAAATTTTAATTTGAAGACCGTGTATAGGTAACATTAAGTCAGTATTTTAGACTGAAAATGCTGTATTAAATACTACTATATATTTTTTATTAGTTTAACTTTTACAGATACATGTGTACAGGGTTTCTTCTCTTACCTTTCTCTTGCAGACRTGACATTGCTACTCCTAGAAATCTGCATAGCCTAAAACATAGGTCAGTTCTTTTTGAATCCTAATATACTCTTATTTTCTTTGGATATAAAAAGGCCTGGGACTGCTGTCTTTGCTGGAGTGACTTTGTGCAGTGTCAGATTCAGCTTCTGGGTAAGGCTCAATACAAAGGTTGGTTTTCTTGAGTGTTACAAAGCCAGCAACCGCAAGCTAAGGAGTTACCTGTACGAGAAGAGATGCATTTCTTTCTACTGTGTTTCCACCCGTACTTTCCCTGAGAGAGTAGGAGGAGAGCAGGAGTCTCTTCCTGCTCTTCTGCTGCATGTTCCCCAAAAGCAGGGCTTTAACCCTGTGCTTTTCATCTCATTATATATATGTATGCGTTTGAGACTCCAGCTCCATCAGGTCACCYCTTCTGCCTTCTTGTCGCTGCTTTGACGTCCTCAGACAGAGGTGGCCATGTACCTTTATTTCCATTGCAGAGCAGGACTGGGAGCTGCAGCCCCTGCTACACAGCATAGCCAGATGTACCCAATTTGTAGTGGCTTTTAATGCAAGTGTCTAATGTGCCATGAGAGAAGACAGGAGGCAGAGCTGAAAGAAGCTAATATAGTACCTGGCACGGGCAAATAGATTACGTGGGGTGGGTATATCACAATTTGGGAACAAGTAGTATTGCAATGTCACCATCTCCAGTGTTGCAATATCTGTGGGCACTGATATATTTGGTCAGAAGACTTTGATTCCTTCTACTTGAAATGGGTTTTGTGGCCTTCTGTGTTCCTCTTTAACATGTCCCACCTCTTGAGAAATATCAAGACAGAGAGAACAAACAACAAAACTGTTTCTCTCTGCAGGATAGGATTTTTAAGGAAGAATGCAGGGCAGAAGGAAGGTCTTTCCTCTTGCATGCAAAAAATGTTATCTTACATAAATTAGCAGCATAATTAATCAGGTAACAAGCTGATAGTATTYTACTCTCCAGGTAACTTTATAGTAGAATTAGAGAATATCCTGATTTGGAAGGGACCCACAAGGATCACTGAACTCCCACTCCTGGCCCTGCACAGGACATGCCCTGTGTGTGTTCTCTGGCCATCATCAGTGCCCAGTGAATGAATAGCTCTTAAACTGTTGGTCCACTTCGGCCAGCTCTGACAGTTTTGTCAAGCCTTAAAGAGAGCAATGTTCTGTGATTACTCTGAAAGCAGGTACTGGGTCAAGGCAAGAAACTGTGTGGTATTTCAGTATGCACTGAAATGCGAGGAGTGCATGGTGGGGTGGTGACTCACTAGGAGGCAGGAAGACTTCAGCAAGATTTTCTGCCTTCCTAGGAGTCCTGGCATTAACTAAGTAATAAATAGGTATGCATCAAGGAACTACTTATTGCTTTATGGGCTATAATGCATTTTTATCATGAAGAATGTGGCTGTAGGACTGTATTATTTTGTGTTGTGCTGCAAGTGCAAGGAATGAGGAAGTCTGATCCCAAATAGGGAGGAATATTCAAATTCCAGGTAAGGATACTTTTATGTGGATTTATAGAAAAAGAAATGCTACCATTTTTGAAAGCTGTTGCACCATTGGAAGCTCTCATCTTTTTCCTATCTGTGGTGTAGTATGTTGAGTCAAATATATGCTTTTAAGATGTACTCAATTAATAAATAATGTGTTCTGGCTTTTACCAAATCACATTAACCTAGTGTAGCCATCAAACTGGCTATGCCAGTTGTACTTGTAGAGCAATTTTTTTTAACCTTTAAATTATCTCAGCATGAATTCATTTAGTAGCTGACAGGTTTCAAAGAAAGAGGTTATCTCTAGGTTAGAATAAGAGAAATAAGAAGAATGTATCTTGCTTCTGAATGTATCTTGTGTCTTGCTTTTGGCACAAAGGACACTGAAAGAATCTTTTAATTAGAGCTTTCATTCTGTCTRTCTGCCATGAACCTTGGTGGGAGCTGATCCTCTAATGAGAGAATTAGGTGTTTATTTCTGGTTGCCCACAGCCTGTGATGCTAAGCACATGTTGCTGGGTCTGTGAGAGCTCTCAGCCACTTCCCAGTGACCTCTCCTTTACCTCTCTCATCTTTGCTCTACTGTCACCTCTGGAATATCACTTCCCTGATTTCCCTGTTCCTGATATTTTGGCTTGGGAAAGATTTTATAAACCGATACACACGATTTCTGTGCGGTATTATATTTGGGTCTGTAAATGCGCAGACACTCGCTCCTCCTGCCTGTGCACCCCTGGTGGAATAGGGGACAAAATTGGAAGTGTAAAATTGAAAAAACTCATGGGTTGAGATAAAAACAGTTTAATAATTGAAAAGAAGAAAAAAATGGTAAGGAAAGTAACAGAGAGAGAGAAATAAGAACTAAGAAAGGCTGCAAATTAAAACAGTTGCTCATCACCAACTGACTGTTGCTTGAGCAGCAGCCCCCTAAACAACCTGCCCCCTAGTTTTTGTGCTGAGCACAATGCCATATGATATGGAATATCCATTCGGTCAGTTGGGGTCTGCTCTTCCAGCTGTGTGCCCTCCCAGCTCCTTGTGCATCACTAGCCTCCTCATTGGTGGGGTGGGGTGAGAAGCAGAAAAGGCCTTGACTGTGTGTAAGGACTACTCAGCAGGTGCTAAAACATCCCTAAATTATCAACACTGTTTCCAGAACAAATGCAAAATACAGCCCCATACCAGCTACTGTGAAGGAAATTAACTCTTTCCCAGCCAAACACAGCACAGGAAACATAGTGGGAAATCAGTGAGATCCGAAAGGGATGAATAACTCTGTCCAAGTGACCATAATTAAACTGGCTCTTCTCCAGCACTGCCATTTTTCAGAGTGGATTTATTGAATTGTTTTGCTTTTAGGAAATGAGAAGAGGGGTAATGGAAGGGGAACCAGTCTGGGGCTCCTGAATACCCCTACCATGTGTGGTTATAGAAGCTACTTAGTAATATATGGGGTGGGGGAGACATCCAGCCTGGCACCTTAAAGCTGGGAAATGAACAATTCCTGAGAATTCTATCTGGAGCTGCTGTTGCCACTGCTTAGTGCACTTTTCTTTTTGTAATGATGTCACCTGAGCAAAATATATTTGAAAATCTCCCACTTCAATTAGTTTCCCCTCTCATTATTTAGAATGGTCTACAAGGCCCTATTTTATCAATAAACCTTTTTCCTTCTATTTTTGCATTTCACCTTGTGTTTGGTATTTGTCCTCTCTGAACTGGTGGTAATGAGTTCTGTGTTGTACTTATTTACGTGATGAATTTCTCTTCACAGATCATTCAACTTCAAGTGGTACATCATCATTTAAGCCCAGCCGATCACTGGTTTCTATTCCCACTGCCCATGTGATGCTGTCTAGTGCTAGCTCATCACTTTCCAAACACAGGGAAGCTTTCAAGTCTGAYGGCTCAAAATGGAGTACAAGCTTTGTACGGTCAGGAGGAGGCAGAAATCAGGGAGCCCTGGACAATTCTCTTGACATGAAAGATGCAAGACCTGTAAGAAAATGGTCCTCCTTGACTAAACTCAGTTCACCAAGTAACTTCAGCCAAGATGGTAGTAGTCATTCAGTGGAATACAGGGCTGGTACAGACAAAGCTGTGCCACCTCAATTAAGGACAAATGGGCCAAGTTGTTTGCATGACAGCATGGAGCTGCTAAAAATTGAGGACAAAGAAATGGGGAAAAAACGATCTTCTCTACTGGACTGCAAATACAAATTTGAAACGTGCAGCAAAGACGACTTTGTTTCAGATTCCCCAAGTAGGAGACATGCCTTAGACTTGACCTACAGTGCCTTACCTGAAAGCAAACCCACGGCAGGCGGCTGTGAAGCCTTCGGCCAGAGATACGCGACGCTGGGACAGGAGGCTGTGAGTGGGGCTCCGCTACAGCCGGCGGTGAGGACTCAGATGTGGCTTAAGGAGCAGTTACGGGCGAATCCCCTGGACTGCCGGCCAGCTGAGGAGCCCTACGGCGTGGCTGCTTGGCACGTGCAGCAGCTTGAAGACTTTAGAATAGGAGGTGACCAGCCTGTGCAGGTAAGGCTAAAGCTTGGTGTCTGCTGCCATCGTGTGGCATCCTGTGTTATACCTGAGGAATAACAGGCAGTTTTTAATGAAACAGGAAAGASAGCAGGTCCTCATAACCAAGTGATGATGGTTTTAAACTTTGAGGATGTTGCTGCTTGTTTCTCAATATTAGTTGTTTGTTGGATTTTCTTTTATTTGTACTGTCTGCTTACAGTTTGCTCTGATTCATTGTGCCTGTCTGCATGGGACTAGCACTTTTTCATCTGAAGCTGGGCACAGGAAGAGTTTCATCAAGTAACCTTTTCAGTAGTTTTAGAGAGAGTCTTCAGTAACTGTGTCAGGGGGGAGATGTGAATGTACTTTGATCTGAATGGGCTTACAAAGAGGCTGCATTTATGCATTTGGCAAGATAAGAATGACTTCTGTGTACTGCAAGGATGAATGAATATTCAATATTACTATGCCTAGCACTTAAAAATTGAATTCAGTTTGATATTACTGCTTATTTTTTAACTAATTAAAAACAGCTAATAGTAGTCAACAAACCTGGTTTATTTAAATAAAATAATATGTGGGGTTGATGCATCATACTTGAAACATTTTCATATCAAGAACATCAAGAACACATAGTTTTAAGTGATAGGTAACCCTTTCTAATATGGCAGTTCACAGTCTTTGTTTCCAGCTCCTCCCCTAATGGGGAAGTACAGCTTGTGAAGGATGGCAGTATTTAAAGTCTACATGTTCATGTTTACCTCTGTAGGTAAATTTGGCTCGGCTTCACAAACAAATCCTAAGCAGTTTACAATATGTAAATTTGTCTGAAAGGCATTTTAGGATTAGATTAGGATATTTGACCAGAGATAATCTAGCTGTATGTTCAGATTACCTGTTTTCTTCAGCCTGAAGTACATGAAGTAATTTACTCAATTGTAATTGTGCTCAAATTTGGTATTCCTTCTGTTTTATATAGAAGAAAATAATGACAAGTTTAGAGATTCTCAACATCCAGTTTTGCTGTTAATGGTGATCTGGTTTTAATTTTTGCTGGTGTGGTGCATTTTTGTTTTGTTGGGGTTTTTTGGGTTTGTTTTTTGTGGTGGTGGGGTTTTTTTTTTTAACTTAAGAAAATTGAAGCCAATTAATATGACCAAACTAGTAGTAATCCTCAAGGATTTCTCTAAAAACCTGTCATTGTTACAGGTAGCCACCCTTTACCTTTATTGGTGCAGAAACCCTCATCTTTCTCTAAGCATTTTGAAGATTTAGGTGTTGAGAAGTCCCCCAGGTACAGAGCAGGGGCTAGTGGGGTCCCCTCAGAGCCAAAGTGACAGAAGCTGGCTCAGGGCTGGGGCTGGGTCCGGGGCAGTTGGCAGCTGCTGGTGGCACTGAGGAGCACAACAAGGGGTTTGGGAAGCCACAGCAGGGTCCCATGAGGAAGCTTGGTTTATCCGTTTATTCAAGCCTTCCCAAACACCTGAGACACGAGTAGCTGTCTACAGCTGCCAGGGGTGCTGTCTGTGGGATTTGTGATCAGATTGCTGTGCCTGGTGGTTCTCTTTTGGATTTAAATATATGGAATAACAGAATGTTAAGGGTGGGAAGGGACCTTAAAGAGCATCTAGTCCCAACCCCCGCTGTGACACTTCCCACTAGACCAGGTTGTTCAAGACCTTATCCAGCCTGGCCTTGAACACTGCCAGGGTTAGGGCATCCACAACCTCTATGAGCAACCTGTTTCTCACCACCCTCACAGAAAAGAATTTCTTCCTAATATTCAGCCTAAATTTCCTCTTCTTCAGTTTGTACCCATTACTCCTTGTCCTATCACTATAGTTACTATGAAGGAACTCCAGTAAGGCCTCCTTCCGATACTGGAAGGCTGCTATTAGGTCTCCATGCAAGCTTCTGTTCTCCAGGCTGAACAGCCCCAATTTCCTCAGCCTGTCTTTGTAGGGGAGGTGCTGCAGTCACCTTGTCAACTTTGGGGCCTCTTCTGGACTTACTCTAACAGTTCTAAATTCTTCTGTATGTTGGGGATACCAGAACTATATGTAGTACTCCCCAGATGGGGTTTCACAAGAACAGAGTAAGCTTTATTTACTTATTTTCTTCATTTAGGTATATGTCTCTTCATCATCATACGTGTACCTTTACAACACTTTGTTTAGGATGAGTGTCTTAGAAATTTATTTTTGTTTGGATCCAAACAACTCCCAGCTTTTGTCTTTCATATCTCACAAGTGCTTTCTCACTCTGATCATGATTAAATACAGTATGAATGCAAAGGTTAGTGTTTGAAACAAATGAAGCCCTGTATGTGTTGTTACTGTTATTCAAAAACTTTCATCCATGCAGGCATTGCTGCTGAGCTGTGTTTGGAAGACAGAGCCAGCAGGGGGAACACAAACATTATTTATCTCTCTGGGTTGGATTCAAAAACAGTGCTGCACCTTTCCAGGTTTTTGAGATTGAAAGATTATAGAATGAAATTTTGCCTAAAGCTGGCTTTTTTTATTTTTTTTTTTCCCCCCCTTGTACCTGTAATTTTTACATCTCTGTGGAGGAGATTCCTGATGGCCTTAGCAAACATCTCCATTGGTATGATCTGGATTTGTGKTGATGGGCCTTGACATGGGATCTGTTTTATTTCTTGAAGTGAGATGTGGTTATGAAATAAGACTCAGGGAAAGTTTAAAGCATGTGCAAGAGCAGTGAGCCTTTGGGCTCTTAGAGGCATCCCCTGCTATCTCTCCCTGCCTGCCCTGTCTTTCTGACAGAGGTTACAGCTGTAAGGAGGAGAGATGCCAGAAGCAATGAAAAAAGGAAAATGGTTCTTGCTGTCTTGACACCTGTTTTTTTTAAAGAAGCCTCATCAKAATTGTGCTATGGCCTTTTTTTGGAGATCACAATATGTGTACCTGGGAATTGGTATTTTATTATTTCTGAGAAACCAAGAAAACTACAACCCTAAGTGGAATATATAAGAGAGAGAGTAGAAGATACAAGAGGAAGTTTATGATTTATAAAAGGGGCAAAAACCACAGCTCAATAGAAATTTTTAAATTTTTCTTCCTAGTGAGGATTACTTTTCTGTTTTGCTTTTAATACGTATATGCTGATGGAAATGTAGTGTTTTTTCTGAGACTGAAAAAAAAATCAATTTATCATTATTTTCCTTTAAAACTACTATTGCCATGAACGGAGAAGACAACAAACTTTGCTTTTCACTGTTAATCTAGAGCATTTATATATCTTTAAGATAGCTGCACTCTATAGTCTCCTGTTCTACCAGCCCATCACTAATGAAGTAAGAATAGACAGCAACAATTTTCTGAGTTGATTTTGAGGATTGATGGTTCAAGAACAGCTATTGGACTTAATAATATAGCCTACAAATAAATTTTTATGCCCTCACAGACTAATACATACAGTTGGCCATAGAAAACACTAATTGAGAGTTAATTTTTGTAAAATCAGACAAGCTTTCAGTTTGTTTACTGTAAAGGCTAATGAAAAGTATAATGTAACACCCCTCAAAAGCTATTCCAAGGTTAATTACTTTCAAGCTTAAGATTCTCTGCTTCCTTAGTAGTCTGAAATTGACTGAACTCAGTAGTTTTTCTTACACTTGGCTCTCCAAATTATAAAGCCTATAATGTGGCTTTTCCATTCCAATTGGAAGTCATGGGTTGTACAATAAAATTTCTTGTGCATTGTAAGGGAAGCTCAGAGTGTTGGGTAGAAGATCTACAGCTACACTGGGATTCTCCTTCAGGACGTGGTTAGGTTGGTAACTGGAGAAAAGGTGCTGTGGAACAACAGAATGCCTCTTAGAGAAGGTGCATCCTTCAGCTGTGGGTGTCATGTTTGTACATTTCAGAAATAAATCTCCAAGGAGAATCTGGTCTTTGGTTATTGTGTAACATCATGGAGCTGCATATGAAAATTCATTTCTCTAGCTAACGTGTTATTTAATGTATGCTTTTTGCAGATAAACATTCTCCTATGCATTTCCTAGGAACAGATTTTAACAGTTCTTCAGTTCATAGAGTTCAGTTTATGCATTGAAACAAAGAAACAGTGCTTCAATGAAAACAGTTTCCATGCAGAATTTATTTCTCAGTATACACTTAATTGTTTAATTGAGTTCAATGTACAGCTGATCTTTGAGTAAGGAAATGTGTGATAAGGCCTGTATTAAGTGAAAAAAGTACTTACAACATGCAACAGCATTTATAACATTTATAACAGCATTTCCCATTTGCTGACTAGAAGGCCATAAAAATCTAAATTAAAGGACTCTATGTTTTCAAGCAAAGATATTTCTTAAAGTCTGATCCTATTATATATCCTATTATCTGAATGAACGTAGGTACATGCTGTGTACTAGTCCAGAAATTAGGTTTAAAATTAAAGCATGCCTTTAAAATTGTTGGAGATCATACAGTAAAAAGGAAGGCTTCAGAAGATTGCAGATCTACTTATTAATTCTGTGAAGTGTTGTAAGTATCACAGGATGAATCTCTTTTTTTTCTAGTGTACAGAGCCATCTGTATGATTTCTTCATGGTGTGTTAAATTGTGTCAGAATATTGCAGAGATAATAGGTGGAAATTGCTGAAGTGCATCTTTTCCCTTTAATGTACCAGGTTTCTTTTAGTGAGGAAAACACTGGATTGATCATACCATGTATATAAAAGTTACTGGAAATCAAATTTTAACGCAGTGAGACATTTAGAGTTATTATAACAATTTTCATTGCAAAACAGAAAAGGAAGAAAGTAGACTGCATGCATACCTAAACATTGGCAAACAAAGCTGTAAAGCTTTAATTGAAATAAAAAGTTATAGTATTCTTCAARTAACATTGTTGCCACATACAATTTATTTCTTAAATGTCAACTCAAATCTAGGGTTTCTTTACAGTCCTGTAAGATCAGAAAATTAAAAATTATTAATGTAAACATTTTCCCTGTATCACATTTTGATGAAACCATACTTTTCAAGAATATAGAACTTTTTAACTTGAGGAATTAATCACTTCTAGTCAGCAAAGTGAACTCCTTTACTGTGAGCCATAATTAAGCTTTTGTGTCTTAAAAGTCTGTTCCTTTTGCCCTGAAGTTGGTAGCCCAACAAATGGGATTCCAGTCATTACAGTGTGCTTGTGGGTTCAGTCTGGAGTGAGTGCTAGCAGATGATGGGAAACCAAACTTGGACTGTGCTTGATTGCAAAAAAAGCCTTGGCATTGGTTAGCTCATAACTTTGCCAGCTTTATATGTCATCTCAGAAAAATGCATGTTTCAGATTTGGCAGCGTATTTCAGCATTTGTTGAGGATTCTGACATGTTCACTGCTGGCTGAGAGGCAGGGTTGTTTCCCCATGCTCTAATGGCAGAGTTTCTGACAGACGTCCTTGGTATGTGATTTTTGGGTCTGGGAGTACATGATAGTTGGTGGCAGTAGGCTCATGTTCTTCTGTTTATTAAAAAGGAATATGTGATTTTATTGTTTTTATTGTCAGGGCCAACCGCTGTCATGGTGGTTTCCCTAAGGTAAGGAAACTTCTGAATATACAGAGGGTTACAGCGTGTCATATAGACAATAAGCTTTGTGTAGTCCCAAGCAGTATGTCAGTGAATAACCATTTTGTTGGGAAAACTCTTCTTCTTGGGACTAGAGTGGGTTTCCTGTTTGTATGGTTTTGGTGTGCTTTGAGCCATCAATGTCAAGCATCAGCAGGAATTCTCCTAAATAATACACAGCTATGTAACCATTACCACATATATCTCTTGTATATAAATCTATGGATTTTTTTTTAGCAGAATATTTCAAGATTATCAAAATAAGTGATGAAGCGCTTACAGTGATGTAGCTGTGCAACACTTTTTGCTTTAAATGCAAACAGATTGGAATTCATACTACTATAACATCAACATTAAAAAACCATGGATATGTAGTTTGCAGAAGCTGTTTTAGATGTTTGTTGCATATATTTCAGAGCAGGTGAGAGAAAAGCTTTTAGTTTAACTATTGGTGCTGTTCTAGCCCATTGTGCTGGTTTGGCTAGGGCAGAGGTAATTTTCTTCATAGTAGATAGTATGGAACTATGCTTTGGACTTGTACCAAATCGTAGCCCAATGCTAGCTATTACACTATGAAGAAAATTAACTTTATTCCAGACAAAACCAGCACGCTAATGCTGCATAAGCTTTGGAGCAGGTAGCGTAGAGTGGAATGTGGATACCTATTAGTGGCGGGACTTGCATAAGCTTTCTCGTTTGCTGGGCATCCTGCCTTTTCCTGTGAAAAGTCTACTCATAGATCCAATTTAGATGGGTCTCCTGCACATAACTGAGCCACCCCACAACAACAGTGATCATATGGGAATTCTGGGTGTGAATATGAATAGATCAGCTCTGTAATGCACTCAGCACTCAGCAGTATATGTGTGCAGGGATGTGCTGTTGGCAATAGGAAGCTGGAAGGTGGAACTTCCCCCACCCCATAAGCAACGTCTGCCTCCTCTGCACATGTCTAAAAGACTGTTAATATTCTTATCTTTGGCAATAAGTTTACTGTATAATGTATATTTGTTAGTGCACACTGTTCCCATGTTTCACTTGGGAAAGTGAGATGCTAAGAGGAAGCTGATTGGCCCCAATGCAATGTGTGAAAATCTACCTCTGGTCCCCTCTTTCCCAACACTTAGAGCTATCTTCTGGCAAATCATTCCAATAAAAGCKTGCTCTTGTTGGTCACTGTCCTTCATAGGGCCCTATGGGGAGAGTACATGTGTAAAGAGCCACAAAAGAAGGTCCTGTAAGAAGTTTATGCTGTGTGCCTAGAGGTGAGGACAGGCTATGGACTGATGATGGCWCTGGCAAGTACCAAGTGGTCTGTCAAATACAGCTGGAGGGCCCCCACGCTGCCCACTTGACCTGTGCATGAGTGGTAAATACATCTTGCTGAAGCTGTAATGCTTCTTGGGTTTGTGCAGATGCACCTCCTGCTTTGTACGTGCTGGTGTTAAGGGTTTCCTGGGCAGAGCTCTGATAACCGTGGGTGATGGCCCTTTGTTTTTCAGTTGTTTTGACAGCTATTTCTTTTGATATGCTAGATAATATTCTGGCTTTTAAGGTGTTGCAATGAACCATAGGTGGTAAAAAAAGGTCTAACTAATAGTTACATTTTCATATGTAACTTTTACTTATCCTCATCTTGGCTGCTGCAAGCTGCTTTTCAGGGATATCTTCGTTTCCATTTACAGTATCTGTGCTTTTCTCTCCACAGGTAATTTGATGTGTGCTGTCAGCTGCATGTTGGTGCTTTGGTTTGCCTTCCTGTTGTCATTTTCCATGAAATATATGTTCTACAGAAATCGCAGTTTAAAAATTTGATTTCTGCTCTCCCCTTTTTGCAGAAATGACGTTCCTCGGAGGCTGCAGATAATTTGTAGATCTTTAAATACCAATCAGCTGTAGCAGTGAGAAACTACAGTAGCTGCTGATGCATACTTGGATTTCTTCAGGTACTCTGCGAGGCTCTAGATGCTTTCTTCACTCAGTGGCAGGTAGATAGTTGTGCACAGCTTTTAGGATTGCTTTCTGATAAATGTGGTGTTTGTACACATTCTCTAACTGTGAGATATTTCAGCTTCTGCAGTCTTTGCATACTTATATTCAGATAGTCTAAAGTGTCTACATTATCACTGCAAAATCTGAGGAGGAAGCAGAGCCTCGCAGGGGTTCACATCAGCTTCACAAGGATAAATGCAAGCACCAGAACCAAGAAAATGAGCAGAAAATTGAGTAGCAGGTTGAGACCTCTGTTGTTGGCAAGATCCATAATGTGCATCAGTCTGCCCTCTTGTGCCTGCAGCAGACTCTTAATTGTAGCTTAGGGTTGCTCCTTCAGTACAAAGCCCTGTAGGATCACATGAATCTTGTTGTGTCCACAGCACTTTACCTTCTTTTTAGTTTCTGCCATTTAAGAAAAAAATGTTTGCTTACAATAGCTAGTTGTTTGGTTTGGGKTTTTTTTCGGGAAAAGAATTCTGAATGCTCCTACAAGCCTTTTTTCTCAAATACCTTRAAAATAAAAAAATGAAGGTTAATGATAACTTTTATTCCACTACTGAAGAATTTCTGACGAACTAATTAACGGAGAAAGGCCTTGAATTTTATTATACAGTTTGGCACTTGATTGACTTTTTTCATATGTGTGGTACTTTTCAGGCCCATTGAATTTTCAAAMGAATAACTGTTCTCAAGACTTAGCCTGTTTCCTCAACAGACTGTTGAAAATTTCCTTCTAAAATACCTCTGTAGGTGCAACCCCCCCCACTTTCTTATCTGAGCAAAACATCTCTCTGTGTATAGAAGTGTTTCCTGCCCTTCTGGGGTTTGGCATTGTGCAGTGCTGTGGGTTGTGTTTAGCTGGCAATGGGCTGTGTAAGATCCATTGCAGTTTTCCAAGTGCCTTATTAAGAATCTGGATTGAGCTGTCAGAGGATGCATCCTGAGTGCTTTTAATAGCACCTATGCAATTGCTTATTTTAAAATAGTATTAATAACTTAACAATTGTGTTTTATCTATAGAAATATAGATACGTAAATGAAAGGAAAATATAAATCCACTCAGCCCTAACACTGCCAACAATTGGCAAAACTTCCTTTTAATAATCAGTTAAGTTTTTAGGGAAGATCACAAGAGGGCAGTGTTTTATAGTTTTAAATGTTATACAAAGATGTAACTTCTGGCATTCTTTTACTTTAAAAAAAAAAAGGCTTATAAAGCAATCAGTCAGATATTACAGTAAATCTAGCACCTGTGTTAAATCATTTCAATTACCAGGGTTCTTATTGAGATGAGCATCAGTTTTTAAAGGACTCCTTATAAATATATTCTGTTTTTTTGKTTTGGTTTGGTTTTTTTCCCCAGTTTTTATCATGGAGGTCAAAGCTAAAAGGACTGTATTTGTTGTTAAATAAGATATCTCTCCATCTTGTAGGATTTCACAAATAATTTTCCAATTGTGTTCTGCCAGGCACTACTTACGAATAGCCATACAAATACAGCAAGGTGTCTGGTCTTTATAGTGTATTAGTATGCTTCCAAATATAAACAAGAACACTCACTAAATAAATGTGTTCAATTACTCTGCTCTAATTTTGGCAGAGAGGATATAACTGAAGTATGTTTTAGCATAAGTGTGTACATTTTTCATGATCATTGTTCTGTGTGTATACCAGAATGGATAAGGTTGGAGGAGACTACGATCTCCCTGCTCAGGCAGGGTCATCGTAGAGCACACGGCACAGGATTGTGTCCAGGTGGTGTTTGAGTATCTCAAGTGAGGGAGACTCCACAATSCCTCTGGGCAACCTATTCCAATGTACAGTCACCTGCACAGTAAAGAAGTTCTTCCTCATATTCAAGTGGAAATTGCTGTGTATCAGTTTCTTCTCATTGCCTCTTGTCCTGTTGCTTGGCACCACTGAGCAGAGCCTGGTTCCATTCTCTGACACCCTCCCTTCAGAAACTGACAGACATTGATGAGATCCCCTCTCTGTCATCTCTCCTCAAGTTTGAACAGGCCCAGTTCCCTCAGCCTTTCCTCGTAAGAGAGATGCTCCAGATCCCTCATCATCTTTGCAGCTCTCTGCTGGACCTGCTCCAGGAGCTCCATATCTCTTTTGTCCTGAGGAGCCCAGAACTGGACACAGCACTCCCGATGTGGCCTCACTAGAGCTGAGTAGAGGAGTGAGATCATCTCCCTTGACCTGCTGGCGGTGCTCTTCCTAATGCATCCTTGGATACCACTGGCCTAGTTGTACCATTGGCCATTGGTGTAGTTGTAGCAAAACTTACATAAAAATTCTTTGTGCTGGAGGGTGGCAAACATTTTGCGCATGTTGTGTGGAAAATTTTGTCTAAGGCTGTTTTGCATTTGTCTTTCCACTGAGTGGTTTAGATCTGCTAGGAAGGGAAGTTGTTGCTAAATTGATGCAGAAGAGTTAATAAAGAAACACAAGTATCTGTTGCCTTCTACAGTACCTTACTGACTAGTCTTGGTGAGAGCAAAATTTCAAATTTTAAATTGGTCATGTTTTCACACAGAGAATAATGGGTAGAGAAATCAATTTTTGCTGAGGAAGACACATCTTTAAAAACAGCATATTTTTGTTCCTGATTCAGTTCATTCCTGTATAAAATTGCCATTAAAGTTTGTCTTTTTTTTTTTTTTAGGAGTAATACCAGACTGTTGCCTCTTTAGCTGTCTTTATTCACTATCAGTGTGTAAGATGGCCTTAGGAAAAAGATTTGGCTGGATTGGAGCCAAGAACCAAAAACTTAATCCGAGCTACATGCTGTGTTTGCAATTTTTATTATGGCTCATAAAAGTAGTGAACTTTTTGATTACACTTTYGTAAGATTCATTAGGATTACTTATGAGCACTAGCTACTGAGTATGAGTTAGGCATGTGGAAGTGATCTGGACATCGCAAAACAGTCAAGATTACTCTTGCAAACCAAAACAGAATAAATGAGATACAGAGAATTAGAAAGCTGTGTGATGACTAGCTCTTTTTCACGTAACTTTAATAAGTAAGTAATAGAATGGATGCTTCTTTCTAAACAAAATGGCATATATTTTATGCATTAATATTTTTCAAACAGTCATTTTATTAAATAAAAATATAGTAGATGTTATTTTTAAAGCCCATATACGTCTACAAAGAAGATTGTGCTGTGTACAAAAGGGTTTTTTTTAATCTCTGGGTTCAGTTGGCATTTGGTGATATAGAAGATAGTAGCAGATTTTCTGATCAGCAGAAGCCTAAGACAGAAATGAACTATACAGTATATGCAATTTATCTGCATTGCTGTAAAAGAACAGTAGGGCTTCCAGTTTATTGATAATCTGGTTTTGTTCTTGTTTGCTTGTTGTTTTAAAATAAATTATGACTTTCCAGGTACATTAGAGGAAGTTGGAGGGTTTGTTTTTATTGGACTACTTTTTTAGTGATGCTTTACTCTGACTCTTATATATTACTGGCTTGTGAAACCTATAATCCAAACATGTCTTCAGAATGTAGGTGCTGATGCTTTACTCCTAACACTTTTTTCAGCAAGTTTTCAGTGCTGTAAAACTGTTGTCTATTTCCAGTTGAAGCCTCTTGAAACACATCCAAAGCAAACTAAAGCTAGAAACTATATCCATTGTAAAAATATAGWTTTGAAAAGAGAAGAAAAGGAAGAAGGATTAAAAGGGAAAATATGCTCACTAAAATCTCATGCATTTGTGACAGTGATCAGAATGCATGAAATGGAAGTTGAGATGTATACTGACAGTTCAAATCAGTAATGCTTATATACTAACTTTCAAGTGTGGGGGTGTATTGCCAGTCTCATCAGTGCTTGCCCTAAACCTCATACAGTAGCTATCTTTGTTTCCTCTAGTGGTTAACCTTATTTCAGAGGTCTGGTCTCAACATACCTATTCCCCAGCTAGGAGATGCATCACCACTGCGTTTGCTTGCAGTCCACCGAATACAGAATTTTTTCAAAGATTTCTTCCCTTCCTGCTCAGCTGTTCATTGTCAGCATCTACTCATGAAATATTAAGTCTTAAAGGCAGAATACAAGATAAGCTTGATTTGATTTTCTATATTCATCCGTAAGATTGCTTACATAGCATGGAATAGAAAGATATCTTTAAAAAATGAATGTCTGTCTGACCTCTGTCTGTTGATTCTTGAGCTTTCTTTAAATTTGAAAAGTGTATCAAATTTCTAGGAATTGGGCTTAATACCAGCAACATGTAGTGGGATTGGAAGTCTTCTGCTCAGTCTTGTTACTCACAACTGCTGGAGTAGAAATGTCATCTTTTATGTGTATAGCCTGTGGTTTGCATGTTGAAAAGATATTTCTGCAGCGCTTTCCCCTCCTGTGCATAATTGTTTTTAATTTTTTTTTAATCTATAATTTATTTTAGGAAGATACTTGCATGTTCTCTAGCAGGAATTTGCAGTTGAAGGTGGAGATGTTACTTGTAATGGTGACCTTGACTTTATCATATCAGATATAAGCCACCTTGTGTGACATTGGCAAGTTCCAAGTTTTTTGTAGTTTTAAACTAAGGCCATTATTACATAAATTAGAACAGGCCTTAATTAAGTTGTCTAAAGGCAAATATTAAGAACTCTGAGAATCCAAGTTGTGCCAGTTGTCATGTCAGTTGAATGACTAAAGAAAATAAGATTTTTGATGTCAGTATGGTAGTGTCAATTTTTTTCTGCAAAACATGGTGAAAAATCTTTCCAGATGTCACATATATGAGATCCCTTAAATAGGGAGAAAAGCATGTTAAATAGTTTTTATTTCTTGGTTGGAAGAGATTTTTGGTTTATTCTCATATTCCCTTTAAAAACACTAAAGCAATTTGAATGCCTTCAGTTGATAATGCAGAGATGCAGCATCTGGAACTAAGCAGAGCAGAAATTTTCCCAAGATGTGTTGAGTGCTGTGTACCTGCAAGTTCTTCTTTGGGCAGGCACAGTCCAAATTTGGAACCCCTCCAAGGGCTTAAGGATTTTCAGAGAAACCTGAAAACACTCAGGCCCCCCAAAAATGAAGTTGCTGTTTATCTAACTAAAACATTGAATTTGCCAGCTGCTGGCTGTTACTGACAGGGGCAGATAATCTGATTTACTGGTATTTTACCCTATTTAGTAAATTCATCTCGTGATTGAGACTGGCAAATTGGGTCATGCACAGCTTTGTAACTACAGGCTTTAAACACTGTTCTGCACAGAAAACGTGTTTTTAATACATGTAGCAGGTAGTAAGAGAGTGTGTGGTTGGCACACACTCTAGTCTGAGTGCTAGCCCCTGTCGCATGAGGATCCTGGCACTGGGAGTTGCACGTGTAGGTCTCTTCTCCCTGGGGTGACTTTCCTAGAGGACAGTGCAGAGARGTGCTGGAACTTCAGAGAAGCATCACGATGATAGAGATCAGCAAGAGGCAAATTAAAATCAGGCAGAAATTCACAAAGAGCTCTTGAAGCCTTTGGCGTGCTTGTGGGTTGACCTCAATAGTTGAGGCTCTCCTCAGAGCAGAGCGGGTTATGTGTTGGACCTTCTCCATGGCAACAAGAAAGCAGAGGGCACAAATCAGAGGGGTTTAGGAGTGCAGGAAAGAAGAGCAGTGGTCAGGAACAGTGCAAAGTGCCTAAGATCTTCTCTTTTTGTTTTAGACAGCCTTGTGGAGCTGGAAAAGCAGGAAAGCAGAGAATTAGAAGTGCAGAAGTGTTTTTATGTGTACAAATGGAGATTGTTTTAAAGTTCTAAAAAGTCTGAAATAAATAGATTGCTTTTACAGTGTTTTTAGGTTAAAACAGCATTTTAAAAATTTGGTTTTTTAAGTTTAGATTTGTGCTGTATTGTGCTTCTCCTCCTGAAGGCTACCGAGCGCCTGCTTCTTAGCAGTGTTGAGGGACTGTACTATGGAAACTGTGGATATGTGGGTTTTGCCCAGATTATTGCTTTAGATCCTAAGGTCTCTATCTCTCACAGTCTGTGAAAAGGCCTTGGCCGATTGCCTTCCCACACACACCCCTCTGCTTTATTTGTTCAAGCACATGTGAAAGCTTGATGATAAGAGTAGGGTCACAGACCTTTCAGCCAGGAGATCTGGATACTACTGCTGGCTGTCACTGACAGGGTAGATAATCTGATTTACCAGTACCTTCTTCTGGAAGGGAGGAAAAGAAATCTTGTTGAAGCATTTCCATTCCAAGTAAAAGTTCTTTATGGTGGGCAGTTAAAAGCAAATGCATCACTGCCRTAGGGAATTTTAGTAATATATTTCTCAAGAGACAAGACAGCTAAATCTTTTTTATGCCTGTAGAACAATGTGTTTCAAAATGTGGGTGCAAAGGCAGAGGAATGCTATGAGCAACAAAATTAAACATTTTTACAGCTTTTTCCCTTAAGTGAGTGTTACATTTAATGTGTATTTTCTTCCTTCTTAATGGCAGATGGAAGGACAGGGTATCAGTTGTCTTAAAACTCCAAATTGAGTAGTTGCAGTGTAAAACCCTCCTGTACAAACCTTCCATGGCAAGAAGGCGGCTTTTATATAGGCTTGTTTAGCTCATTGTGAGTTGGATTCTGAATGTGGGTGCTATCACAATGTGAAAACTTGGTTTTCAATATAATGATGATACATGTATCTGTCAAACTTTGTTTCTAAAGCTGCACTTGCGCCTAAATGTTTTGTGAATTTATATTGTGATCGTATCTTTGTCAGAAGGCCTCTCGTTGTGACCATTTTTTATTTCTTGGTAATAAGTGAAATGATATATGCCACATAAAGGACCGTTGCTTAGATGTCTGCTGCCCAAATTACATGATGATCCTGACTGAATCAGAAATACTTCGTTGCCCATGAATTTGTCTTTATATGTGGCTAAAATGGAAAAACCTTAAAAGGAAACGAAAGTGTCTTTCAGGTTCTTCTTTTTTAAATCCCTCTGTTTTTGGCTGTAGAGTCAAATGGTACTGTATGAACAGAATACAAGTGTTTTCAGTGCCAGTGTTGGTATATAAGAGCGACTTCTAAAAGAAATCAGAYTGCACATGGTTATTTTAATACCTTTAGAGGATTCCATGTGATGACATCTCCTTCTAAAACGGAACTTCAGATTTGGTTATGATCTTTTGAGCTGTAGTTGATCTTAACTTTATTGCGAACAAAACACACGCCAGGAACATACTCTTGTAGTGACTATAATTTTTCATCTTTGTTTGACTTTTTGCTGTACCTGTTTTCATCTATTTAAGCAGTTAAAATGCTTGCCAAGTATATTCTGCTTAGTTCTTTGCTAGTCACTGTCTGTCCCAAGTGCAGTAAAAGCAAGACACGCATGGTAATTCTCAAGTCTCCTGGCTGAATGYGATTATTCTCCCACTCCAGTACAGGCTGGAGTGCATTAGGCTGTTTATCTTCTTGCAGACAAGTCCCAGTAGATGAATCACTAATGGATTTACACTGGTAGAGAAGAGTTTGTGTAACCAGCCTCTGTGACAGACACTGCCCAGAGAATAGCATTTCCTGCAGATGACTTCATTGCAGCTTCTTACGTCATTTTTTCAATGCAGGGTGTGTGCAACTCATGGTCTTTGGGCTACGTGTGACCTGCTACAGCAACACTTATCTTTCCTGTTGTTTGGGGTGTTTTTGGGGCCCACAGAAGGATTGGAACGGCATCGATGTTTACCTGTGTACATGCACAATAATTCCATTTCATGTGCACTGCATTAGATTTAACTGCACTTGTGCTGGCACCTGCACTGCTATGTTGCTGCATATGTTTCACTTGCATGACTCGAGGGGCAAGGCCCTGGGCCTTTGAAGTACTTTCGTAAAATGCAATATTAGCTGGTTGAGCATCGCAGATGCAAGGCCGAAATAGATATTTGGACATATRAGACCAGACAGGTGATCCAAAAGGATCTTAAAAAATGGAAGGTAGCTTAAGTTAAAATGTCCATACGTTTTACAGCTAGAAGATGTTCTAGAGAAGGACGAGGAAAGGACAAAATAGATTAACTTGTGTTTTTTGATTTAAAAGCTTACATGGTTTTGGAAATTTTTGCAACACCTGCGTGTTGTTTAACCTACCAAGCCTGTCTGTGGGGTAAGTTTTCTTGTAAGCAAAGGAAGCCAATTCTGTACCTGTATTTCAAAAAGTTTGTCTTTACAAGTGCTGGACTTCAGCTAATAAACACATACCTTGCTTGTTAATCCTCCATGGCGCTGTCACCCACCTAAAGTGTGCAGAAAGAGAAACAGATTCAGTAACACAGCTGCATATGGGTGGCTAGCAAGGTCAAAATGGACAGCTTGGAAAATAATTACACAGAAACAAAGGTTGATAATTGCCACAAGTAGTAGCTGCTCTCTGCTGTTTAGTCCCCCACGTTTAAGGCCAATATAAAGAATTGTGCATGCACACACCACTTCTTGAAAGAAAAGTGTACCRAAAGGGCGAAGTATATTTGATGTTTTTTAAAAGCCACGGTGTTACTGGTGTGACACGACTGAGCATCGCACAAGAGGAACTGCTGGCTCCATTGCTGTGCAGCTGTGTTTTATCAGTGCTGTTAATGGATGTGAAAGGTTTGTCTTAGGCACAGTGTGAATCTGCAGGAATAGGTCTGGTGGCTGACCCTGTATGTTACTATGTAGGGAATTCCCTATAACTGATACTTTGGAATGAGTCACTGATCACAATTTTGCTTCCCACTTCGCTGACATGTGACTGTTTCCCTGATTTGTATTAGGTTATTTTTATCTTTGTTCCTGGGTGTCCTTCACAATGAGAGGGGGTATGCAACCAAAGTGAAAACTGTGGGCCATGCTCGTTCCTGGTGCAACTGCATTGACTCCTTTGAAGTCACACGGGATAAATTTGGCTCCCTTGGAAATGCCACAGCCTGTTTCCTGTCATATGTTTACTAAATGCAGCAATGATATCAGTGGAATAGAAGAGGTTTGACTTATTTGAATTCTTGCAGTTCCACATGACCAAGTGAAGCCCTGAGTGGTATTGTTAAAAAGTAATGTAGCATAAGTCTATTGCATAGATTTTTACAATGAAATGTCCCAAACCCCTAGTAATTCACTTCCATCCATTGAAAAGAAATGTCTTAGTAACCATAAACATAGTGATGGAAAAAGTACTGTGATGTTCTGTTGATTCGAATATTTAGACACTGACTTGTGGCATATAATGTCATTTTTCAATCACATGGAGAAAACATTTCCTTGGGATGGGGCAAGAAGCAACGATTCAGCTCATAGCTTGAGAAGCGCTAGTAACAGGAAAACCAAACTCATTTTATCCTTCTTTTTACCTTCTATTTTAAAGTCTGTTTTTTACTGAAGTGTCAGTATTTTTCATGCGAGTTTGGGAAAGCGTAGGGGAAGGCTCACACTTGAGATTATTTTTTTTTCCTCTCCTTCTTACAAATTCATTGCTTTTACAATCTTCCTCTTAAATAGCTTTGATGTTTTTAGTGTTCTTAGAAGCAAGACCAACAGTAAGAGCCTCTACCTGTATTTCAAGTCCGTGAGAATGTGAAAGGTGTAGATGACAAGAAATTACACTGATGAATAGTTGAACACACCAGTCATTTTGGGTTTTGAAATTTACCCACATCTTGCGGATAACTGGGAGGTTTATGTGTGCTGGTCCATAAGAGTAGCCTGTGAGCCAATGCTTTGGGCTAGTTTTTAAGTGGGTTAAATTCTGTRCAACTGCTGCTGGACCATGCAATGAGATCTTGGGCAGGTGCTTTGGTCTCCATACTCGTGGGTTCCCCTCATCAAAATAAGACATAAAATAACCGTGTACCATTTCCAGTCTGTTGGTGTGATTTGCCTTTTACGTAGTAAATTTCTTTTAGGAAATGAAGTCCATCCTCTGCTGCGTGCACTGAGTACCTAACAAGTTGTTTCGTGTTGAGTTTTAGGTTCTGGTGGTTCATAATGCACTTTAATAGGAAATGGTCTAAGTGCAGTTTGAATTGAAGTAAAAATTGAAACACATCTAGCATGTGTAAAAGGTAGAAGTGGAAGGGGATGTTCCAAATTTTGTTTTTAACCTTCTAGCAGCTCAGGGAACAATGACATGGCTTTGACTGAGAAGGATATAGTAGGTAGATTCAACTTCTGAGAAATAACTTGATGCTAGGAAAGTTCTGTTAAGCCATTTATCAATCTTCAGAAGGCAAAAGCAATCTTCCAGTTCTAGTGTCTCATAGTTTAAGGGAACATAACATTACTTCCCTATGGGATTTTTTGTTTCTCCTGTTGGGACAATTTCTATTGCTAAATCAAATTATTCTTAAAGCAAATAATAAGCTGTTCTCGTAGTTCTGTAGACCTCATAAATTTTTGTTTGCTGATGGTCTGAAAAAAACAGTGAAAATCACCTGTACACTATCAATTACAAGCTGATTTTAGTGAGTTTCATGCTGTACAATGAAATACTGTATTCCTAACTTCCGCAGAGGATGAGAAATAAGTGCAACTTTTAAAAATAGTGCTGTGGTATATACATAAATCTGAATCTCTCTTAAATACAAATAACAGTAACATAGTTGTCTTAACAATTGAGCAGCAAAAAAAAAAGGCAGAAAATTCTTTGCTGTAAATTAAATGCCTTATTTCACATCTGATTTGTAACACTTATCACCTGCTATGTAGCACATGCTTCTGTCATGACTGTAGGTGATTGTTACTCAGGGTTTGGATGTCTGTGGCATGGGACAGTATAAGTGTGAAATTTTTTAATTTAACAGCTGAGCCAGTCTCTCRTCTACATTGAATTACTGAACTCTGTGAAAGGATAAAATTGAGATGATCAGGTGCCTAACCTGCTGTGGCTTTGAGATGCATTCCAGCTTCCTGCAGTAAAGAGCTGTCTACAGCAGTTAAGTTTCTATGTGTATGTTCAATCTATGTTTGTATGCATAACTGTATTTTTAAAGGTCTGTGTATGTAATATTTGTGGTAGAAGAGGAAGATTCTCTGGGTGGTAGAATAAACCATAACTCCTCTCTTCATTTGAAAATACGTTTTATATAACTTTAGCTTTGAAAAAAATCTGTCTTTCTGTCTCAGAATCTTCTTGCTCCGTGTAGGAATTGGTTTGAAGGCACTGGCAAGTCTGAAATGCTGCTTCTGCCTCCTGAAAACAACTTCTAGAGAACTCTGTAACAGATTGTTTGCCTTAGGAGTAACAGCATGTCCAGACATTTCTATCACTTGAATGTTCAAAACTGGCACAAGGCTGCTGAGCACAAAACCAAGCACCTGGATGTATCTTTGCCTGATGCCTACCAGTCACTAATAGGAAAAGGAATTAGGTGTGTCTGTTCAGAAACAGGGAAAACACACCTCACAAAATAAAGGTCTATATTAAGTTTGTCTCTCAGAACCATTTGTGAGGTGTGAATTGATGAAGGGGGGGAACATGATTGTAAGGAACATAAATACCTTAGAGACCTACATATTCATGAATTGTATTTCTTCTAAAAATATCTGTGTAGTAAATATTAAACGTTATTTATGTGGCATGTTTCTGTGTGAGATGCACCTTTTTTTTTTCAGTGATTTTAAGGCTGGGGTTGTATTTCATTGTACACTGTGTCTGTGCTTCCCTTGGAAATAAATGGGTTATTCTCTGCATTTGAAATTCAGTTCATGGTGTTACAAATCCTAGCTAAATTGCTTATCTGTTATTAGAAGCAACCTAGAACAAGTGTGGCACTTACAATGAACAACAGGAGAAAATGAACTTGTAATGGAATTCAAAGCAAAAACACTCTATGGATTCTGTAGCTTGAATTGCGCTTACAGTAACATGGTATAATTTCAGTTCTAGTACAGCTATAAACCACTTAAGTTTTTAAGAGTAATTTTTCATCATACAGCAAAAAAAGGTTTGTTCTCTCAATGAATTAAATCAGAAAAATGTTTTTCAGAGTTAAATGGTGAAAGAGCTTCTTCACCTTTGCTGGATTGTGAATGAGCAACTTCGGGAAACAAAATGCCTCTACGAAACTTTAAGTGAATTATTCTCTTTGTAGATCTTGGATKAAAAACCGAAACCAAACAGACAAAAGAAAAAAAAACAAGCAAAAGGTATTAAATTTAAAAGGAAAGACAAAGGTCTGAGAAACATGATGAAACCTTCTCACCTTCTTGTGCAATGCCACCTGTATAAATCATCTCCCCCAGGACAGCTGGTGTCCCATGAACATGTAGAAAATTCTGTTGCCTATGTTGTTGCTGAAATACTCCCCAGACATCTGTATATTTTTGACTCAGAGCTGTAATGCCTCCGTTTCCATATTTTTGATAAACAGTTAAAACCAGCTGTTAATTTGAGTAGAGGATTTTTTTTGTAGAAAACTACAGCTACATCGTGTCTTGCTGCAAGAATTAAAAACATTACACAGAAGAGAGGTTCCTTACCCCAGGTGTGACTTGGTGAAGCACAGAGGAGCTTGCTCCGGGCTGTGGGACGTGCCTGTAGATCTCTGGCAACTTGTCCGAGTCTGTGACCAAGTTGTGGAAACAATTGAAGTAAGTTGAGGGGAAAAAATAACAAAAGTTCCAGAGGCAGGACTCACGATGTCACTCAGCAGCTCACAAGTTGATTGGTCCCATTCGCCTTCTGACACAAGCAGTGGCTCCTCTAAACTCGTTCACAGCAGTAATGTGTTAAACATGGGCAACATCTTTCCTTTTGTGAAAGGAGCTGTGTGCCAGGGAGACCACCTGCTCAACCACAGGATGAGGGAGTCTGGGAAGCGGCGTGCTTCAGTGGGGTAGCAAAGGGAGCTGCTTTTCTTAAACAGGAACTTAAATGGGAATTCATTCAGGGAGCTGGTTTGGATGTGTTACTTTTGCTACAGCAATGTTTTTAGTCATAAAAAACCCTAAATAGTGAGGGGTGTCACGTTTCATGTGAGTGTTTGACTTGGAATGATTTTCTTTTGTACGAGGTATTTTTTAAAATACACTTTCAATATATATAGTTTTGATAATTCTGTTACACAGCTGGTATTCTGTTTATAGTCTATGATGAGTGTTTCCCAATATCGTCCTTCTTCTCAAAGTGCTTGAACTGAAGTGATTTTCCTATATTTTAAGTCTCTTCCAACCTTTAATTTGTGGGTTAGAGGACTTTTTTTTCCAAATAAAATCTGGCATATGTAAGTTCATCTCTGAAATTTATCATTACTATATATTTTTATGAATTTATCTTTCCTTTAAAACAGTCCCATACATTTTTTCTTCCCCTCCCACTTTTTGTGGCTGGAAACTATTTAAGTGAATTTTTTGAGAACTTTTTTTTTTTTTGTTTGGATAGGAGTAGCAGCTTGATGCTACTTTATGGGTTATACTATCTATATTATCCTGTGCTGAGAAGTGACAAACATAGTGCATATACAGAGTAGGTTTTGTGCATCCGGGAAGTGAAGGATTTACTGGATGTGAAAGGATTAAACTGTSAAGTGTGCGAGCATCCAGCATTAGGCTTTCTGTGTGGATGCAGCTGACAGCGTGTGCCTTTTCCTCATTTGGAAATTGCAGGCAAAAATACAGAAGCTCAGCCTAACTGTGATCACTTACAGATACAGTTTTAATAATAATTGTTTAACATAGATGAGTGCTTGGCTTTAAGCAGGAAACCAGACAGGGTGGGTAGTTTTGGGTTAGTTTGGTTTTTTCGTTCCCTGGAAGCCCTGCTGTGGTACATYGTTCAAACCAGTGACAGAGAGGCTTTGAGGGTGATATACCACCCTGTTTCAAATTGAACTCTGTTTTTATTTTTGTAAATATGGTTTGGCTCTTCTGCTAACTGGTTATGTAAGTTAGCAACTTGGTTTTAGTGTAATAAATCTGCCTGCTTTCAGTTGTCCTTTAATATCAAACCCAGGAAGTCTGGGGTCACATATTTCACKTGAAAGTTAATTGAATATCTTCACAGTGAGGAGTGATGGTTCTTTACTGGTGCAAAGTGTTTCATAATTTACTTATAATGGCATTATTAACATTATAAATCTCTCACAGTCAAGCAAACTGTATTTGGCTTTTTTATGAGGGATGTTTCATGTTTTTATTGCATGCTGTTGTCCAAGGAAAGTGCTACCACTGGATTGCTTGCTTTTCGTAAGATGTAATATGAAAAAGTTGTACTATTGAAATTCACCTCTGTATGTTGTTAAGTCCAACACCCAGCACTGCAGCAGCTGCAGTGCCAGTTCCTCCCTTTTACCAAGTCACTGKAAAATTGTCATGTTGTTTAGTTACTCTACCCCAAATTTTTGCCTCTTTTTGTTGATGAATTGKAGCTTTTTAGAAATGAAATACCTTAAAAGAATTTGGTTTTGTTTGTGAGCTGCTGACACAGTCATAGCTTGGTCTCCATTTTAAAGACTGATACTTAAATGTGCAAATTAAGGCACTAATAAAACTACTAGGATCTCATCAGAAATATAATGCATGTCTTCTCTAAATGTCTAACTCTGATAAGAATTTTTAAGATGGAAAATGTATTTGTTAAATAACGATAACATGTACAAGTTTAGACCACGTGARTGTTGTAGATCTTTTATTGAGGTTTTTTTCTCTGAAAACAAGCTTGTTTAGGTACACACTCTTGAGAACATTTTTCTAGTTCAGCTTAGTATCATTCCCTCATATAAGTCATGGAGATTTTGATGGGGTTCTGAGGCAGATGCCAAAGTACTGCTTATGGGACATGGCAAGTCTGACAAGTACAGACATGATATATGAGCACATCATTGTGCTGTTTTCATTCACTCCTGGGTGAATGGGTCCAGACACCCATGCATATCAGAAAGGAAARGCTTTAAAAAAGGAATCTGTGTTGAAGGTTCTGGTCTGCTGCATTTTGTTCTGGGGAACAAAAATGTTCAGCTGTTGCCTGCTTGACCTTAAATGGAGATGATCTGGGCTTTCTCCAGGGGGATTAGGAGTCTACCACTAGAACAYGTTTCTTCTCAGAAATTATTTAGAGATCCAGTTGATGTTTGGGATAGTGTCTAAAATGTCTAAAAAGAGATGTGTTGTACTTCAACATACCAGCTCCTTTATTTAAATAATAATAATAATATTTTTATTCACATTGATAATAATTTCCTGGATTTTTTTTTTCCTTTCTTGTGCTAATTTTTAAATTTCCAGCTGTAGACACTGCTTACCTGTGTAATCTGTAAAGAGTTTGAGGCGTCACTTTCTGGTCCRCTGATAATCATGACTCTGCATAGAAATGAACTGTGACCCAAGTCCAGTTATTTATAATATACAAGTAGAGAAATTCAGCAGTATGTCTGAGTACTCAGGTCAGTGAGATGTTTTGTGGTGCTGCTGCTGTTTTCTTTCATACTGCAAATGTACCTTTGTGATCTCACATGGCTGAGGTCCTTGTGTTGCAGATGTTTGGTTTAACAGTAATGAAAAACATAGAGAAGGGACAAGCAAATGCTTCCACAGATGTGCACTAGTTTGTGTGTATGTGGGACAGAGTAGCAGATTTTGGCATTGACGCTGTAGTCTAAAATGAGGTCTTTCCCTTTTGTAACCAGTAGTTTTCCAGCCTGATTCTGAAGTGCTTTCTGCACCATGGGTAATTGCTTTTAGTCATCCAGGTATTAGCAAATGTGGCTTACAGGACCCTTTTTGCTAGTCTCTGCTAAAAGAAAGGACCCAGCTGATGTATCCTTCAGTTAAATTTGTGCTATAGGCCTATATAGCCTAAAGGGAGATGTGAGCTTTTTCTTCCTTCAAAAGTACAGGAAAAGCAGTATTTTCAGTGCTAATGTGAACAGCATTCCAGAATTACATCAGATAAGGTGATAGCCTAATCAATTCAGGGATAACTTTTTAAAATGCATTTTAGGTTCTTTACTTCATAGATTTATGACCCATATGTTTTACCTGATGCCTCCTTTAATGGTTATCTGATTTCAGTGAACCTCACTCACATCTGTAATCTCAATATCTTTTGAATTTATGTGGAGGAAGTTGCCTTTCTGAGGCTGCAGATTTTTCTGCTTGTATAGTGAGACTTACAGTCTTCRTTAGTGTTATAGGAAACAGCTCTGCTGATAAATCTAGGCTTTGCATCATGTTATTCTCCTCTGGGACAACAATTATTTACTTTTCCTAACCATTGGACAGACGTTAAATTAGTTTGATCTTCACATTTTGTTCTTTGCAAACAAGATGTAATTACTTTTTGAAGCTACAGCTTGTAAAGCGTACCATTGCAAAGTGATTAAAAAATACTGTGCAAAATAAATTAATAGAAAACTATACAACTTGGTCTGAACTATTTCTCATTTTGGGAATAGCGAAGGCTCTGGAAGTACTAGTCATCTGATTTGTTACTGACCAAAGATGTTTTTAGAAAGGTCATCTTGGATGTTTTCATTTCAGTTGCTGTTACTGGCATGAACCTTAAACCATTAAAGTAGATCACAGGGCGCAGAAGCGTGTCACGCCTGTTTATTGTCTTTGGTGCTTTGACCCAATGTTAGGAGAGAAGGGGAACAAGAAATTTTGCCTGGCTCTTGCTCTGGAAATCTGCCGTATCCTTCCTCTTCCCATAGTCCCTTAGGAAGCACTTATTTCACTTGTGAGACAATGTAGCTAGCACAGACTTGATCCATGTAGATGGTTTATTTTGCAACAGAATACTGACAACACAAAACACTGTTCTCTTGTAAATACCTGGTGGCTTTCACGTCAACAAAATGTACCTTTTCTACTAGGTTAATGAAGGTCACATAATTTAATAGCGRCAGTTAACTGCAGTGATGCCAAGTGTCTTTAAAATAGCAACATGATACAGGATAGGAAATTCAATGATCTTCATTACAGTGAAGGTTCTTTATTTCTGTGAAACCCCTGGGAAGACTGTATTTTGGTGCTTACTGGTGCCCTCAATTGGTTAAGCTGAACAATGTGCCTTAGGTGGTGTGCCGAGATCTTTATACCTAAGAAACTGTGTTGAGTGTCTTTCAGATAAACTGTTCTAGGAAGCACAGAGATTAGTTGTGTTATTTGACGTGTTGTGAGTGATAGATGAACAGCGGGACAAAGGCACATGAAGGAGAGATAAAGTTGGAAGACCATGTTTCAGTTGCCAAGTGGTGGTGCTGGATTATCTCTGCTTGAAAGGGTAACTGCAGAATGGAGGAGAAATGATTGGGCTTTAGCTTTTGCTGCTACCTATCTTCAGCTGAAAGTTGTCCTAACAGAAATGCATAAATATTGCCCAAATGATGAACGCATTGGCAGCATTTAGGAACTGAAGGATTCTCTTGTGCAGAGTATTGCAGTACTCACTCTCAGGTAGTAYGGAAGGGCAGTAGGTAGACCAGTGGCCTCGACATCTTGCCTGACTGGGATCTGCATTCAGATCAGCATGGAGATGGTGTAAATCAGCCTTTTAAAGAGTTTTCAGGCTGATTTTCAGTTGGTCCTACTTTGAGACGTGGGAACCAGGAACACCCTTTTTTGTCTTGGTTGGTATTACAGAATGGTGTGCATCTTTTCTTCACTTCTTCTGTCCATTGTTCTGCCCTTTTTTTCCCCCTTCCTTCTATGGAGTGACTATAAATAAGACTAGCACAATTCCCATGGTGAGTGTCAGCTATCTATTACCTTCTATCTTTGTTTCATGCAATTCACAACTAAAACACTAAGGGGTTTTTTACTTCATCAGAAATCACTGAAGTTTATTTAGATAGCAGAATGCCTTTTCCCTCTTTGGAAGGGGAGTGCTGATTCACAATTACATTTGCAGGAAAAAAAGCATTCAGCAAAAAAACTTCCCAGAAAATGAAGTTCCTGAACTTTGTTACCTGAGAATTTGAGGTACAAAAAATCATGTTTTTCTTTATTCTGTTGCAGAATGTGCCAAATAAAAATATTGCTCTACTTGTTGATTCAGACCAGCTCTGAGTAGCAAGAACAGATTTCCTGGTCTTGCAGGTATTTTCTGACTATGTATTTTGTTTCAGGCAGCTGCTTCCTCATGGAAGTTCTGTTGACACTCACTGGAGCATGGAAGCTTTGTCAAGTGTAATCTCACAGATCATTTGGACTGTAGCTGCCTGGCCACTGAGGTGATGTGAAGGAGAGCTTTTCTTCCTCCTTTTTTGACTTTATTCTTTGAAAGAAACTATTTGCTTTCCTCTTTTTGTGGCCTTTATTGAAAATGAATTGGTTCTATGGTTTTGAAATACAGTCCTCTGTATCACTTGGTTATGTACTTGGTATAAAATTATTATTGACATCTGTGTGAATTCGAAAACGGAAACAAARGTAGTTCATTCTGAAGCATGAATTTTCCCACCTTCTAGATGAGCCTCCTTCAATCAACACATATTTATTTTTCTTTAGGCAGAGATAGTCTCATTTGTGTCTGTTAAAAACCAGTCTTTTGCTTACCAAATGGTTTCCACACTAGAGAATCTGCTGTGTTTTGGTGCTCTTTGAAGAGACATGGACAAATTGTCTTTGTTCTTGTCTCAGTTTCCTCTCTGTAGAATGAGAATGGTAAGTTTAGTTTCTTTTTAAGAAACTTGGAGACCTACAMGTGACAAGTACTAATTGCTGGTGATGAAAGTGATATTTTTTTAGTGTGAACTTCTACCCTTTCTGCCTATATTAAGAAGGTGCTAGGGCTCCCCCAGACTTTTATCTTCTAAGGAAGGAAAACACCTTCACACACTGACACGGATGTTCGGATGCACCCTTACATCATACTGCTGCTTTTGCTAGAGACAAGTGTGTTTCAAGTACCCCTCATAAACTCAAGTGGAAAAGGTTCAATCTGGATTGAAGCCAAACTGTTTAAATATCTGTCACTTGCTCCACACACAAATTATGTGACTACCTTCCGTGGTTGCGTGGTTCCCGGTTTCACAGACAGTCCAGTGTTAAATTGGCAGCATTTCTTCTGTTTGCCAATGATGCAGAAGTTTCAGGCTAGGATTTTCAAATGTCTTGACTTTTGAGATTCCAGGACCTGGTTTGCCAGAGGCGCAGAGCCTCTGTAAATGCCTCTGAAATTCAGAGTTATGCAAGTACATGGTGTCTCCTTCTGAGTTTAAAAAAAAAAACTTCCTTTTTAAAATTTTTTGAAATTCTAGGGCAAGTGACTGAATTACTTACATGGTGATATACTGTGTATGTGATGCTGTACAGGGATGGTGGTAGAATCCGTGCTTGAAGCAATTGAAACCTTCACAGTAGGTCCATATGCTGTCCTGCTTGGTTTGCTGGCTGAAACACGGCTAGTTCCTTCTGGGAAGTATTCCTGCAGTTGGGACAGAAAACATGAGTATGCCTCTAATTTTCCCATCTCTGGAAGTTTTTCTAGATAGTCACCAATAAATGTAAATGAATACTGTACTCATGTTGTGCAGAGCTCTGATGTCCACAGACGTTATTAACTCTGCACAAGACTGTTTTAGTAGAGAACTCATTTAGGTCTTTCAATACCTGGTAAGGTGGCTTTACTAAGTCCCCCACTTGCCACTGTTTGTGGAGAATCCTTGTCTTTTTTCCTTGTTTTTTAAAATTTGTGTTCATGGTAATAAGAGCTGGAGAACAAAGATGTGTGTGAGGGAATGTCTTGGTTTCTGCTTGCTATTTTGGTTTGTCAGCTTAAAAGGGAGTGGAAAAGAGTATATTACCTAATCATTCCTTCCCCATCAATTATAACGTGCGCCAAAGTTGCATCAGCAAAACTTGAAGTGCACATATTCCAGTAATTTCACTCCATTCTTTCTGCAAGTGCTCATAGAGACGAGTTCTGGATTGTTATTTTTAAATAAAGTGTACTTTTGTGAATATTGTGTGAATACTTGGATTTGTTGTAATATAAATATTTTGAATGTTTCTGCTTTATTTTTATGGGAATTATTTTTGTTTCTTTTTAACTTCAGTTAATTGTGCTGAGTGTTACACTCATGGCTCATGTTTCTTTTAAAGTCATGAAAAGCTAAAGCAAATGGAACGCAGGAAAGGAGAGGCTCAGTTTTCTGGTTTAGGGCCAGCACCCTTCACAGAATCTAGAGATCTTCCATTTGAAAAATTGAGACCCTTGATAAAGAAATTGCAGAACATCACTTTTCCCCAAATGTATGCTTCTGCTTCACATTAAATTCATAGTGACTTCCTTCTCTTTCAGTATGTTTGAATGTTTTATTAAGAGAGCTTGGTGCTCTGTGCTTATTAGGTTCTTCAAAGTCTTCCAATTACTGCACAAGTAAGGATTATTGTTTTTTTTCTGTAATATTCACCCAAGTTGCATTCTCTTTTTGTTACCTTCTTGTTACAGGAGGACTCCTGTTAGTTTCTGTACAAGATTGATGGCCAGCTCTGCTTGTCCTTGCAGAATTTGTGTAGGCTGGCAAAAAATAGATGCTTTTTTGATTGCTTTCTAGGTCACTYTTTGCATCCACTTGAGCCATGAGCAGACGTAGAAGGTAATGAATGAGCAATGAACACTGACACTGAGTAAACTGGTATTTGTAGGTATTAGCAATGTACGTTTAACTTAAAGGTTTTTATAAATGATCAGAACTTGGCTGAGGATTTTTGAGATATTTTACTTTTATGAGTCCTCCTATTCATGATTGATATGTGCCAGCTATTCCATTTTTCTAAGCTATTTCTGTCTTGTACAGTTCATAATTTGTTGTAATGAATAGCATGTCCTGTATTTATGCAGCACTTAAAACAATGGTCCTTTTGAATAACTATAGTCACTTTTTGGTCATGCTGCTTTCCAGGACAGAATAAGAAACAAAAAGAAATAATGAATTTAACAGTGAAACTTTAACTAAAAGCTTTAAAAAAACAAAAAAAGGTTGTTCTTGTGGAAGCTCCCTTTCATCTCCAGATGTTTAAAATTTTTTTTTTATAGTAAAGAACATTTGAACTTAAATGCAGTGGGAAGATAAAATGAACACTTAATAAAACAAGTGCTTCTATACTTAGGAAAGACCCAGTTGTTATCAGTGGAAAATTCCAGGCACTGTTGCTTTTAACGTCATATTAAGTGGCACCTAGAAGTGTTTTGTGTTCATAACATTTGCCAGAATATAAATGGAAAGGATTTATGACAAAAATAATATTGGTGTTGCATGGGGTATGAAGGAATGTTATAACAACACATAAAAGCAAGCGAAGTATGGTTGTTTGGGGGAAGATAAGCAGAGGAGGGTGTATCATCATCCCTGTGCAGCTCTGGGAGTGCTGGTTTCACCCTTCAGGAACGTACTAGGACAGAGATGAGACAGTCACCAAAGTCAGGGAGGACTGCTGAGTGGCTGCAGCCTCTTCTGGGGGGACTGCATTTGTCTCTGCAGTAACAACATGCATCCRGAGGAATGCTGCAAAGTCTTTTCAGAGTTAATCTGTTGACTTTTTTGTCGTTTGAGGCTTTTGCACAATACCATCGGGGATGCTAGAAGGAACGACACCTTGCCAGTTAAGCAGTGGTCAGAATTCCAGTTCACTTCTGTTGCTAATCCTCTGCTATATTTCTGCTTTATTCAGGATCCCTGCTGAATGCAGATTCTGAGTACATAGAAATCTTCTACACATGCAGTCTTTCGCTGTAGGCTAGGACTGTGCTGCTGGTCCTCTGTGTGCTTTCATAATTCAGATAGCCAACACAAGCAGGACTATTTTGATAGATTAGAAAAGTGCAGGAGACTTTTAGTTTTATTCTGTTATGCCATCTTCATGTGCAAGTTCCTTTTCTTGAGCTGATTGCTTATCTAAACACCAGGTCTTGCTTGGCCAGTAACTTGACAGTGTCACAGCAACTGCACAGTAAGGGTTTTTTCAGAAGCTTAGAAAATAGTGTATAAACTGATACTTTGGGAGGGTTTGGCACTGCCTGGAGTTGAGATAATTCAGCTTGTGGTCGTGTTCGTACTAATCCAGCACAAAGCTGTGCCACTGCAAAGTGTGTTGTCTCGTACACTGCTTTCCCACTTAAGAGTGTGTGCCAGTGCTAGATCTCATATGGCCTTGTACAATGAATCTGATAAAAGTCTGACCTAGATACAAATAACCTTCATGTGTGTGGGATGGAGGGAAGAGTGTAGGACTGGGGCTGTCAGGAGGGAGCTGAAAGGTATGAATGTTTGAAGTGGTGAGAAGAGGCAGGAGAACAGGCCCCCCTCCCTTTGATAGCWGTGTACATTTATGCCACATTTAAGTGACCACACGGTAGCTATCAAAACCCTGTAACTATGCCATCAGTAGAAAATCTCTGCTTTTTTTTTCATGTTTAAATTTTTTTTTCCTCCATGGTGAATAGCTACCTGACCTTAGCATTTGTTTTCTCCCATCTCTCCTAGTATCCCAGCAACCGTGTACTTGCTATGGTTTGCTCTTAAGTCATTTGCAAGCTATTGTGCTAAGGGACCATGTCTTCCTCCCTTGTTGTGCTTATCAAACCTGACCTTGATAAAGCAGAAGCCTCAGCTGCAGTATAAACAATGTTGGGAAAGAAGTAAATGTACAAATAACAGGAACTTGTAGGACCGTCAGATTCCTCCCAGGCTTATAAGGGTCAAATCTGTGAGGTCTGCAATTAAGTGTGTAATGCCCTGTGTGCAATGGGGATTTCATTTGTGAAGGAAGCTTTCGCAAACGTGCTTGTAACAGTGTAATGACTAGAAGGAGTGCTGCTTTTAGGAGGCACATGAATGCTAYTGCTGTTTATTCTTCTGCATTTTGAAAGCTTTCCACTTTCTAAAAGTTTATGATGATAGTGGTGGTGTCTGTAAATAGCATTAGCATTTTAATTTTTTATTGGAAAAGCTTTAAAAAGTCATACAACACATGTAGCCTCCATGCARTTCAGCTCTGGCTATATATTTTTGAGGTGATCCCTTTTTAAGTGAGTTTTGATTCTTGAATTTTTGTCTATGAGGTTGGTGCCTAACTGCGATTATTCTCCTCTTGGTATAGTGTAGTCAGTATGTCCTTAGTCACATGTACACATAATTTAACCCTAACACTGAGAAGTCCTGGTGTGTCATCAAGTAAGGACTGGCTTGCCCTTTAATTCCTAAACTTCGTGCAGTGCAGATTCTAAAATCCTAAAATTTGGATCTTCTCTCATTTGTTTGTGATAGCTTTTGCTACTTTTCTCCATCTCTTTAGTTGTTTTGATGGGTTTTTTGTTGTTGTTTGCTGGTTTTTGTTTGTTTGTTTTCTCTGGATACTCTCATCTCAGATTGCCATATCTCAATTTTCATTCCATCAAGTTAGTTTGCATGAACTCTCAGCCTAAAAAACAAGGTATTTGCTGTCTGATTTCATGGCTCTTCAGCCTTTGTGATATTTAGCTCTTTACTCATAAATCACTCTTTCTAAGCTTTTTCGTAACGAAAATGCTCTTCTTTCAACATGTTTTACTGTTTCAGTGACTTTCTGGTTCTGGGCATTGTACTACCAGACATATTCTTCCAACTGGGTTTATGCCTGAGCTGTCTAAAGCCACTGTCTTATTCCCTCCCTCAACTCCATTTTGTATAACTTGACATATCATATATAGGCAATTCTGACTGGTATTAAGCTGATTTTCAGGAAGGTTAAATTGTGAATGCCTGTCAAGTTTATTCTCCCTGTTAGTTCTGGTCCCTCCTATGTTAGCTTCTTTGCAGGTTGTATGTCTATATAAAGTATGCGTGTGGGATTTTTTTCCAAGCCTTATTGATCTTTATTTGGTTGTTGGCAGTGCTAACCTCCCTACAATACACTTGTATTTCCCAGTACTTCACTGTTTGATGGTGTTTCAATTTTGATTTTAATGATGTTTTCCTCATTTAAAAAATTCCCTAAAGAACACCAGATCTACCATGGCTGGAATAAAAGTGCAAGGGCATGATTAGATGTTCTCTTCTCTGTGACTGCTGGAAATTTGTGAAAGCGTAGCARAATGTGATACAGCCTAGGTGTTGCTGCCAAGAATTGTAGTGATTATATCCTGCTGAGCAGAAACACTATCTTCCCTAAAAGGCAAAGATGGAGCAGAGTAGAGCAGTAGATAGGTGGTGCTGAGATACAGATATCACAGGTTAGGAATTATTGTCTGTTTTTACAGACAATACAGAATTATAGTTTTGTTTTTACCTAGCTGGGAATGTGTTATATTGTGGAGGATTCAGCTTTTTAGCTGTTTTTCTAGTGCCTTTCAGCAAGGCACAGCCTGAGTGTATAAATGATTCCTTAAAAATTAGGGCCTTATTCCATGGTTGCAGCCTTCTGTTGCTTTTCCTGCATGAGAGCCAATAGCCCTGTCGTGTTTTGCCTGCAAAAGGATGACTGATCTTTCAAGACTGTCTAAATTATGGGAGCTGTTGTGGGCTGAAACACTTGGCCTGATACTAGGAAGAAGTCTGGATGGGGAGGAAGGGATGGGTAAATCCTTTTTTCCTTACCCAGGGTGGGGAGCAGTTACAGAGCTCATCAGTGACTGCTGCTCTGCCTGTCAGATCTAATCCTTTGCCCATCATACATGCCCCAAAAGCAAGAGGCATGTCTATGATTATAGTGCATTTGGTCTTGCTGGTGCCACATCCACCTCTTCTTTCTCCTGCATCGTCCAGTGATGTGGTGGGGCAAGTGCTGTGTCCCTGAGGCACAGCCTGAGGAGTCACTCGTATTTGTTTCCTCCACTGTCAGTCAAAAAAGGAATCCTCAGCTTCTGCTAACGTTGTTTGTGTTGATTCTTTGCCTTGGATTAACTGTGGATGCAAGAAATTCTCTTTCTGTTGAKTAATGCCTGTAAAATGAAGCGTGATTGCTACAGAGAGGAGTTTGTGATAGTGTAGGACAGTGCAACAGTTGTCCAGAAGGGATCACTCACTTAGCATAATTCTTGGTGGTCTGCTAGTTGTTTGTGATGAACTGTGAAAACTTTATAATTGTAGTATAGACAGCACTAAATTATTTAAACTGAAGCTTTTAAATCCATTGATTTTTTTTAATTAGCTATTATATTGACGTTTTGGAACTTCACCTTTACTTTGTGATATAGTAAATGACATAATTTGATGTGATACAGCACACTACACATGCAATGCYGTGCTACTCTCTGTGCTGAGACACTGAACTGCTTCAGGCAGAAACTATAGGCATGTTTGGAGAAGATAATTTTAATTAGCAAAATTAAAAACCCAGCCGTATTTGACCTAAGTTAGCTAAATGTTGTTACATTCTGTCCACAGAAAAATTGTTTTCCCACTGATAAGAAACATGAAACTATCAGTCAGCAATGTCTGTTCCAGCAGTATTTGCATATAGGCTGGTACAGCAAAGATTTCTTTTTTTTTTTTCCTCTAGCAGCTGACTTTGCCTCAGCAGTGGCTTGAACACTTGCCAAGCCCCTGTCACAAAACAAGCCAGTGAGGACCTTTGGATGTCACTGTGCAAAGGATACTGTTCTAACTGAACAGATGTTCTCAGGACAAGGCTGATACTCTCAGAAGAGGTGCCAGGTGACAAAAATAGTTGTATTTTGTAGGACAGATAGAAAAGAATGCTGTGTCTTTCAAGATGGTATTTTGTTTTGTAGTTGTGGAGGATTCAAGCTGAGGGTTTGGAGTTGTGGATGGCTTTCTAAATATGAGTCCTAGAAGTGTATCTTGCTCTCACTATTTGGTTTGATATCCTTAGGAGACAAGATACTCAAACGTAAGCACACTGCCTGTGTGTTACCACACTGTTCAAAGCAGCTAGAAAGCTGTTTGTAGTAGTCAACACCATGTGCTCATAAATGAGTGAAGTGTCTTGTTATTTTGGGAAGCGCTAAGAAGTATTTTTAGTATATTCTTTTTCTTTTTTTTAATTGCATGAAACATGATATCAGCATCRAACATTTTTGTTGCCGTTTTCATTTGTTCAGAGTGAAAAATTGAAGCACGCAATTACAATACAAAATAATATTTTATTTGTTGTTACRTATACAACATGTATATACTCCATAGAATTAGATATATTCCAAAGTTAAAGCATCTCACTGAGTCACCTAAGGAGGCCTTATGTATTAGATTTTACAAAAAACCAAACCCAACACTCTATTGTTAGCGTCTAATTCGCAAAATGTTATTTTGTTTTTAACTTTGCAAAACTCATTGAATTGCTTTTCAGCAGCCATAATATTTAATTGACATCTTGTGTAGTCACTTACTGTACCAAATTTGAAGAGTTTTTTCCAATTTTAGTGCAAACTATTAAGTTTCCAGGTGTGCTAGATGGAAGTAAGGGGYTTGCATTGAAGAATTCTCCTAGAGAAACCACTGGTGGCTTCCTGAATGTCTTCACTTAAGATAGGTTCATATTTAAATAGTTGTCCTTAATCTCTTCATTTTTATAGTTCAGTCTTAAAGACAAAATTAATCTTGCTCGATAAATTGATTTGGCTTTATAAAGCCATATATTTCCTGTTCATCATGTCAAACTCTTGTGGGCTTTCTTTTGAGTAGAGATGGAAATTCTGACTCTGAAAAGCAAAAGATCTAATCCTAGATCCAATAAGGACTGTTCTTTTCTTCTTTTTTGACTGTAGTGTARTGGTGTGGAGGTGGATGTAGAAAAGCATTCATCAGCACTGTACTGGGAAAAGCAAAGGAAAAAAATTCATGACACAAAGTCCAGTGATAGTTCCTGATGTTGTCACTCTATACTGCATGAGATGGCATGAGTCACTAAATTTCACTGAAATAARTTTGTGCTGGTGCTTCTTAATTCAGCCAGTCATGTGTATAACTAATACAGAAAAATATGTGACGATCGCAAGGTATTCTGTAAGCAGTGAAGATGACTTTGGAGTGATGTGGTCTGGATGGAGCAACCCAGGCAAAATAACTTTAGATTCCTTAAGCCGTAAAGATTCTACATATGTATTACTTACAGGAAGAATCATGACTTGGTATCTTTCCTGAGTTTTATTAGGTCACTGCCCAAACAAAAAAAAAAAATACTATATCACCAGTTTAGATTTTTTTAATTGGCATGCAGTATTTAATGTGTAGAACTGTTGATGTTTGTTTGGGTTTGGGGTTTTTTTTTAAGTTGTTCATAACTGATTTTACTATTGAAACTATGCCGTTTGTTAAGCAAAAGAAATATCCCCTGAAGCAGATAAATTGGACCTGGGGGGGAGTGGGGGGATGAGGTGGGGGTGTAAGAGTCTTGAAAGATTTTTAGAAATGGTAAGTCTTGTCTGGATTTAAGTTATAATTTGAAAGAGAAAATGTGTTTCTGCCCATTTAATCAGTGGGCGAGCTAGAGGTTGAACTGAACTAGACCGAATGGGARAAAATGCTTTTTAAAGTTACAGAAGAGCCGATAGTTGGGAGGAGGTGGTTCCTGACTTTAGCATATWGTGGTATTGGGGTTTAAGCAATTAATAGTTTCCGTTCAGTGTTACAATTCACAATGAAACTTTGACCAGAAGCATGGAGTGCTTGACAGTTGTTTAACTGATTTTAATTGTTGATTATATGTCTTGGTCTTAATACAGTTTGTTGTAATTTCAAATGAAATTTAAAACATTGTAGAGCAATACAATTAAAAAACAGCCTAAAGGCAACTTAATTTTTTTTTTTTAATAGACATATTTTCMCTTTTTTTTCTTTGGCTCATTTTCAAAAGTATAGAAAGACAACATATTCCGTGATGCCTTCCAGATAATAAAAAGAGAAATCTTTTTTCAGTGATTCATAAAACTTGTGAAGGATTAAATGATACCTCATGGCAGCTGATGTTGGGGATCCCTCAGTCTGATCACAGAAGCTCTGGTTTAAACCTTCTTTTATGTGAATTCCTGAAGCAAATATTTGTAATAAATTTGTAATAAATGCTTTCTTGATTAAATATCCCAGTTGGTTTCTTACTTTTCTTCCAAACCATGATTTTGTTGGTTCRTATTCAGTTCAGTTGTTGCCCTCAGTTTGTTGTGAGACACAGAGCCTGGCTTTGGTGAAAATGAATAGAAAGCCTCAAACCTGTTACTTGTGAAACTTTTATTTTCGGAAACAGTAACAATCTAGCCTGAATTATATTTCCATATTCTGTATTTTAAATGCAAACACGTCAAGGGAAAGTTCTCTTTCTCTCTATGCCAGCGTTACAGGYGGGAGTTGAACCAGTCAGTGGCAACTGTTACCTGCAGTTACCAGCAAGTCTGAAGTTACCAAGCCATATTGTTTGAGGTGCTGCAAGGATTGCAGCAGGATATGAACAGTTCGTGGTGTTCCTCTTAATGATGTAGTTAAATTCTAAATGAGCTTTTCATTCCAAACTGCTTTCAGAGCTAGGAATTGTGTAGTAGAGAAGTGATAAAATCAGTGACACTGGGCTGAAGTTTGTTTCAAGAAACTTGTTTATAAATCCAATTGTTTTATACAAAGTAAATCTGAATTAAACTGAAAAACTGTCCTTAGGTTTCTGAAAGAGCAAACCACTTTGTAAATGCCCTAATCTAGGACATTATTTACCTTTACTGTTTTGGAGGCTAATCCTACAATTATTTTATGCAGGTTTCACCTGGAACATCTCGTTCAAGTTACCCAGCTAGCAGCTATCAGGACTCCAGCAACTGGGAATCTCTAATGAAAATTAAAGAGGGGCTGCTAAGGCAGAAGGAGTTTGTGATTGATCGGTGAGTACCCTGCTCCTGCTGCGTTCATTAGATCAGATGAAGTAAAAGCTACAGTGTAAAAGCTGGGTTTCAGGAAAGCTGCTTGTTCAGTGGAGTTGTTTGGTTTCAGTCCAGCTGCTATTTATGCACAAGTATGTAGGAGCTAATCCTGCTAGGAGAGAAGACTGGCAGCTGGCTGAAAGTCTTACACAAAGTTGGAAATGTATTTAGGTGCTTTAATGCCTCTGGAGAGGAAAAGGGAAGGTAAGACCAACAGCCAGTTCTGCTGTCAGCTTCCCCTCTTAGCTTCTTACCACACTGCAGCTTTGTATCAGACATCTTTCTGCTTGTACAGGTCTTGGAAGTGACTTGCAAGATGAAAATTGGCCAGCTGCATTGGGCTGATTTTCTTTTCTGTGACAAGTACATTGCAATATATTTGAAGCCAGTTGATAAAGCTTTGAGAAACTGGCCTTTGCAGTAATATTCAGTGGTAAAATCCTATTCAAATCCTCACACAAATTGTTCAGATAAAAGAATATTAAATCCAGGATCTCTATGTCAATAAATACATAGCTTCTTATTAAAATTGCTGTCAATCTGAATGGGCCTTGACAGCAACTCACTGCTGTTAAGTTTCTAGTACCAGGAGAATTATGCTGGTGCAAGATCTGTTAATCCTCTATTGCAACAGAGCRAGGAATTGCAGTGGTTGAAGGTGTTTGTGTCCCTTAGCAGTCTGGCCAGTACCTCTGCTGGCATTTCAGCGATGAACGTTGGCATCGGCTTCCCCCGTTTGATGCAGGGTGTTTGTGTGTGTTTACCTGCTGCAAGGATGGGWCGCAGTTAGAAACTGAGGCATGGGCTCACCATCCACTCTGGCAGCTCTCCTGTGGAGGTGGTGATCTCCCACGGGGGTAAGCAGTTAAAATGGAAACATCCTTAGCTGTTCTTTACATCTGCTCTGTCAAAGCCTTTTGATCAGCTGCTTAAAGGCCGTCTAAATGACAGTGGTTTCTTTCAGGCTTGCTGTGTCAGTAGTAATGCTGTAGCTGCAAACCTGCAGCCCACCTTTTGGGGCCCAAGCTGTCAGCAGCCTTTGTGAGTGCGTTGCCCGTGATGGCTGGGGTGGTYTTTGGTGCCTCTGCTGAGCTTATCGTCCTCTGCACTCTACATGAAGGCTTGTTATACACTGGCAACTAAAAACGCAGTTTGTGTTGCTCTGCTCACGTTGGAAATGTCTTTGCAGTCAGGGGAGAAGTTTCTGAAGTGACAGTTTGYAACCTGGTTGCCTGCTAATGTTATTTCATACTGTCCATGTGGAGGAAGAAAAGCTATTTCTTGATATCCAGTGACGGTGTGCTGGGGGTTTTTTTGTACAAGTCATTACTTTTGTGTGACTTAATGATAGTGAATACAGTTCTTTCTGGATTTCTGACTAGAAGTCGGTTTAGATAATTTCATTCAGCTGAAAYGGCAAAACACAGTCTGGAAGCTATTGAAGTAGAAAAAAGACCACTTAGTGATGTTACATATTTAAATAGACACTTGGTGTTACAGTTAAGCATGTTGTAATTTGCAATAATGCAGAATAACAGTACGCCACAGAACAGGTTCTTTTTTGAATTTGTTTGAGCAAAATACTTGCCTGAATAGTTATTTTAGAATGAAATAAAAACATTTAAAATAGATGGTTTGTATTTTTAAGATTAGTACAAATCGATGCTGCATTTTWACAAAGTTTTTACAAAAGATTGTTTAATTATTTTTAAGAGGTAGTGCTTTCTATGACAAATAAAAATATTTTGTTGCACTCATGAAGAAAATGCTGCTGTGCAAAAACCTTGAAATAGAGCTGGACTAAAAAGCACTAGTGTTACATTTCTTATTAGATGGGGTGTTCATAAGACTTAAGTGTGAAAACTACCTTTCTTCCAGGCACAAAACAGCGTTAAGTGAAAATGTGATATTAGCTGTATTTAGCACATGGGGATACAAGGCCTTTTTGCACTGAGCCTCAAAATGATCTTTGGGAGTAGACCTAAGTCTTTCAGCTCTTAGTCTTCCTGAGTTTAGTTTAAGCTTCTTTTCAGAGTTTGAATTTATTTGTGAATAGTGACCTAAAATAAAAATATGAAGTTTACTAAAGTGTAGTTAATTCAAGATGRTGGTAGTTAAATTATAGAATTTATGTTTTGAGGAAATGAAGGAGGAATTAATTTGTTCACTGAGGTTAGGTAGTAGGTGTTTGCTGAGAGGGCTCTTTGTACCTGTAGTTTTCATGGAGTTTTGAAAGGTGTAGTTGCCTTAAGTCATGTCTTATGCTGAATTTACAAACTGGTTGTTGAGGGGACAGAAGCTCGGGAGAGATGGGTTAACCTCTTGATGCCTGGTAGCCAGAGGAGCAGGACAGAAGCTGGCATGGTGCTCCAAACCCAGCTGTTTGCTGCTGGCAAGTACGAGGAACAGCTGGGTGAAAAGACTGCACAGTGGTAACACCCTCCTTTTGCCCTTGTCACCAGCCTCCCTTTCACCCACAGGGTCATTATCCATTTTTTTTTTAAGGTTAAACGTGTTGGGAATTGTACTGGCATCCCACTTGTCTAGGAAGTGGAGATTAACAGATTAACATCACACACCTTGCTTTGCATAGCGGAGTTTAAATCTGTTGMTAAGTGCCAAATGGATACTCTGTAAAGGGTAGTATCTTTTAGCTGTTCTACCTTCATCTTGTTAAAAGAGGGAGGAAGMGCAGGAGAAGGAAAGTGAAACATGCTGCCTGCTTCCCTTCTTTCCACACAAAGATAAAAAGGCAAAAAAATTTCGTCCCTTCTGGATTAGATTATTAAATTTCTTTGGTTTGCATTGGAAATCTAACAGGAATAGTTGCAAGTAAGTTTCCAATAGTTATAAAAACAATTGAAGGAATAATGCTTAATAGTGTAAATCATATTTGGATACTTCGGTATGTCACTGGAATTCAAGTATTTTTAAATTTTTAAAAACCCGAACAGCCACTTGTGCTTGTGAATRGAACAAGTAGCTTGATTTTTTTAATCTGTAGAGTGTTGAACAGCAGATTTACTAATAGATAAATCAAAATTTATTTGATTTGTGTAGTCTGTTCAGCATAATAAAGGCATTTATTTAAGTAGTACACAGTAGCATAAGTGAGTGGGTTTAAAAGTGGTTTTGGTTTGCTTTTTAAAACTACTCTACGAGTCACGGCTAATTTAATCAATAAAAACCTGAAATGGTTTTTAACTCTGCCCTTAAAAAAATGAGGGGGAGACTACTTTTAGAAGTGAAAACTTGGTGTTAGGAAGCAAGCCTGCCCAGTGTGTGTGTGCCAGAACACAGTGGCACTTGTTTTCTCCACGTAAGAACTGTTGGTACAGGCCATGAATGAGGACTTAAGGATTTAGTCTGTAAGAGAAWATCTGCTGCTGTAACACTCATTACTATAATGTCTGTCACCTTCTGTACAAAATAATTGGATTATATCATTGCCTTACTTCTCTGGCACCTTAGGATGTAACACTACATTGTATTTAGCACCAGAGGGAGCCAGCAGTGTTTGTATTGGTTTAGAAAATTACAGCATCACATTTGAATTCTTTATGTTGCCCCTCTGTTCAGCACATTAACACCGCTGAAATTACACTGTTTGGTACAATGCTGAATGTCTCTTGAGACTGGCCTCCCACTGTAGATSTCTCTAGTGTGGTCCTGGCAGTGTTTGTGCATGCACTGGGTACATGATTAAATGCCAGATATCTGGACATATGACATAAACTGCTGAGAATAACATTATGCGTGCAGTGTTCTCATAAGGGCGCTTGAACAGCTGTCTAAGAAAAGATAGATATAGAAATACAATTTTAAGGAATAGCTGTTATTCCTCAGAGCATAATGATATATACATTCTTAGAACAGTTGCTAAATTATTAATTTTTTGATCCATATCTGAATTAGGATTAGATGTTTTCACTGGGACAAGAGAATTAGATTTTCTTTGCCTTGTATCAAATTGTCCTGACTTCAGTAGTTGATGTCAAACTTTATGTGCTTTGATAGTGYTCATTTTAATGCTAGTGTAAAACTGTAATTTTTTTAATTTGGACTGGCTTGTTAAGACCTGGSCATTAGCATAACCACTTGAGTGATAATTTGATGTCATTATTGAGGAGACTGAAGCTTTATACCGCCCAGGTGGTGAGTGCATGTGTGCATGTGTAATGGAGTCCTGTGCAGGGAGTGGGGCTGTGAGGAACCTTCTTGGAGTGCTTTGTTGTATGAAGTACACTTTTCTTCCAAGAAAAGCTTGAAAAAGATGCTTTCATCTTTTTCCAATACCACCAATCACCCAGGTAACTTGTGGATGAGGCTTCTGTATATTTTGAGCTGGTAAACTTTCAGGAAGGTTTTGTTACAGACTAATTATTTTAGCTGTTTTAAAAGGTCGCTTTTTCAGAGGTGAATGCTGGTAACATTGATGAAATTAGTTTTCATATAATAACCTAAATCTTGGCAATAATGAGAGGATGTAGGGCTAGAAAGGACCTGTTTAATCTGTCTGCCAGGCCCTAGGGAGGACAAGCTGTAGTGCTGTGACTAGATGCCTACAGTGTTGRTATCTGCAATACCAGATGTTCGACAACCTTTCTGGGTTGTGCAGTTTGGTATTTGGATTATTTAGCTCAAACGTTAGAAAATTTTTCATAATATGAATTAGTCTCTCCTACTAGGTTATATTTTCTGTGCATCAGGTAGCTTTTGTTATTCTTTGAGATCTCTCCAGCTGATGAGCACATCTTCCCAGAAGTGTCCAAACTGGCCATTGAGGCCTCCCTCTGTCTGAGAGCTCATCTCTCACAGGTTGTGTGGTGTTTGCTTTTTGATGCACAACATTGTGTAGTTTTGATCAGCTGCAGTCCCAGATGGTGAAACTGGTGCTAAACCATTTAATATTCTGTAGATTTAAATATTTTTAGGAAGTTCTAGTATTTGGCAGAACTGAGAACAGCAGGGGAGSTACAAGAGTTGCTCTGTATTTGTCCTGTCAGGAGACTGCAGAAGTTGAAAACCTTCCACCGTGGGAGGGAGGGTGCAGTCCTCTCTCTGAAGGACATTTGTGTCTGTGTCCCCCTCATGCCTCACCCACTTCATTAAGTAGCCCGAGGCTTTTGAGAAAACAGAGTTRCTGTGCTCTTGCCTTCCTTGCTTCAGCACTAGCTTACCTACTGTGGGTCAGGCAAGCATTTCAAACTTTCTGCAAATCAGAAAAATCATTCAAAAAACCCACAAAAAAACCAATCCATCCAGATCAGAGGTCATGTCTTGACTCCCAAAAGTATTGTTTCCATCTTTTCTTTGAGGTAAGTTCTGCTGTGACTGGTAGAAAGGTTCACTTGGAACTGCAGGCGCTTAATTTCACAAAAAAAGCAGACTTTATTGCATAGGAAATTTGAGATCATATTTTCTCCCGAGCTTTGCTGATGTTGGAGTTCTTTGGCATTATCTTCTGAATTCCGGAAAATGTATTCACATTGTTTTTAGGACTTTGTGTACTAAGGATCTCTTTCCCTAGCAGTACTCTGCACGTTTGGACTTGTGGTGCCAAGAGATCGTGCCTCTAAAACAAAGGGATATAAAAAATTGTGTCCAACTTCTTACAGAGTTGCTGCAAAACAAAGCAGCATACTTCCAGCTGCAGTACGAAATAAATTATATCTRTAATACAGAGGAATCCATGTTGTATTTTACTTTGCATCCTGATTCTGCAGAAATCTGCTCAGAAATTTTCACATAAAGCAGCAACTTCTCATTAACTCATGGCTTTTCAAGGTAAGTATCAATTGTCATTTAATTTCCTATGAAGTTGCTAATGTTCCTTCCGTGGTGGKGGAAGCTCTATTTTAAAGTCCCTAAAATGTTTGAAGATTCTGTATCTTGACTTGTGGTGTGAGACTTAGATTTATGCCAATTTAAAAATTAAAGTTAGGAAGAATAACTTAAAAGTTGAGGAGAGGAAATGCTGCTGTGCAGATGAGGGTTTCTAAAGGCTCTTTTGTTTTAGAGTAAGTAAGGGGTAAGATGGGCTTATGGAGAGCARGTGAGTTGGTCCCAGATTCAAGAAATGTGGTTTATTTCCAGACAAATGCATGTGTGAGTCTCTATATAAGCAAATGTCCACACTTGTCCTGTGTGTATGTGAGAAAATTATGTGAATGTCAGATATGTCGTACAAATATTTTTGAGACTTAAGGAGAAGCAATTTGTATATTAAGCGGTTTATTATTGCTGGTCTCTGAAGACAGTCCAGGCTTGAGCACATTGAGCTGAGTGCTGTTCTCTGCTATCCCACATCCTTTGTGCTGACTTGAGTTTTGAAAGGGGATTGTTTGAGCTAAAGGACAGAACTGCAATTGAACCAAAATAGAGACCTCCTGCTCTCCCCATTGATACTTCATTGTTACRGCTCTAACTTTCTTTTTGCTCATTTCAATGGACTCAGTTAGGGTCAAATAGCACCAGGAGTTTTCCTCTGAATTTCAGACAGCTTTGTAAGTAGAGTCACAGGATGGGGGGATTACGAATGGAAGTATCTGTGGCAGGCAGAAAGACAGATACAGAATAYGACTTTCCTTGAATGGCAAGACAATAATTACACAGAATCAGCATCTTGGATAACGTAGTCTCTAGTGTTAACATTTCATGTAGGGGTGGTTGTTGGTAATTCCGGGAAAGGCGAGAGAATGGTGCAATCTGCCATGACAGGTTTTTAATTTTTCCTTCCTAACAAAATATCATTGTTCCGAAGTAGTGAAACATGACTGAAGCCTTGAAATTTTGTTTACAAAAATAAAGACTGTTCGAGCTAATAGAAGAAAAGGGTGCAAAATGTGTGTTTACAAGACCTGGAAGTAAGCCAAAGTCATTACTTTGTGAAGATAGTAAGGTTTTCTGTAAATAATCTAGCTAGAATGTAAGTAACTAACATGTGGGAACTGGGACAAMAGAGCTGGTGTAGGAGACCATAGAGCAGCACATGGCCACCACTTGAGTCGTATGTTGGATAACCTGTCACTTCTKCTGAGCTCCCTCAGAAAGAATCTACTTGGGAGCAGCACAGGGAGGATTTGATCTCAGGTTATTTATAAATTATGGCTGGAGCTTCAAAAAAAATGTGGTGAAAAGGCATAGTCCAGGGTATCAGTGAAATTTAAAAAAATAAATAAATAAAAAAGCTAAAAATATAGCAAGCAGGTAGCTTCTGAATAAAAAGAAAAAAAACCCTTTAAATTGTTATACCTGAAGAAAAAGACGTCTTCAGTGCAGAACTCTACTGTGGGTAACTGCGACAGTCTTCTGTGTACCAGGCAGTCTTTTCCTACCTCAAGAGGAGTTTAGATTCTCTTTTTGTCTGTTTGTTTCTGCACTGCTACCCCCAGTTTCTGGAGACAATATTACACCTTGAGGGACAGCTGGAAAGATTTGTGCCAGMAGTGTTTGTGTAACAATGTTATAAGTGTCATGTTTGTATTAATTGATTGGATAGAATAGGTAAAGTTTATATATCTTTTAATGCCATTTCCTTCTGGAAGATCAGCTTAAATAAGGAACACTAAAATGTCCTTTCCAAAAGGATGTTTTTTATTCCTGCCTTTTGTGACTTCTTTTTTTAAATTTTGTTTTTCTTTTTAAACAAACTTCTCAGCTCTGAGTCCTTTTGGTTGGTTGATGACCTTAGATCCAGGATATTGCTTTCTCTCCTCTTCTACTTTGGTCTGAGTGTAAGGGGAAGGGATGTGTCAAGACAAACACTTAAAACGAAATAGTGTTTTTTCTCTTTGGACAAAGGAGCTGAATGAAACCATGTGAGAAGTGCCGTGACACTCTCATAATACGTCAGTAACCCTTCCTTTGCTACCAACACAGAATCCCTCACTCATGGGGAAAAAAAAATAGGGAGATTGTGAAGGTGAGTAGTTTCCATGSTACCTAGGTACAGTACTTTCACTGAACCTCGTTGTGTGAGCTGGGGTCTGGTTTTTGTGCAAAGAAGTCTCAAGGCTGGACTCCTGTCAGAAGCCCCCCATGCCCTGAGCTCAGGCCACAGCCTGTGCCCGGTTGTACTCAGATGGCTTCTGGAAGCAGTAAAGGTTGAGGAGCGCGACAGAAACTTGAAAGCACCTAAATGTTAAAGGCTGATTGTATTTGGTTTTGTTTTTTTAAAGTGCTGGGATGATTGGTTGGTAATAGGGAGGCTTCTGGGGACAATGTTCCCACTGTAACAGGCAACCTGTGGTTTTGGGAGAAATTCAACTTTCTAAACTCCCTGTAAATAGAGCTCAGAGTCTCTGGTTATGCAGCAAAATGTTTGTTTCTGGGTGCCATGAGGTTAATGTTGTTTTCAGAGAGGCAGTTATGTGAAGAAGGTGTGGAATCTACACAACCTTAAAACACTTCTACAGTGGGTTTTGTYGGCAAGGTTTTATAATGATGGAGAATTTCATGCTTTGCGGAGTGAAAAGAAGCAAGCTAGTTAAACTCTGTGCTCTGTCTCATCTCGGATTAACTTGTCTCACCTTTATTCCAGCAGGGATTTGGTAGGGTAGGGAAAGGATTATGAAAGGAAATATGGTAATGTAGTTCARCCTACACTGGGAGTTCAAAAATATTTCAAAACATTTACTCCAGGCTGAAGTGTTCAGTTCAGGCTATTGAAATCCTGCCTGGGAAGGAAGGCACTGCTAAGTTACAATCAGCCATAAACAGAAAATCATACAGTCRTTTCCAGAGGTATGTGACAAGTGGATAAATAATTATAAAACACATGGGGCAACGAAATTTTATTAGATCGGTCTAGTAAGTAATAAGGTGATAAAAAATGAAAATTTGCTTCAGTTTATAGGTTTGGATAACTCATACTAAATAATTTTGGTCTCTGTGACCAGGCATGCAGAGAAGTCATCAAGGCTTTATATTTTCTCAAATGATTATACAATCTCTTGGTCTTATATAAGGTCTGTTACAAGTTAAGAGCATATATTTTTACTTAATGTTCAAATCTGCTTCTTACAAAATAAGTTGGAAGCTTTTTGTTTGTAGTGCCATCTTACAGATGACAACCAGAATTGTACACGGTCTTTTGGTGCTGCATACTCCTTTTGTATTTGTACAAGCTTGTTCCATCTGGATAGTAAAGGGAAGAGGAAAGCCTAAAAATCACCTGTGCTGATACAAAATATTTCAGGACTTGCTATGGAATCACGTAAATACATTCAGTTGCTCTCTTCTTGTGTATCACGTTGAATGAATTGTTCTGAGGTACTACCAAAGGGCAACTTATATATACTGGTTTTCCATTCATTGCTGTTCTTTATAGAAACAAAAATAGGGAAACATAAAAAAAAAGATGTTCTGAAGGCATGCATCATGTCTTCTTTAGCACATCTAGCTGAGAAAAGTGTAACTTTTACTATATTCAATATTTTTCAAATATGAAATTCCTCTTGTAAATCAAATAATTGGGGTACTGTTGGCCAATGACTAGCTAAAAGAATGTGAGTAGCTAAAATAGTCCCTTTAACTGGGTTTTGGCATCCTATTAAAATTTGCAGTTGCCATCTTTTCAACTAACACATATTTCATGTTAGTTTATAGATTGTATAATGCATATTTTGTATACACATGCTAATTTTCAATATGCTCTTCCTAAACACAACCCTTCCCAATCTTAAAAAAAGCAACAGATTTTGATGTTTTTCTGTACTTTGCATGATTTGGTTTTCCAGTGTGTGCACAGGCAGTCTTTCCCCTTGAAGTTAACCTGTATTTGCTGTTTATCTCCTCTTAAGATTGGGTTTAGTCATCTGGGTTCAGCATCATTATTTCCAGAAAAGCCAGTCATACTGCATGCTTAGAAGTGAAACTGCATACAAAAATGTCATGCTTGCATGCAAATATATCCTAGGACAAAAAGGAAGGAAAAATGAAAATTAATGGAGTGCACAAAGTTGGTTTTAAGTTTATTGAGAAGGTCTTTGTGTTTTTCTGGTGGATGCTGACAACTCCATTCTGGGGTCAGGTATTGGGGTGCCTGTTGCTCTGTGKAGAGTTACCACACACCTCGCGGGGCTGTGACTTGGGCTGGGGCAGAGACCTGGCAGGTATTTGCCCTGCAGTCCTGCTAGTTCAAATGCAGTCATGATTTAAACAGTGATGTCATTTGTGGTATAATTAAATAATGATACAATGGTGATACTGTTTCTGCTATACACCGGCCAAGCAGTTGTTGCAAGGTACTCATTTAGCAACAGTGCAGTATTTTACCCTGGGGTAGGGTACATCTTAGGTAAAGCAGTTGACTGAGAAAGTCTTAAGCAAAGCAAAAAGCAAGACCTTGCAGGAGAGCTGTGCTGACTACCTTATATAATRGCCTTTTCTTAAGCTTTTTCTGTTCCCTTTGATTTGTAAATCTCTTCAACTTTTGCCAAAAGTCAGCTCTGGTAAAGAGAGGGGCTGAGCAGAAGTCCAAGTGAAATGAAGGTGCCAGTTTGGTTTAGTTTTGTTCTGCTTTCTGCATACTTTTCCCTGCTTATACTTCTGGCCCTAACAGCAAACAGCAACAGAAGTCTCCTTCAACCCACACAAAATTGAGAGTTTTCAAATTGTGTTTCTACAGYTGCAGTCTGGCTGCAATGGGGAAAAGCTCACAGCTAATGTAGATCCAGGATAGCTGAATACCATTGTTACTGTATTCTTCAGTATATGTCTTAAGATCCATGTTTTTCTAATCTCTATTCCATTCCCTTTTTTTTCCCCCAAATTAAATTTGTGTATTACAGGCAAAATCAGCAGATTAACAATTTACATCAGAAGATAAGGGAGAATGAAATACGAGCTCAACATGCAAGACTGAGCCATCTTGTGAACTGCGAAGAACCTTATATGACTAACTTACAGGTAGGATGAATATTTTTTCTTTCATCAAAGCTTTCCATTGGCCAGTAACTGGCACTGAAAGCATGTTCACAATTTTCTGGAGGTCAAAGTACAGAACTTTTGTGATTATTRATGGCTGTGTAATTGCATAGCTGTGAATTGTATGGAGAATATCCTCTAAATGTTGTAATTTACCTTATATTTGCCAAAATCTCAAGTTCTGTTAAAATTTTCAGCATACTTGATTGGAAGTCTGATAAAAATGAGTCAACAATRAGGGATTGTGACACTGTCAGAGTAAGGGTTTAACAGCATGCACGTATCACAGTCCTACAGGGAGGTAATAGGAGAGAAAACAATTTGATAGGAGAGTATCTGAAAATAACTAATGAACTTTTCTGAAGAGGAGGAGGTACTGCCCAAAGGATGGTTAGATTTTGTGGATAGAATAGATGGAGGAGATGTGAGAAGGCAACAGACTGGTGGAATAACTTTTGACAAGATACCTAGAAAGGGTATGGATTAGTACTCCTAGGGAACACTTAGTCCGAAAGGGAATGTTTGGTGGTATTTTGAGTATACTCATCCTGGTTTTCATCTAACTAGCACAGGTATCAAGATAGTGTAAGGATGAGATAGCAAAGGTTAACCAAGAAATACAGATCAGTTTGAGGACTGTGGCTGCTTATAGCACCCAAATTCTGTCTCCAGGCCTTGGCATATCTAAAAGGCGATGCAGCAAGAGAGTGTTAAAGGCAGATATGCAAAAGAATAGCTTTTCTGTCCCTCTTTTATTATGTTATCTTTTTCTGTCACAAACACTGCAGTAGGATCTCTGCTAGGGTACATCAGGGTGACAGTATTTATGTACTTGGAATAACACAGCTGTATGTCAGGTGAGAATGTGGTTTGTATGACAGCAGGGAAATTCAAGTGGAGCCTCAGTGTGAAGTTAGATATACAGAGGTTTTTTCAGCCATCTAGGAATGTGGCTTTTGATGCTTCCAGATCTTCTTTTGCAAAATGCTTTAAAATCTGTCTAGATTAAGAAATTCTTTGAGGGGGAGGAGGGAAGATGCAAACAAAAAAACCAGCCAAACCAACAAACTAAAGAAACAATATTGCAGAAACTGAAATTTTACTGCACATGTCTTAGTATATCATATTATGCATCAAATAAAGGAGCAGGTGCATTCCTCTTTCATAATTTAAAGAAATGTGAAAATTTATAATGTATTTGGGTTTCTACTTGATTTGTATGCCTTCTGTAAGATGCATTTATAAAAGCAAATCTAGTTTAATGAAGGTTTTCATCTCTTCRTGCTTTGCTGCAGGTATATCACTAGTTAAAGTAATTATACAGACAGTATTTTTAAAGATAACCAATTTATGTTATTAAAAGAATCTTGAAATTGAAAACCTAATGGAATGCATCTCCTTTGTCATCCCACATGCAGCTGACTTCCATTTTGTGTTTGTTTCTGGACAAACAGTGGAGRTAGAAGTTTTGGTATACAGAACAGAAGATAGGAGACCTGCCTTCTGATTTTAGCTCTAGTCTCAGGCTTCCCCTTGCACCATTCTCACCCCAGGTCTGATAGCTCTAAGGTTTGACTAGTACTAGTGTTCTGCTTTAAAAGGGCCTAGAGATTGGAGYATCTCTTACTTCAGTATATTCATAGCCATTTAATACCATTTTTCTTCCCAGGAGATGGTATGATAATGCAGTGGCAGTGATTTGTTTTGAAAATGCTTTTTATTTGCATTTATAGGGGATTTATTTTGGGAGAAAAATCACATCMCTCCCATAAATTTGAGGGGGAAAGTGGCTGCACAATGTTCTTAGGCATTTGTTATGAATGTAAAGGTGTCCAGCTTCTTTGTCTTTCAGCTCCAGATTCCTGAAATACATGCTGTTGCTACATAYTTTAATGTTTGAAAAATCAAACCCCACCCTTCCTGACAGTTAAAAAAAAAAAGCGGGACTGTTTCCAGCTCTGCAGTTYAAGTGTACCATGGTGTGTGTGTTCATTTGTATGATTATTTTATTTCTTTTCATAAGCARCCACAGTATGAGAGCACACCACTGCAACCTCACATTTCAGAAAGATCAGCATCCCACCTCGAGGAGCTTGAGCGAAAGATTGCAGCAGCTGAAAATAAGGAATTACAACTCAGTGAAATTGTAAAACAACTTTCAAACAAATCTAGTGAGGAGAAAAAGAAGATGGAGGAGAAAGTAAGTGTGTCTTTCCTGTTCCACATTTTCTTTTGTCACTGTTACAGCAGCATGTGTTTTGTTTGCTAGAAAGCAACTTGGTATGTGGGTGTCCAAGCTATTTTCAAAAGGTAGCTAAAGTATCTGTGATAGAAAACTTGAAGTGAATGATTTCAGGTGTTGGTAATGGATAAATCTGAACTTGTAGAGAATACATCCTAAAAAGGGATACTAGATAAAATGGTAATCATGATAACACTAACCAAGTATCAGTTAAACTTTGAAAAAAAAAATAGCTGCTCAGCTCTAAGACTTCTTGTTGCTTGAAGTGTTTATTACAGTAAATAAAGTATCATTTAAAAACACAGATTGTGAAAATGAAATCCTTATTTTTAGCATGGTTTGTAAATGTGGGCATCATGCTTTGAGATGTACTTAAGAGCCTGTAGGTGCCTACTCAGCAGCATTGATTCTCTTGTAGCTTTCTTAGGATGTGCAGTGGACTTTAGTCTGAGACAAAGACAGCTGYGTTCTTGGAACTGTTTTGGCACATGATTTCTTTGCAGACTGAAGCAATTCCCAGAGGTAGTTTTGAATGAACTCACAGCCTTCCTTTAATGCAAGCAGGAATGTGCCATTGACCAAGGGCTTCCTAATTAATGTTTTAGGGATGCATTGTCACTGTTACCTTTTCTGCTTTAATTACTGGGCTTAGATTTTTATTAATGCTGGTTCAAGGAATAGGAGCAATATGATACTGTGAAGTGTCAGGTAGGAAGACAAAGAATGCATAATTCATCTCAAATTCTGCCTTACCATTTCCTATGAACCCTGCAGTATGCTTTTCACTAAGGCAGGAAGGGCAGAAACTGGATATTGCTGCTTCCTCCTTTCTGAGCTTTTACTGCCTGGGTTCCTCACTGTGTAGGAAGTGGCAGGTGGTGGCAGTGGTGAGGACCTGTGCAGCAGTGCTTGTGTCACCAGGATGGTCTGTAGRTTGGGCCCTGATTCAGTGCACAGTCCTGATGTGCCCCTTAACACCCGTCCAGTCTGTGCACTGAACAAAAAGCTCTCAYGGAGAGAGAGGGCAGGGACGGACAGTGAAAAATACTATTTTTTCCTGCCTTTCTTTCCACTTTTTTGATCTAGGTAATAACACAAAGTAAGTACCAGGAACGTGAACAAAGGTAACATAAAAAAATCTTTTCCAGGCTGATGGACAATTAAGGTGCCTGTAGAAAAGATGTTTAAGAAAGCAGCTATTCTGTTCTGATGTCCTCTGATGTGATTGTCAGACTGCATCAAAGTCAGGGTTTTGGCTTCCATTCTTGGTAGGTTAAGCTCTTGCTTGTCATGTTTTAAGTTGTTTTCCTAATCCGGAGGAAGAGTATGAACTAAAGTATTTCCTGATCATTTGTTGCATATGAACATCTCCAAGGGTGAAAAAATTAACAGTGTTTTAAGTGTCAAATTGTTTGTGTTTTCAGTTCAGAAGGCACATGGATTGTTCTGTGCAGAGGTGAAGCACAGTTTGAGGTCACATGTGGGCTTATGACTTGAAGCTGCTGGGATTAACCATTTTTAGTTTTGTTTTCTGTACTTAGCTAACGCCTGTTAACTTGGAGAGTTAACAGCCTCTGCTTCCAAAGCAGGTTTATTTTTTTACTGTTACTGTAAAACAGGTACTCTTTCTTTCTTCTAGCTTAAAACTAGAGACCGATATATTAATAGCCTGAAAAAGAAATGCCAGAAAGAGTCTGAGCAAAACAAAGAAAAACAAAGACGAATTGAAACCTTAGAAAAATACCTGGCTGACCTACCAACGCTGGATGACATAGAAGGGCAGACTAAACAGGTAAGGTAAACAGAGTTCGGTTTACATTTTAAAAGTGTTACTGAGCTCCCTAATATCTGTTGTCAAGTCTTGCACTGTTTCAACATCATTTTTTTAATTTTTTTCACCCATCTGTTTAGGAAGAGAAGTATTTCAGTGTTTTAGAAAGCACTGTAGGTATTGGGATTTCTCACAGTCAGATTAGCAAAACGGGTGTGAAACTATGCAGCAGGTGACTGCACAGCTGTGGTCTGCCACAAGGCCTTCTGCTGGTGTGGCATCACGTCTGACTAATGTAACCTGTCTTAGCTGCAAATTCTAGAAGAGAAGAACAAGGAACTTCAAGAAACTATGGCTGAGTTGGAAAAGAAGCTCGGAGAGGCCCGGTCGCAGTGCAGAGAGARAGAATCACAGCTGGCGTCTCAGAAGAAAAAAGAAAAAGAGCTGGTCACAACAGTTCAGAGGTATGAGCAGCGGCTCAGGCTGTGCCCTGGAATGGCTGTGCTTCCCCACCTCATGTCAAGACCTAATGTTATTTGCAATCTTAATCTATTRCAATGCTAATGATGTTTCATGGCAAGGGTTTTATTTGTGGCAAGTTCTAATTAATACCACAGAGAAGAGTCTGCCTGGGACACTCTTGGCTATATGTCTTTAMGGATGTGGGACACTCCGGCAATGGCATCATAGCCTGCTGGCAGATAGAGGATGGATTAAACTTGTGTGGCAAAGGGGCATTGTATACAAGCTGTCAGCAGGACTGTTTGATAACTGATCCTGTCATGAGCTGTGGAAAAACTCCCTGGATGTTGGCTGATGGGTATATCAGGGAAGGGTCAAAGATTTCAAGAGATTCCAGCTGTTTCCTATCTTTTCATCGAGGGTGCAGGTATCTTCAAGGAGATTTAGCTGTAGCTAATATGTTGTCATTGAACTTGCATAAGTATGAAAAAACAAATGGGACAGATATCCAAGAATATCCAGGTAAGACATGGAGACTTTGTTACTATGTTACATTTTAGATCAGGGGAGCTACTTAAACACTTATCTTTTTTTTAGAAAAAGGGAAGAGGGAAGCAGGGGAGAATCACTTTTAAGTTTCTGTGGATGTTCCTGCAGTTCACTATCCCTTCACTGGGTAAAGGTGCATGCCACAGGAGTCTGAAAGGTTTCCATGATGAAAGGCGAGCTGACTGGGACACCTTGCCAGCCAAATTGTTGACACATTGTTTCCATCTTACCAATGGAAGGCCTTCGTGCTCTCATAATTTAGAGGGAGATCATTCTGTCTTTTCTGAAAGCCTAGAAATAGTTGGGATGACCTCTCATTTCTAAATTAAACAGCAAGATTAGCACTAATAAAATGTATTTCCTTTCTGAGAGAAGGTGGACAGACAAAGGCTATAGCTACCCCTAGGGGCTTGGGTTGAGCAACAGAGGGTCTGAAGGCCATGCCTTCCTGTGGGAGCAGCTGGCACGAATGGCTTTGTGCTCCCCCTAACAAGTCACAGAGGGTGTGAAGGATGGGCCACCAGCACTGGACACAGCCTCTGGTCCTGGACTGCACTTTGAGTTGTACATGCCCCAGTGAGACAACCTGATTTTAAAGCTCCCGAAGCTTTGAAGGTTCACAGATGTCTCTGATCTATGCTGGAGCTGGCTTTGCCTCCCACAGTAGCACAGAGCATCTGTGRGCACCACAAAGCTTTTCTTTGCTCCTCTCTGCCCTCTCTCCGTACACATTACYGCTGGAGCTGTGCCTTTTGGGAGACCCAGCACAGAACATGGCCCATAAAACCTGCATTCATCTGCATGAATGTCCTTGTCARTTCCATGGCAACTTGAGTAGTTTRGAATTTTTGCATCATTCATGCACTGTTGGTGCATGAATTATATGCTCCATCACAAGGCTGGATTCTGCCAAGTACAGTTTTACAGTTCTGGTTGGAAGATGGTACAACTTCCTAATTTTTTCTTAGAACACAGAACTCTCTGGTTTCTATTAGCCCACTTAATCTTTCTTTCTTGTTGAATGGCAGTTTACAACAGAAAGTAGAAAAATGCCTGGAAGATGGTATTCGGCTTCCTATGTTGGACACAAAACAACTTCAGAGTGAGAATGAATGTCTCAAAGAGAAGAATGAGAAAGCCAGTAAGGTTAGTCTGCAAATAACCTGCTGGTGGCATCTTTGACCTTAAGTCCTGCACTTCTTTTTTTTTAACTTTAGAAATAAATATCTTACTAAAGAATTACATATTTGTTGGTAATTCAGATGACTTTTCAAGACCTGTCTGTTTCTGTTTAGTACATTTATTTTGCCTGAATTTTTTGTTCTGTCAGAGTTGAACTCTCGTCATTTGTGTTTTTAAAGATGCTATTTAAAATCTATATCTACACACCTGTAAGCTGATTTTTAGGCAAGGATCTGAAGAGATTCAAGCCTTCTAAATTGCTCAAATTTATATTCTAGGTCATAGACAATCAACAAAATCAGATAACTGGACTGATTTTGGACATGCAGGTAAGGAAGAGTGTATATTCTGTTGTTTACTGTGTACATTTTTAGTTCATAAGAATAACATCACTGAAGTTGAATTTTATTCTTTTATCTTTCTGAATAGGAGTCAAAGGGAGACATGCCAAAAGCTTAATCTTAYGGACTGTCATTGACCTGTGTTATCTTGCAGGCTCATAATGTTGTAGTTATGTTTCCATGGTTTAGCACGTCACTGGTACTCACCAAAAAGTGAAAAAGTGTGGCTATGTAGCATCCTCATTCTGCTGGTCTAGTGGATCATCCAAAGTACAAAAGTGATGTTGCTTAGAGACTTCATTGTTCAGTTTGTTAGAAGAGACAGGTGCCTTCCTAAAACATCCCACTTCACATTTGACATAATTTAAGCAAGCTTGGTGGATCTTGTGCACCTAGCTTGGAGCCAAGGATTTTTCAAGATAGCAGAGGTTGTCAGCTAGGAGTCAGCTGCAGCTCTGTGGATATGATTAACAGTGTTGAAAGTTACTCAGTGACCAGTGTTTGTTGTGGAGAAAAGGAAACATTATATAGCTTTTAGGGAGGAAGGTATTACTTGCCATAGAAAAAGCTGAGCATTTAAAAAGACCCAAACATCTGTTTTCAGCAAATACTGAAGCCAAATTCTAGTTTCTGTATTCCTATTCTGGAATGTCGTTTGTCTGTTAAAAGTTGTCTTCCACCAGTAAATTGCTTTCTTTCTCTACCATGGTAAATAGGAGGCCTGATTCCTGTTAACAACCATATATTTGTTTGATTAGATTGCAGTGTATTAAATGTATCTGTAGAGAAGCAGTAGGAGAATTTAAGTTGCAACATGACATATGTATGTTCACTGAAAAGCAAATTGAATTATTGAAGCTTCTCAAGGTTTGAAGAAGACTAATTTTATCAAACTGAGATGTTTGCGTAGAGCAGACTGGTATATGCAAAAATTGTGACACGGGCAAATGTTGTTTTGGGTGTTACATAATTAAAGCGAAATTTAACTTGAACTCCATAACCTTTCTGAGGTTCTCTGTCCCTCTTTGTAGTTACGATTATTTACATGTGTATGTTGTGCTTATCAAAGATACACGCAACTTGCTAAATGTATCATCACCGACCCAAATGTTTTCATGTTTCCTAAATTTTCTGATCTTTTTCTCACCATCACCTTTATCWTGAGACTAGTGATCTTCAGTGGTTTATGTGCTTGGCCTGAAATGACTTTAGGGAGCTGGGACTGGGAAATGCCAAGTAGTTGTGACTGTCTGTGGACAGAGTAGTGTTCTGTTCTCCAGGACTTTCTCTTACTTTTCCTCTTGGTATTGTATATGAGGACAGAAAATAAGATTTGAAAATGGCGTCAGCCCTCAAATTACTTGTAGACTTATAGCAGCTTCTTTGTTTCCTTGATCTCYGCGGCCTTCCATACTTGTGACCTGGGAAGCATTGAAAATTAGTTCATTAGAAGTTGAAATCCCTTATCAGCACAGGGGTGCAATTTATCTTCAGCTCAGATTATCTTATTTTATTCCCTGTCTTCTGTCACGTTTTAAACTTCTGCTTGAGAATGTATTTCAGTTCATTGTTTTTAACTTGCAAGCTGAAAACAAATTTTGTTTCAGACAGCAGGTGTATAAAGCAGTATTAGTTTCTCTTTGCTTTTAATCATGGTGAAATGATTTTGATCTTCCTTGGTTTTGCTTCATTGATTTGTTGTTCTGAGTGAGAGGGATTAAAATTCTGGTTGGTCTTGACAAGATGCCATGCTGCATATATAGTGCATCTTCAGAAAGAGAAAAATGGTAGAAGACAGTGGTGTTTAAAAAAAAATAAAATCYTTATTTACATGATTAATTTAGATATCACAAAACTAACATTTTTGGTACAAAGAAAAGAGTGTAGAAGTAAGTGAGATTGTACAATGCCTGTGTTACCCAAAGTACTTCTGTCAATCTTGACGGTCACAATAAACCCAAACTGTGCCAGGCTGGGAATATTGCCACCAAGCTGTAACTTTGGAAAGCATATGGAAAAATTAAGGGTGAAGTACGGAGAATTCATAGCACCATAAGGAACTTGGAATTCCTAGCACTGCAGGCTCAGCCAAGCTCTTAAGCACATGTGGTTTTGCTGAGCTTTAAGGTAAGGGGTAGCAGAGAATGATAGATGTTAGGTGTACCTTAAAAAAACCCACTGATTTCTATTTCTGGTAGTTCCCATTACATGGTGCAACTCTTGAGCTCAATGTGTGCACATTGTTTGGAATATTCTAGTYGTTGTTTTTTGCTTAGTTTGCAGAGTCATGTAAATTTAGTGGCAGAYGTAGTTCTGATAATACACTGGGGAAGGTTGATATTTCTCACCCTGTCTTCCCTACCACCTCCTGCCCTCCAGAAGGCTGCACAGTCAAACCTTTTATGTCTATTGTTGACATGAACATGAAACATGTAAATGGTAGTACTAATGCATCTATCATAGCTGGGGCTCTGGGTGTCCCTGAGCTTGAYCTTCATCAAAGACTGTTAGAATTGGAAGATACTTGGAAGCTGGGAGGGTGTTTTGGGCACCTGCATTGCCTTGTTCACTTCATGCTTCTTAAGTATCTTCTGTTTGGCTGCTGTCACAGATGGAGCTGGAGGGACCTTCAGTCTGACTCAGTAATGGTAATTTTTCTCAATATGTTTCTAAAAAAACTAAAGGCAGCGTCACTGCAGGTTCTGCTCATCTGCAAGCACGCAAAGGAAATGCCTGAAGCAGTTATTTCCTGCCCTCTCCTGGCCCAGTGTGTTTCCTTTGTCTGGGGCAGGGCCCTCCTTCCTCCCACTGGCGTGTGTAGCTGTGCTTTCTCAAAGAGCTTATCTTGAGGATACATGTTACTTCAACACTTCCTTTTGAGGGCCATGCTGTGGGTAAAAAGAGCAGCAAATCAGTGTATGAAAGTGGTTTTAAAAACAAATAGTCATTTCTGGGTTCTGCCTGCTCATTCTTACTGCTGACATGAAAATAAAGTGTTGGGGGTTTTTTTTGGTCCATATTAAGTCTGTAAATGTTAGCGCTACTGTTTTCCAATTTTGCAAAGAGTTTGACAGTACTGACTCCCCACTGCTTGTGTGGTGTCGAGCTGAAAGTCTTGGGAAATTTTGTCAATGCTGCAACACCTCCTGTGAGTGGCCAGGCCTTTAAAAACTTTACTCGGTGTTGCCCCTGCCTTGCCTCTCATTACTTCCTTCCTTCTCGTCAGCACTAGTAATTCTAATGGTGGCAGATCACAGCTGAAAAGATCTCTCTGTTTGAAAGCATCAGRAGTTTATACAGTCTCTATTCATTGTTAGTATTCAGATAAGATGGTTTGAACATTCCTCTTCCTGAATTTTGCCAGATGCCCTAGAAAGATATATCTACAGATTTAAAAGCCAAGTAGTGGAATAAATAGGAGTACTTTTAAGAGCAAAGGCRCCTGTGGTCATGCTGAATTCACCCTGAAAACTCCACTTTGGAAATATCTCATGATTTCTCAGTTTCAACTCTGTAGYTGAAAACTGGGAAGTTGACAGTAGCTGATTCCATATTGCAGTGGGTTTTTTATTTGTTGCTTCTTTTGACTGATCTGGAAGTCAGTCATGGGAAGCTGCAATACTTAAGTACAACAGCATTCTAGAAAACTGCTGCTTACTTTGCTGGAAGTAGTAAATATTGTATCTATTCAAGATGACGCTATAAACTACAAAGGCTTTCTTCTCAACTGTATAGAAGGTGAGGCGATTCTGTATTGTGAAAAGTTGTGGGAAATCCCACTGTAGTCTTTKTGAAAAGTAGAGATCATAAAAGATCCTCAGTTACAACTTGGAATGACACAAATCAAGCTTTCCTGTGATATAATTGCTGCTTATTTAAAGTGAAATTGTTTGATTGGAATAAACAATGTTGCATAGTATTTTTAGATTTCTTGTATTTCATATTGTGGTAAGGTTTTGCATACATACAGTCTTTCTGTTTCTAAAAAGATTCTGCTTATTTAAAGGATTTCACTTGTATTTTTAATAGCTGTGTTAGTATACAGGCAGTGATTGGGGTCCAGCTGAATATTACCAGGTGAAACATGGTAGAAAGTAGAAGCTAAAGAATTAGTACAAAAGCACTAAGTAACTGAAACTTAGAAATTTTACAGAGGATGCATTTTTTCTCAATGCTAATACAGAGCATGAACATTTAACATCATTACTTGTATTTTCATTCACTTCAGTCTATGCAAGAGAAGCTTTTGCAAGAAAAGCTGATAATCCAGAAGATGACAAATGAGCTTGAGGAAAAAGAAAGAAGTATAGAGCAGTTGAATAAAACTCTCTCCGAAGTAAGTAAAAGCTCCAGTAACCCAACTCCTGACCACACCACCCAGGAAGAACCTTATAGAATGATTATAAGATCTCTTAGGAGGGCTTTATGATCTTAATTACATACTTGACTGTCCTGGCTCCCATGCAAATGTATAATACATACCACTCCTACCTCAAGAAGTGAGAACTTAAAGGGTGAAGATGGCTAAGCAATGGTAACATGAAACAGCCATGTAAAAGCTGTCCATATGCTGTTCTTTGGAGGGGTACAGAAATATTGATTAGATGTTTGGAAATCAATTATTTTTAATTATACTATTTGTGGTTTGAAACAGGAAACTCTGCTGCAGTGAATGCTGCAGACTAATTTTCCCCATTTTTCCATTAACTTTTCACAAAGAACCAAAGACTGATGGAAGAGAATGCCTGCCTGAAGGAGCAGATGCGGCTCGTGGAGCAGTCCAGGCAGCCAGTATCTGAGAAGATGCCTGTAGCAGACCAGYTGTTCAAGGAGATGTCCCACTGCTTGTTTGACTTGAAAGCACTGTGCAGTATTCTTACCCAGAGAGCTCAGGGCAAGGAGCCTAACCTTTCCTTACTGCTGGGAATCAGATGTAAGTGATGCTGTCATTCCAATGCTTAATAAATGTTTTGACAAAAAAGAAAAAAACAGTTTAGCTAAGTAGGTCTCAAACTTGCCAGCTGGACAAGCTGGAGCAGTGGTGCATGAACTCATGGAGCTCTCTGGAAGAGCTGGGCTCTTAGTGCATCTGGACCACTAAATGCATATGACTACGCAGGTCCGTGCAAAGTCAGGAGAGCTGGTATCTGGCTCTTCATATGGACCCGATCATGGATATGTTCACTGCTCTAGAAAAGAAAGGTTTGTAGCCAGGTGTCTGTCCCTCCTGAGACACACTGCAGTCACTGTGAGGGTTAGCACACGTTTTGTTTTTGTTTTAAAGCCCTTGGGGTCAAGTGATAGGAATATCTGTTTACTGTTTGAACGTGTATATGTCTGGTTTGAGAGGAAGGGTGTCCATGTGTATTAATTAAGCCTCATGCCTGGTACCTTCATCTCTAGTACTGTTCATCTAGTCTTTAGCACTTACTAAGTTGTTAAATTTAACCAGGAAATAAGAAGCATGCCCTAAAACCAGTCAGACAAAGTCTGTGTTAGGTGTTTCCTTTTAACAAGTTTTGTTGACCTGAATGTATCATATTCTAATGTTTTCTGAACATTWATTAGAATTCATCAGGTGAACCACCAGCAAGGTGGAAACGTAAAGTACAGTTTGTGCAGCAAGAGCGACTACACACCTCTTAGCCCTCTTTTCTGAGTGACTATAGAAACCCCCAAAGTCTCTAGGAAATGACTGTTCTCTCCTTTTTTCCACTGCTATTCTGATTCATCAGACTTCAGCAAGTCTAGATCTTGGTGCAAACAGAAAGGCATATCTTTCAGAGAAGCACTGATGGGCTCTGAATTAAGTTCACGTGGTACCACATTTTGTAGGCTTTTCATCACACCGAAGCGTGATTTTTCTTGATGTAATTAAAGTGACCTTCCTCTTATTTCCAAGGGGGTGACTAGTTGAAGTATTCACAGAACACAGTTGCTGGAGCTGTAACCTTGGGTGTTGTTTTTTGTAGCGCTGAGCTGCTCATCTGAAGAGACTGAAAGTTACCACAGCACAGAGACCCTTTCGAAGAAGCTCTTGGACGTTCGTCAGCTGCGGAAGGACATCGATGAATTAAGGACTATAATGTCGGACCGTTACGCTCAGGACATGGGGGACAACTGCATCACTCAATGACAACACTCCGTCTAGTAGCAAACGACTTGCTAAACGCTGCTGTGTCACAGGTCTTGGCATTTCTGTTGCGGAGCCATGTGGAAAGGCTGCAAATGGCACCGGACACGCGTCTCTGAGGGCTGTGTGTAATCGATCTCGGGAGTCTGGTGCGCGGGGGACACTCATCGCATGAACAGTGGTACAAACTACAAGAAATCTTTTCTCCAAACTACTGAATGTAGGAACAAGCTGTGAAGAATGATTCAGTTGGACACTCTGTTTCCTTCATTTGGGCTCATTTTATTACTTCCCCCTAGTTTTTGGAATCAGCTTCAAAACAGCCGTGCTGCTGCTACTCTCAGTCCTGTCCTTCATCAAGGGTTTGCGTGGCATTATCTGTGTTCAGATATTAGAGGAGAGGGTCGAAGGACCTATAGCTATATATGGTGAAGCCAGAGGCTTCTGCCACTGCACTTCACTGTAAGAATTGCAATTGGAACAATCTTGGAGCGCTCAAAAAGTAGTTGCTCTCCAAGTTGTTTAAAAATACTGTGTAAGAAAGATGTTTTAGTAATGGATGTCTACCTTGTTTGTCCAATAGCAGAAGAAAAAACAAGTTTAACTCCTTTATGCAAACAAGTCCACAAAATACAGCTCTAGCAGATTGAAACACTCACATTGCTGTAAGAAGTTTCTATAATACAAAGTCTGACAAACCCAGAGAAGCTGTAAGGCATGAAACTGCAGCATAGTCCATGGCTGTAAGAAAAAAACCCAAGACCCAACAATTGTATTTTAGTGTTTGTACTTATTTTCCCCTTAGGTCCTCTCCATTTCAAAATGTGGCTCTGTGTTCTGTTCCTGAAGGCCTCTGATAAGGTTGTGCACCACCTCAGCCATTTTTTACCAAAGGGTAAAAAAAAAAAGAAAGGGTGTTTGACTCTTGGCAAAATCAAGGCTCAAAACAGAATGTTTCCAGTTAGCAGTATAAAATATTTGGTTAACTGAGGACTGAAAACTTTTCCACATTGTTTGGGAATTCTTGATTTCTCCATTTTTGTAGGAAGCAATTACATAAAATAGTAAGCTCATGTTCCATAGCTTATTCAGTGAGTGTCACTTGACAGGGCTGTTTAACTTCCATGGGACAGATGACATTTCCTGGAACATTACTGCAAGTTAGCTGCACAGTTATGCATGGTGGAAAACAGTATTTAGCTGAAGAAAACAAAAATTTGTGAAGAGCAAAACCACTTTAAAGTCACACTGTTAAGAAAAATAATGTGCATCACTTACTTGTGTGGTATTACAAGAAGGTTTTAGATGCCTTAAGGTGCAAGTCAGTCAACTGATCTGGAGTGGGGATAACAGCAGAAATCTCTTAGAAAGCTTAGCAATTTGAACCAAGTTAATTCTAGGGTAACATTTTTATGGCAAAAGTGTTAGTATCTTCAGTTTTCTGATTTGGTGATGTTTTGCTTTCTGTTCATTGTGAAACAATTACTGTTAATGTTGTTTTTATAATTTAGTGGTTTAATTGTTTTTAACTGTATGGATTTATTTATTTGACAGTTTTCTCTTTCCTGAAACTAGACTTGGACTAATTTGTGAAAAATAGTGTTGCTATTTATATTACTGCTACATGGTGTTTTCAGAGAGATTAATCTGACTGGTTCAGCTCCTGTGAGCAGTAAAACAGTGTCTAGATGAAATCTCAAGTGAAATTATCTAGTGTCTACTTCAAGGAAAAAAAAATGAGGCCATTTTATTTTAAATTTCTGTGCTCTTCCTGTAGGCACACAGCAGTGTCTCCACCAGGGCATAATTTGCTCCAGCTTTCCTTGTCTTTCTCAGTGGTGTGATGCAGGTGGAGTTGGAAGTGTAATTGTGCTCTTCTCATTGATGTGATGAGTTCTGCCATGAGTGGGGAAAAGATCTTCTGAACTAATCTGCATTCTTAGACTTCAAACAGATCAATGGTTGTTACCTAAAGGGATGATTTATTCCAATAGCTCATTAGCAATGTTAATTCCACATTAATACACACCTGCTGCATTGGAGGTGTACTTTTATTCTAGTGCAAAACTGAGAACAAGGATCTTTGTACAAATGGGCTGGCTCAGTTTCCTGTGCCTCTGACAGTGCTGGCTTTTGAGACTAAGGCCTCGGCTCATTCCTCGGGTGTGGTTGGTTGGATTTGGCCCTGCAGTGAAGCAGTCTTCAGTTTATGGCATCTGTCTCCTATCAGAATTCATTGATAGCATGTCAGATAATAAACTAGAAGTATTAGGGAGAGAGGAAATACCTAAGTTACACATTATTGCTTCCTTGGAGGGCAATGTTGTAGCTATAAAAAATTACCAAGCAACATATTTTTCTAAATGTGATGGAAATGACAAGTAGTTGTCATAACAAGGAGTTATAATAGAGCAATTAGAGGGGAGCAGGAGATCTTTTTAGGCACTTCGAACTATTAAGCTTGCCACTTGGCTGGTGTGCCTCCACTGTCCCTCCTGCTAAATGGTGATACTGTACTGCAAAGTTGAGATCAGTAATTTATATTTGCAGAGCACTTCAGGAGCTTTTATGCTCTTCAAGTATTAGTTGAAAGTCCCTCTAAGAGGAGGTCCCATTTTATTCATAATACTCTGATTGCAGTGCTGTAATCTTGTGTTGTAATGTTTTTGTTACAGAACCTGTAATATTTATGTTGACTTGAAAGCACTTGATTTTAAAACCCCCTGAGTTTATCTGCCTCAGTCAAATTAAAGTAGGGAGGTAAATGATGGATGTGTGAGCCAAAGATGCAGACTACCAATTGACTCTCTACAGCGATACAGTATTTTGCTTTGATTTCTTAAAATTCGGCCTGTTGTAGTGGTAGCAATTACTATATATGCATCAGTTTACAGATGCCTCTAAATGGAATAAGCTTTGTCTAAGATATGCATGACTGTTTAATTGGTTAAAATGTAGTGTGTGTGGTCTCATTCAGCGTATTTAATACAGAGTTGATTAACAAATGTTAACATTGGAATTGCTTCGATTTAGTCATGACAACTTTTTGCTGTAGCTATTAGACAATCCCAAGGGCTGAAAAACAACAGGTGAATGGATACTGTACCGTTCTGGCTGTCAGCAAATTGTACAGTAGCATTTTGTACAGTTTCAGATTGAATTTATATGATCCTCTAGAAGATATTTACAGTAACTACTGTATTTAAGAATGTATTTTGAAAAAGACATGGAAAGTAACTGTCTTCGGACAAGCTATAGATGATGTATTTACTCTATAGAAGTATTTACTATGTAGAAGTAACACAGCTCAGTCATGTAAGTGTGATTTAGGTTGCTAAACTCTGCTGTGCAGCTTTGTGGTGTGACAGGTGTGTGAAATTGTGGAGATTTGCTGTAACCACCCACTCGGGCTCCAGCATTTGAAATTGACGGTGGTCATGAAGTTATTCAAGAGCTGAAATTCGTCCTTTTCACAAAAGGTTTCCTTCTTTCCATTGCCCTCACTGCCCGCCTTTTGTTTCAAACGTTTTTTGGACATTTTTCGGACATTTTTCTTGCAGGGTAAGAGCACAAGGAAAGGAAGAAAGCAAACCCTTTCCTCTGCGACCTGCTGCCATAGCACGGGCAGTGACGGCACACTGCAGTCTCTCCATCAGGGCATAATTTGCTCCAGTTTTCCTTGTCCTGCTCAGTGGTGTGATTGCAGGTGGAGTTGGAAGTATAATTGTGCTCTTCTCATTGATGTGACAAGTTCTGTCATGAATGGAGAAAAGATCTTCTGAACTAATCTGCATTCTTAGACTGCAGACAGATCAATGGTTATTATCTAAAGGGATGATTTATTCCAGTAGCTCATTAGCAATATTAATTCCACAGCTGCATACCTTTGTGCCTTTTTAGCTTGAAGAAAGTGTATATTCCCCTTGAACTTCAGATAAGTTGTTAGGATGCTGATGACTGCACCTTGTTTTCTTCTCACCTTCTCACTATTACTTTGTTAATAAGCTTTTGTAGTAAGAACTCTTGCATAATGTCTAGAAACAGAAGTACTTAAACTAGGTACTAGGTGTACACTTTGAATGTTAGGCTGGTTGTAGTATGCAGCTTCTTTGAATATGATGTGTGAGCAGGAAACACAAATCATAATGTGTTTTTTCTGTGTATATTAATTACAGTATATCATTAGTTCAGTGGGGAGGGGTGTCTGGAGCTCTCTCKTAAAAGCACAGCTGACATATGTACTGGATCAGTCCCTGAAGACTGGTAGTTTTGTAAATTGGGTTCAATTTTTGAACTGCTCAGAATACCTCATATGTAAATAGAGTTGTCATGACTTAATCACAATGTGTTCATTGTAAAAAGTAAAGGAGCCACTGGCTGGCTCAGCTTTAGGCTTGTTGTTCTTGCCTCTTTTTGTAATTTTTTTTAAAGTAGGGTTTACAGCTAGAATTTTGAATGCCAAAGTTCTATTTATTAAATAATAATAAAAGTTTTCATTGTTAATGACTGGTATTTTTCCACTGGAATTTGTTTGTTGATGTTTGGGATTTGTATCCACAGAGCAGAAATAAATTTTGTTACAAAAGTGAGTTTTTCATGGTTCTCATTTGTCCAATATCTGGCATGTCACAGAAGTAACCAAAGCTGGAGGCAAGAAAGGAATCATGAAACATCTTCCCCACACTAACCCCAGCTTCCCTTCAGTGATCTGTTTTTCTACTGGAGTACCAGTGAACCAGCTCTCCAACCTCTCTCTTCCTGGCCTTATGTTTTGGTTGTTTTTTAATTAAGGCCTTGATACCAAAAATATTATTTCTGCATGGTGAAAGGACTTTASAGCAGAGTTCCCTGATGCTTTTTTAGACAGATTCTCCTGTTGCCCATCTTGGATGCTGATTGAAGAGACCACAGGTAGGTCTGTTTAAAAGACTAAGCACAAAATAGTAGGCAGAGGTGTTATGATAGCCAGTTTCAAAGTTCCTGAAAGATCCATCAGCTTTGAAACATGTTGCCGCAAAGCCAGTGACACACGGGCGAAATGTACCCAGCAGTGGGTGTGGTACCAAGGAGAAAACTGGTCATCAGAAAGGAAATGCATTTTTAATTCCTACTTTTCAGCTGGAAAGCACAAATGGGTGGGTGGTCAGACTGAGCAGTAGTTCCTGCTGCATGAAATACTGCGGGTCAGTGTAGTCCAACGCAACCAAGCAATGTAGACTTCCATGTCAGGTTACTCTGAGGAAAAGTCAAAGGTTAAGTGTGGAGGGAAGTGAGGTTGCCAGAAAAGGGTTTATTTTCTGACAGTTCCCTGTGATACATCTTAGAGCCTGTTTGGAACATTGGGTGCTGAATGAGCTTTGCACGTAGAGTGGTGTTCCTCTCTTCTCCCCTCACACTCCATGGTGCAGAGCACAAAAGCTGACACTACCTCTTGTTTTCAAAGACGTGGGAAACGCACTCAAATTAGCTAATGCATTATATATGGTAGACATCACTTGCTTTTCTCCAGCATTGTGACTGGGTGTTGCATGATGGCCTTCTAGCTCAATTCAAAACACTCTGTGCCCTGTGTAAATACGTGTAAAGGGCTGCACAGATGCCAGCATTCCGTACAATTTCCGAGGCTGGCCTTTTGCGAGCTGCTCAAAGTCAGATTTATTTTTCACTGTACAATGACTAAAGCACTGCTAACAACAGCAGTGTTAGAAAATGTTCTGTTGCCTTTTATTCCACAAACAAAATACGACTCCATGTGTGGATAAAAAGGAAGCCTTAAACAACAATAATGCTGCAAATAACACTGCAGCATCTTGAATGAGTTCCACTTAGAACAGGTAAATTCGCAGCAGATCACCTATCTTATGTAAATTAAGTCTGCAGGATGTGCTAATGATGCTGGGTCGTTTGTTTTGTAAGTGAGTGGGTTCAGTATACTTGGAAAATTTCCAAGTGGCAAGGGAAAGTGTTTACCATGAATAATGGTATTTAATTACATTTTAGTATGTGCATATTTGTTTTCCTGCTTTGTGTCAGTCACTCCCCTTTTGGGGGCAGCTGCTGCTTTTCTCCTCCTTTTCTTGGTGTCGCAGGTCTGAATTTCATGGAGATGAAGGCATGCTTCAAGTCATTGGGTTGGAGTCTGCTCAGTTTGTGGGGAACCTGATATGTTCAGCTAATGCTTCGAGGCGCTTTTATGAGCAGTTTGGCAGCTCCCCTGAAGAATGTAACCTGTAGGTATTAATAGACCAGAAAACTGATTTAATGGTCTGTGTACCTGTGGAAAGCATTTGCCTGAAGAAAGGCAAAAGGAAACCATTGTCTAGTTCTGGTTGAGAAAAATGGTATCTCCTGCTGAGTGACTGAATTGTAATGCTGAAGGTGGTTGTAAGAGAGTTTTCTGGCTGAAAACCCCTCCTTGAGTGGGATCTGAATAGAATTTTGTATCAAAAAAGCTTTTCTCTCCTGCATTAAAACATGGGAACACAGATCATCCCTGACTGCAGCCAGGGGGATGCCAAAAACCCCTCCCAGACCAAATGGGTTGTATTGAGCTTTGAGGTGGCCCCAGGTGCCAAAGGAGGGTGTTTCAGAGTCCACTGCTGTCAGCCAGTATTGGGGTGGAGGCCCAGCCATATCCTGGCCCAGTGCTGGACCAGTTCACTGCCAGCCCAGCTCCCAGGGCCAAGCTGTACCTTGGGGTCAGGTCAGGAGYCGGCTCCCAGCCCCAAAACTGGTGACAGTGCTTCAGTGTGGACTGAGATAGAAGCTGGATTTTCCTGGCTTCTCAAGATGCTGACTTGCCCTTTCCAGCCCTGGCAAGATGCAGCTTGTTACGTATTTCAGCTGACTGTGGCACAGGGCTGCAGCCCATTGCTTCCATCACAGAAAATGTAAGCCTTACCCCTCCTGAGCACACAGAGGACAAGGCAGTGTGAAGCCAAATCAGCCTCTTGCCTTGTTTGCAGGATTGCTGTTCTGAGCCTGTGGAGAGAAGTAGTTCAAAATACTTGCATCTGTGACCGACTGCTTTCTCTGATGAGACAACAAACAGCTCCTTGTACTTTCCAATTCAGTAATTTACTTTTAGGGGAAAAAAAMCCCTCTTTAATCGCTACATTTGGTTTACAACTATTTTTTTTTTGCTGTTAATTCTTTGATGATGTATTAATTGCTGTACTTTTTGGGGTGGATGGTATTGATGATGTCCAGGTTGTGGAGCAGGCCTATCGCAGAAACCAGTTTGGCTGAGATCTTGAAGCTAATGCAGTAATTGGAGCAAGAACTCACTGCACTCCCTGTAATTATAGCTACTCATTAATTTATCAAATTGTTTTGCAGGACTCTGAAGTCACTTACAGAAACAAACTCTTTAAAAAGTCTGTATTTCTAACTATATGTACATGGGCTGGGGGGGACAGGGAGGAAACACCCAGCTGTCTGCTTAGATGTAGCCATTCACAGGAGCCAGCCAATGTGCCTTTCTACGGGCAACTTGGACAGCAGGATTTAATGGCCCAATGTGTTTTGTAACCTTTTGCTATTCTTGATCTCATAATGGTTAAATGAGATGATGCCTAATTTATTGTCACTTAATTGAGGGCAATGCGACAACAGGGAAGGGAGAGAGCTCTGATCAGAGTGAGTGATGACACAAGCTTTGAGGTGATCTGTCTTCCCCCAATGCACAGATGCTTGAGCTATTCAAGAAACTGTTTTAAGGTGGCCTGAAAGTAATTCTGGTGTGTGGAGCAAGTCCAGACCTGCCATGTAGCAGGACAGGATGGGCTGGTGAGGACCCTCTGTCCTGCTGCAAACAAATCCCAGCTGTCAGACAGGCTCTGGAGTCTGGCAGGTCCCACTCTGGTCCTTGAAAGCCCCACTCAGGTGCTGTGGTGGCTGTCATGCCTTGAGCACAACTACCCAAGTCTGCATTCAGCTGAGCTATTTGAAAGCTCCCACGGGATTTTCAAGCTGAGCTCTTTCCTCTGGAAGCTGGGGTGTGCTGTGGCATGTTAATGGCCCTCACCCTCCTGTTAATCTGGACAACAACTGGTTGTCTTCTTTATGTCAGAGCTGGGGTGGCAGGACCCAGTTTCTGCACCCTTCTTTTGTCAGTAACTGTTTCAATAAATGTGATTTACTGGCCACAAAGCGGCCACCTCCCAGCAAAATCATCCCTGAAGTATTAGAACCACATGCAGATCATCCAACTTCAGCTGTTTTCATCCCAACTTCTGCGCCCCTCGTGGGAGCTCATCACTTTGGAGAGACACAGTAAAGGTCACAGCTGGGAGGGAGCTGGCACAGGCAGTCACTGCCCTGCAGGGAGCTCTGCTGAGGGAGGGAACGCTGCAAAGGGCCTTGATTGATGGCATAATCCCATCAGCCCCCAGACACACTTCATTATCCAAGTCAGTGACAATCAGATCATTAGTTACATTATCACCCGCTGCCTGAGTGCCCATGAAATAGCAAAGATAAGTAATAGGATATTTTTAGTTTAAATTGTGGTTGGAATATTTTAATTAAAAGCCTATTATAATCAATCTGTTTCTAACATCCTTTCCCTCACCCTCATTCATAAAAATTAATTATCGCCATGGAGAGCCAGTGAGAGAGTATATCCTGCTCCTGGCCAGTGGCAGCTTCAGAGCCTGGGTTTGCCGCTGCCCTGGTGGCACTACATGCACTGAACCAGCTCAAAGAGTGTGCACAGGCAAAGCTGRTCATGCAGGGCAGTTCACCAGCCTTCCCAGTGCTGGCCCAGTATGGGGTGTGCTGCAAGTCACTCAAGCAAAAGTGATGATCTGCTCAGACCCTGCTACCTCAAACATCCKTTTGTATCTTCGAGGCAAGAAGAGCTGAAAACACCTAGACTTTCACCAATTTAAAAAGAAAATTGTTTTCTCAAAGTGCTGGCATTTTTTAAAAGTCCCAAATCTTCCCTGAAGTTCTGCTGCAGTGGCTATAAAGGTCAGTACAAAAAATGACCCCCAAATGGCTGAGAGAGCAGTTAACAACCTGGGCATACCAGGCAGCTTAAGACTAAGTATTTGCGGTCTGGCTCCAAAACATATTGAGATTCTAAGGATAAAAACAAAAATGATCCCTTTTTAAAAAGAAAAGGTTAACCCTAAATCACTGGCTAAACTTTGCCTTGACCTTCTCAAGGCTCGTTAGTGATCCCAGCTTGCATAAACAAAGGAGACTTAGGCCTTCAGATACCTCATTTGGGCAGTAAACTCTTCCCAGCAGCTCTGGAATTCGAAGCAGAAACGCTTTCCCTGCAAAAGAGAAAACAATGATTTTAACTGAGGATTTTTCTTAATTGTCMAAAAAAAAAAAGCAAAAAAAAAGTATGATTCTACTGTTATTTTCTCCTGGGAGATGCACACAGTATGATGTATCTACCAGCAGGGCTCGTACACTTGCAAACTGTACAGTTTTCTAAAGTCCCAATAGATTGATTTGTACAAGGTGGAGTTGGCAACAAACTATTTCCACAAATTAAACAAAATCAGATTGTCTGTAACATACAAGTGGTGACTTTACAAAGCAAAAGAGTRAGTCAAAGACCTTGATCACATAAAGTAAGAACATCTAGTTCAGGAAAGAAATACGATCTCTTTTCTAAATAAGARCACAACTGCACTGTTACTGCCTTACAGACAAATTAACCGACAGCTGCAATAGGATCCACAATTCATCAGTTTGTCTATGAGGATGTTACAGTGGACAGTGCTGAAAGGCTTCCTAAACTCAAGGTGATACCATCCACTGCTCTCCCCTCTTCCACCAAGCAAATAATTTTGCTGTAGAAGTCGATCACGTTGGTCACACATGGTTTTCCCTTCATAAATCCATCCTGATTACTTACGATCACTTTCTCGTCTTTAATGGGTTCAGAAATAGTTTCCAGCAGAAGTTGTTCCGTCTCCTTCCCAGGGATCAGTGTGAGACTGACCAGTCTGTAGTTTCCTGCAACCCTTTCTTGCCCTCCTTGAAGATGCCAATGACATTTGCTTTCTTCCAGTCTCCAGGATCCTCAGTGCCAGGACTGTACAAAGATTATCAGGAGTGGCCTTGCAATGACATCTGGCAGCTCCATCAACACTCATGGGTACTTCCCAATGGACCCAAAGATTTGTGCATGCCCAGTTTGTTTGAACACTTCACCTGGGCCCCCTCCATGGTGGGTAAATCTTCATTGCTCCATATTCCCAAACCTGGGAGATGATCTGGGCTCTGCAGCTGCTGGTGCATTTAGTGCTGCTATTCATTTTTTTTGTGTACACCTTCCATTCACTCACAAGAGTCTTTCCCCAACTCCTGAGAGGGGCAGACATTGCTCACTCAGTTAAGTGAGTTAAAGCTTCAATGTATTTAGCAGGTGATGATGCTAACGTGATTTTTTCCATCTTTCAAACAACTTGACCACTAAAAGTACAGTAAAACACTCTGAAGGTTCACTGTTATTCTGAACTTATGCATATTTCAAGCAAAAAAATCTACTAAATTCAAAGAGCTGTGGAGGCTGGATGTGTCATTTCTGCACTTACATGCTTTTCCCTCTCCATTTTGCCAGCTGCCTGTTCACCCCTCTGTTCGCTATTCAGTGCTGGAGCAAAGCCCTTGTGTACCTTTGAAGGAGGCACACCATGTTGTGTGTGTGCCTGACAGGATTTGCAGCAACTGTGTTTCTCCAAGGAACTTTTCTYCCCTCTTTTAAGGGATAGGAGTTGTGCTTAGTGTGTGTGAGGCAACATAATCAGAAAAATAAACCCAGCATCACCTTCCACCGCTGGGTGCTCACAGCAGGCAGCCCAGCCTGCTGGGCTGCATACGCAGGAATAAGGTGAATTGTTGATTCTCTCCCCCAGCCTGGGGTGGAGTGATTAAGGAAGAAATGAATTAAGTGTTCCAAGCACATTGATTGCTTGTCCTGACCTTGTTCCACAGGCCCTTCTGGAACATCACTTGGTGGCCAGAAGTCACACACACACACACACAGCGTATATATACACATATGCACGCACACAGAGCCCACTTTGCTGCTGGGTTCCCTACAGCACTTGCATTATTTGCATTTTGTTATTGCTTAAGCTGACATTTCTCCGTGGTCATTTATGGCAGGCTGAGAGATGTCCCTCACGCTGTGTGGCAGGGAAAAGGAGGTCTGGATGGATGCCAGAACACAGAGCCAGGGGAACACAGAGGAGTTGGCAAGGTCCTTATCCAAGGAGAAAAGGGAGAGGGAGAAGCCTTCATCCATGATAGATGGGTTCCATGAGAGGAGCATGGCAAGAAGTCAAAGCTCAGACCTGCCTTGGATGTTTGGAAACAAACCATTTATGCGGCAAGTCAGTCTCAAATGATTAAAATGGGGATAAAAGGAACTCTCAGAGAGTAGCAGTCTGAGGCAGCAGTAGTGACATTTTCTGTGTCTTAGGTTTAGGGTTTCACACAGATCTCCAGAAAGAATATCTAAAAATATCACAGCACTGTAGTACTATTATTTATATGCACATTAATACAGAACACAACATGGTTTCTGTTTAATTAAAGCAAAAAAATCCATTACATAAACTGACCTTCAAATAAAAATAAATTTATTAGCTCTGCACTTATATATTCTAAATCTGACTTTGGAACGCTTTGAATTGCTTCGGTGTACAGAGTGAAGAATTTGTTTCTTCTTGAGACAAACGAACCAAGAAGAGGTCAGCCTTGCATCTGTGGCATGCCTGAAATGTATTTCAGAGGCACCACGTCCTAGAAAATAGGAATAAAATGCCCAAATGTGGTGCTGGATGTTCTGTTTGGGCCGAGCTGGACAGCTTTGGGCAAGTAGCTCCATCTCAGTGTATGTGTGTCTATGTCAAGTGGAGATTGCACATGCTCCCTTGGAAAGCATCTTGACACTTCTGGATGAAAATTTCCACCACAACTAAATAGCATCTCCTCTAATCAGCATCCACACACTAGCCTGTGTATTTGCAATTAGATGCTAAACAAATCAGTGGTTTTCAACCTGACCACAAAACTGAGATACTACAACTCCTGTCTTGAATCCCCTGCCACACCATGTCAGTAACCCAGGAAAACTGTCCCACTTCCAGAATTGAGATTAGCAGAACTGCACAAAACTAAATCCATTTCTCATAAAATAAGAGGGGGGAAAAAAGTCCCCAGACTTTAAAAAGCTTCCTAACTAGTACCCAAAGGACCAAATTCAGCCAAAAAGTTAACATTTCATTTACATACAGCATGATTTTCCTGGATCCACAGACTCTAGTGCAGGAAGACCTGGGATTTTTTTTCCTCTCCTCCTGTGGAGCTAGCACAGAATGCAAGTTTTCTTTCATCAAGTTCCAGATCAGCCTGTTAATTGTTAAAATCTCTGGGTTCGCTGGATTGGCCGCATTAATGTCTGCTGAACCATGGTTTGGAGATTGTCAGMCTGTGCTTGTGCATTATGGTGGAGTGCTGCTGCCTCGTGTGCCTGCAGAGGAATAGCCAAGGGAGTGGAAAAAGCTAGTGCTTTGCTCAGGCATCTGGCTTTTTCTGGGAAGTGGCCCCTTGGGAAGGGAGTGTCATGGGGGAGCATCACTCAGCATCTCGGGGCTGTGTTGCAGCGGTTTGCCTCCTGCCCACTGCTGGCAGCTGACATTGCCTTCCCTGTCCTCCTTTTCCCTCCATCTGAATTTCTCTCCTGAATTTACAGAGCAGCAGCTCCCAGCACTCCTTCCCAGCCAGACCATGGTGCTTTCTGTCCCCATCCTGCAATGCTGGTAGCCTCACCTTTCCCCAGCAGCTCCCAGTGCCACTGGTCACCAAGGCACAGACATGGCAGTGAGCACCACACATCCTTGGCTGCTGCTGCCCACTGGTGTTGTCTGGGATTGAATTCTCCTGACTGAAAAGCCCCCACTCCTATGTTCAGTGCTCTGACAGGGCTTCGGGCTGTGTATGTGCATTGTTAGATGGAAATGAACCAGAGGATATTATGAACACCTTCAAAAGCTCGGACACAACTGTTTGATCCTTTGACAAAGAGCGGTCAGATTATGCTCTTTCAGGAGAAGAAACATCAGGATTACAGAAATACAGTAGTTTCACAAGGAAGACTCATGGCCATGCAGACAGAGATTAGCAGCACTGATGAGAACAGGACAAAATATACAGGATTAGTTTAAGTGGATAGATCTTGGATCGTGGTGATCACAAGTGTTGCATTTGCAGTTCTCTTCCTATTTCCTTCAGATAAAAAAGAAAAAAAGCACTTGACTTTGTCCCTTTGCTTCACTCCTGAGCAAGCTTGGGATCTTAGCCCACCCTGTGGGCACCGAAGGTCTGGCAGGAGGTCCTTCTACCTCTGTATCTCGCTCCATTTTAGGGTCCAGCCTTTAGCTGTGGGAAATGAAGAGTTCTATCCCTGTTATAAGCTAGACTTCCTGCACTCCCCATGTAAATGGTGTCTGATGCACCTCATCAGCAACAGGTGCTCCCATGCACCAGTGATCCCTCGTGTGCCAGAGCATCATGGAAACGGGTTTGGCCTCAGTGCGGGCAGGAGGCACTGCTCATCTTAGTCCAACAGCCACAGTGAAAATATTCCTCAGCCATGGCTCAAAGATTTTTATTACTACTTAGTAATGCTTTTTCTAGGTATTAACAACCCTCCTCTGACCCCTCCCCCTTGCTATACAAGGGAGCACAGCAAAGCCTGAGTGCACGTCTCATGTCTCACCTGCTGCCAGCCCTGGCTGTGGTCATCAGTGTATCCATTGCCTCTGCTGCACCCACTGCAGGAGCTTCAGGGAGAGGTGAAGGGATGCCTGACTCGGTTTGTCTTGAGCCAAGGAATGGAAAGGAGCTGGGTGAGCTTTTATTGCCCATRCTTGGCACAGACAAACTGAAAGCAAGGGTTGAAACCAATCCTGACTTAAATCTCTGTGCATTCTGCTCTCGTGCACCTTTCACTTGTCCTATCAATCACTCTTCCCACCAYTTGACATTTTGCGAGCTATTGAAAAATGTGTCTGACCTTGTCCTGAGGCAGACCCAATAGCACAACCCTTTCCAGCTAACATACACAGAGGGAAAAGTTGAAACTGTCACAGGCCATTTTAGAAACATCTAAGTCTCTCCGACTGAAGTGTCCCTTCACAGAGGGGCAGCCTTGAGGGCAACACCTACAGAAAGGTTTATTGGCTAATCTAGCCATGGACTGCATTTGCAGAATGGAGATTTTTATTTTTGAATTCTTTTGGTTCATCATTCAGCAATGGCACTCCTCCCTGTGCTGCCCAGCAAGGAGTCTGTCCTCACCGCAGACCACACTTAATGGTGTCAATACTGACCAGGAAGAAGACAACTTCCTCTGCAGGTCGACTATCAAGTTACTGCAAAAGAGAACCTGGAGAAATGACTATGAAATTTTAAAGACTCGTGTTAATTTGTTAGTATGTAGGCATCTGTAACTAACAAGATCATTATGAACTCTTGGTACTTCTCTTTTGATCGGTATTACAAATAGTTTCTTTAAAGCAAAACAAACCCAGATTAGATTGGAGAAAACAGTACTACTAGTAAAAATACTGTATTGGATTCAAGAGGAAATAAAGTGAATTCACCTGAGGAATAAAGACTATCCATCCGCTCGTGCCAAGAAGAGCCTGTGCAGTACAGCTTCCTCATTCAAAATGCAGGCAGTACATTTCTAACAAGCAGATCCTATTCTTTCACCAAAGGGAGAAAGGGAAAAGCCTACAGACATTTTGTCCAAAACATTGCTAACACAGAGATAGTTGTTTCAGTGCATGTCAGGATTGCTTGTGCCTGGGTGCCTCACTATGGCTAAGGAGAGCTTTGAAGCACAAGGGACCTTCTTGAGATATTCTCTGTCATTCAGGGAGTTTTCACCTGGAAATGAGCACCCCAAGACACCCAATTTCAAGAAAATCTTGAAATTCAAAAACCTGAATATTATAAGTCTGTGGTTTGGAAAACCCCTGGCTGAATGTGTGAAGCTTTCAAGCTTCCTTTCTGCCTTGCAATTTTGCTCGAGTACTCAGTAAAACTGTTCAGATGCCTGGACTCTACGGTGAGAAGAAGAGGGCTCACCTTTTGTCTTGGGTGAACATTCCTCTTTATTAGTGATTTATCACCAGTCACTATTTAATCACGAGTAACATTTACCCTCAGCAATGGGCACATCAGCTACTTTATTCTTGTGGGAAGGAATTCAATTCCTCCATGAGCTCTTCTGTTTCTCTTGCAAAGACAAGAAAAAAAGGCATTTAAAACCAGCCTTTGGTCCTGACTTATCTCCATAACAGCAGCTGCAAACTTATTTATCTTGAGAGCAGAGAGGGGTGCAGCAGGCCAGGCTGGTGTGCCCCACACAGCTCYCAGGCCCCTGCTGGTGTCTGGTGGAGAGAGGGCATACACAACTAAAGCATTTTTATGATGATAGCAGATCAGCACTTCAGGCAAAGTGTCCCGTTCTTGCTGGGAATTTCTCTTGCCTGAAGATGGGCAACACAAAAAGTTGACACATTTCACTCAAACGTAGGTTATCATATAGAGGAGAATGGTCACATCTCAGTTCTCCATGAGGAAGTGCAGAAGCTTCTAGAGATGTTTGGCACCCACCACCATCTATTCCCCCCTGAATTTCACAGCCTTTTTTTGCAAGGCTATTCAGGGACTGGTATTTTTTAGCAGTACTGGAAAAAATCCGAGTTTAATTACAGCAGGCTATTTATAAACCTGTCCCTTCAAATCCAGATGTGCAGCAAAGCAAATGAAAGTGGTCATTGCTTGTTCCTGAAAGGGTTTGATCTGTCCTGCCTTACACTTCTGAAGATAAATATTTGGAAAGAAAGCCACACTGGCCTTGGGGGACTTTGGAGAGGGCAGGAGCTGAATATCCCACCTACAGCTTGTGCAGCTTCTCCTCGTGCTGCCCTATTCCTCACTGTCCCAGCCACCCTGCCCACCCCTGGGCTGAAGGGCAGAGCCCAAGACGCCATCGCTCCTGTCCACACCACCACTGTGCTCTGGGAGACAGCATARCTGGCCCCGGCAACAGCATGCCTTTTGATTTGTTTCAGGAGGAAGAGGGAGGAAGGGAAGAGAAGCAGCTTGTCAGGAGCACGCACAGCACATACACATTTCTATAGCAAACACCGCTTCTCCCTCCCTCAGTTTTTGACCCCTCTGATGAGGCAGGGGATAAAGAAGAATGGTGAAGGACAGAAAGGCATTCCTCCCATGGTGGCAAGCACAGTGCTCTGCTTGCTGTCAAAAAAAAAAAAAAAAAAAAAAAAGAAGAATTCAACGTTTGTGCAGGATGACCCAAATTTCTCTTTTAAAATATGCATGAAGCTTTAATCTCTTTCTTTCCCCTGACATATCATTTAAATTCAGAGCAATGAAGGTGTCTATATCCTGGCAGACACTCAGCCCATTTCATTTAAAGTATTCATAAAATATTTCACACGCTAAGGACGGCTGACACTACAAAGAGCAATTCCTACATAACTGTAGAAGGTATTATGATAGCATTGACATTTATATATTATTTGGCAATAATTTTATTTTTTTTTATAGCCAGGGAAGATGATGATAAAAGAAAAAAAAAGGCAATCTCAAACAGGAGTACAAACAAGTTCACACGAAGTGCCTAAGCCTTCACCCTGTAAGTTACTGACAAAATATAATCTATTTGTTCTGTGCATCCATGATGCAAATTTCTGTTTTTCAGCCATCACTTGAATAGTCCTGGGGGTAGGGACTGGGTTTGCAGCAGCCCACCTGCAGCGGCCGAGTGCAGAGAGGCAGCTTCCCTGGCGCCAGTTCCCCTTCCAGACCTGGAAAACCTTGTCTGCTGGACACTCAGAGCCCTTCCTGAGCTCCTCTGCTCACTGGTTTTCAAACTCACCCAGGGAGCCAGTGGAATGATGGCTCCTGGGGTGAGTCAAACCTGTTTTGACTCCAGCRAAGCCAGAACCCAAGTCCCAGGTTGGGTTGAAGAGTACAGTTTCCTGTCTCAAAGCACTGTCAAGGCCACAGAAGGAACTTGCTRTAAGATAAGTCACCACAGCAGGAACTTGAGATAAGCGCAGAAGGGAGRAATTTGCAAGAGGAAGGTGCTAATTCCAGGCCTGATGATGAGATATGAGGTGAGAACATCAGGCTATGCATCACTCCTTGTAGCTTTCAGAAACTCTTAAATTTTTCCATATTTCACACACATTACCTGGGCAGCATCCACATTTTTTAAGCAGTGGAGAGAGGAKCTCTGAACCGGTAAGCTTCTTTTGACAGGTCTAAGTCCAGTCAATCTAGGCCCCATAACCATGATCAAAAAAGCCATCTAAAATCCATTAATTTTAAATCTGCTTGCTTGCCTCGGCATCACTGAAATGCAAATCTCAGCAAAACATCGTGGCTAAGCTGATGATTTCCTCTTTCAATCACACAATGATGCCATTCTTAGAGAACAATTTGCTTGACACAAAGCACCCAGGCTCTGGAGACCTCAAAATCTACCAGCACTTAAGCTTATGAATGTTAACATTGTCACATCAAAACGTGAGAAATTAGTTGCTGCTAACGGCAGGACTTGTCTGATGYGCTCAATTTAAAATGTATATTTTTGTAAATATCACGAATTACTCATTTAACGGAGTTTTACATGCAGCACAATTGTAGCAACAGCTTTATGACAGCAAACATTTGCAAGAGCTTCAGAAAAAACACACCAGTGCTGAAATAATGTTTGGGACAGCAGAGAACTGGTGAGATGGTGTAATTTTAAATTAACTGCTCAGGACCAGAAACAGCAAATTGTTTCATTTTTTAATGCATGACACCAAAAAATTGAAGTGTCTGAATTGCTAAATATCAGCATTTCAAAAAGTTCACTGAAAATAAGAATAAAAAAATCTGGCATATGTAATAAATTTATAAGTGTAGTATGTATAAATATGTAATGTAAATGCATGTATATGTACACATATAGAGAAGTAATTATGTATGCACAGTAATGTCTAATTTTAAAAATAAAACACCTGGGACATGATTTAGAGATTCTTGGTAARAAATACAAAGGTGCTTGAGTACCTATAGAAAAACCACATCCCAACTCAATCTTGAATCATTCTGTATTTATTATATGTATGGTTATATCTAATAGTCTTTTTCTTGTTTTAAGGCCAGCACTCAAAATATTCTTGAGTTTCTTCAATGCAAGTTCTTTGCACTTTATCTTATAAAGGACTGAACCACATGGATAAAAAACCCGACCACAAAGGCCCTAACCCAGTGTGGTTCATATCAGTGTGCGCCTGGGAGTCCCCAGATAAGACTCCAGCTCCCCTTGGGRCTTACTGTACAATCCTGGCCAAGACAGCTGCTAAGGTGGAGAGTTAATAATCCAAAGAGACAAGATTGTAAACCAACGGGATGTTGGGTATGAGCATTCACCGTCTAGAGAAAGACAGAATGCCTGAATTCTGGATTCCTGAATTCCTCGGCCGTTGGTTAGTGCACATCTGATGTATTAAACACTGTGAAACCATCTCCCCTGCCTAGATGAAAAGAGTCCTTGCTGTCATTCAAGGCATTTCATGAAGACTACTGCCCAAATGGGAAACAATTTGCTGTCATGCAGCAGTAGAGATGTAGGTGGAAAGGCATGACCTGTGCTGAGATTTAGAATGTTGCCTGATGTCCTTGAAAAGGACTTTGAAACTGATGATGGAATTAGAAGTAGGGGAAAAAACCCTGTTAAGTTATGCAGAAATCTTCAAAGGAAAACTGCTGAGAACTACATTGTTCAATAATAGGCTATCAATTTTCAACAAGCTAATGAAGTGTTAGAAAGCACTGCAGATGTGTCCTACAAGTAGGTKGTCTACTTGACCTGATGCTCCACAGTCAGTTTGTGTGAAGACAGGGATGGAGCAAACAGACAACAGTAATTCCAACCTCCCAGAAACACCTGCTGCAGTGACAGAGAGCTTTTGGGTGGAACTGTGGCAGTGCTAAAGAAATACTGAGCAAGACCAGCAAAATGTTGCAGTAGAGTTCCCAGCTAACAGAACCTATGTTCCCAGAAAAACAGGACAGCTGCCAATCTCTGACTAATGACATCTCACATCAGAAGCATGGTGTATTCGTCAAGATCTGCTTCAAAACTTCTGGYACTTTTTTTTGACTTCTGAGAAGCAGAAGGTAGATCAGGGCAAATTCAGCTGTGGCATAAACCTATTTATTTTGCTCGATTTAGATTAGATATGAAATTGGTTCCTACCAGGATTTTAAATGATGATTAGATTTGAAATGTCACTATCAGGCTTCAGAAAAAYGAGCAGAAAGGAAGTGGTGCTGAGCCACCTGGAGAGCAGCCATCCATCTTCCTGAAAGAAAATCATTAAATTCTTCGACCAGAAACCTATCAAGGTAGAGGACTTCTAACAGAAGGACTTCTAACCTTCTGGGTGTTGTACTTTCTCTCCCTGAGAGTGGCAGAACTTGCCAAATTTCATTATGTACAGGATAAGAAGGTTGGGCCTTGTGTCCAAAGATCTGTAGCATCTGTATGAGACCTSTAAGAGCTGCTGCTCGAAGGAGGGCAGTAATTTCTCTCTTCAGTGCTGCAGCTGGCTGACAAATTTCTGACACCATTCCAGATGCTGGCAGACAGCTGTTCTGCAGCTCTTCAGGTAGTATAAAATGTGCAGAGGTTCTTATAGCTTGAGCATCTTCAGCCCTCACATCAACCTCTGTCCAGTCTCAGCCAGACACTTCCCACCACTTCAGGGATGCTCATCAGTGCCACAGGTGGGAAGGAAATGCAGTTTTGACTGACTTAGAGAGTTGCTCATCATGATCTACACTGACACATCCTTCTTTGAATTATAAATGAATCATTATAGGGGGAGGAAAATATTAAGACCTAATGGCTGTCTCCCTGTACCCCTGAGCATTTTCTGCAAACATATTCTACCTGCTATTCTAGCCTGCCCTAAGCTTTTCTGACTGATAGTATTGGTTTCAGCAACTCCTTTTACAAAAAAACCAAAATTAATTGCCTTTCTTGTGCCAGCAAACTGTTAGCTTCTCTCCCACAGAAGATTAGAGGTGCTTTGGTGTGAACTCCTTTCCCCCATGTGATGTCATTGTGGATTTGCACTGTGGATTTGCACTGTGGTCCGTGTTTCGTTACAAGTGCCCAGTCTCACTTGCAGTGCAAAACACGTGACTACTTAACCATGATCCACCTTCACTTTCCTAGGAAGCCTCAGAGCAGGTTAACGTACTGTGGATTTGGATCTAAGCTTACTCACRACTTGCTTGTGAGCAACAATAGAGATGTTTTTCTTGCCTGAATACTTTTTTAACTTTGCAGAGTGCTGCTCAYTGGGTGCTTCTTCTCCAAGTGCTGGCTCGTAATGAAAGGTTTTGGAGGCACAACTGCCCCAGAAGGCCCCCAGTGCAAGATGGGTTGTCTGGGAAAGAGCGCACACAATGGCCAGAGGGGAATGCTGGGGGAATGGCAGTAAAATGGGAAATACTGTTCCAACAAAGTTTGGCTGAATAAGTTTTCAAAACATATTTAAGGACTGACAAATGATAGGATCAATATCTGGACTAGAGGTTTTTAAAAAGTGCTTCAAAGTTGGTCCAGTTTGGCCCTCATAAAAATGAAAGCTTTCTCACGATCCATGACAGCAGAAAATTCTGCGAGCAGTGCTTAGTTCCTTTGGAAACAGTCTAGCACTGATGCCTAATACACTGGAACAGTATTATCACTCATAACTCCCTCAAAGAGAGTTATGAAATAGGTAAAAACAGGGATAAATTCCTATCTGGAGTCATATGCAGCTTTTCAAGGTGACAAGGAGATCAGTAAAAGAGTTAAAATCAAATTCGCAGACAAAAGGCAATACTATTCTGTCTCATTACACTTAATTTAAAGGACTACAGTTAGAGTGCAGACATTCACCCAAAGAGTCAATCTTGTCCAGAAAATAAGGTGGAAAGAGTAACTGCAAGAGTTAAATCTTTAGAGGTGCATTGAGACAATTTAGATTTGCCTCTTTGGGAGCACTAAGCAGATAAAAAAATCACAAGAGAAGACAATCAGGAACATGGAAAGGAAATCAGCATGGCTATGAGCCAAGGTAAAAGGTATTACTAAAAGAAAGGAAATACCTTTACAAACAAAAAAAGCGTGGTGTCCTTCTAATGAGGACTGCAAACTCTGCAGCACACAGACCAAAAATGTGCAAGGAACAACTTGTAAAGTGTTATAAAAACAAACAAAAAGCTCAACAACCAACCCAACACTTTTTTGAAATCATTAAGGTTAGCATCTAGAGGATTTACAGAAAACCAACATGTAACAGAATTTTTGAGAGAAAATAAACCATGGTCAAACACCTTAGTGAGTCTCTTTACGTCCGCAACAGCCATTAAGTAGCTTGAAGAAATTCCAGTGCTACACCTACTTTCTCTTTTCAGTAGATTTTTCTCCAGATGCAAAATTGGCTGAAAGACTATGGAATAATGGACAAAGTGAAGGGGCACAGGTGGCAAAAGGACAGAACAAGCAGTAGTGAATGGCCAGGACCTAACTGCATTTGCTCTGGAGCTCTGAGATACAGTAGCTGAACAGCCGCCAGTGGTGTGCACCCTTTCACCTGGCACCCAAGGGAAGGGGAAGGTGGAAACAATACTGACAATACTCCTAGGAGGTGCCAGGGCCACCACAGAGCAGGGATTCCCAGCTAACAGAAAAAATGTTCTGCTCTGTAAAAAAAAGCAGAGCTGATATTTCCTATCCCTTCCAATACAAGTAAATGGGACATCCAGTGACTCTAGTGAGTGTCAAGTTCAAAACAAAAAAAAAGTGAAGAGATTGATCCCCTCACAGCACAGAGAGAAGGTGATAAACTCCTGGTTGAATGACATTATCAGGGCTGAAAAATTTATTTGGCCTCAAAAGAGCACCTGGGAGATTTTATCAAAGAAAAATCCATCACAACCTATTATATACAAGTTACTGCCTCTGTCTTGAAGTTCTCCTATGGCATTTCTGCCTGTGGCTAAAAATGTGGTTTTGGAATTATTGCTCCCGGCTTACCTTGACCTTATCCTCTCCTCTAGGCATCTGCTGCTAAAGGCAGGAAACTTGGCTATGTGTGTCTTTGCTCTGGCCAAGAAAAGCATCTCTTTTTCTCTGATTACTCTAGTCAACAGGAAGAACAGTACAGGCCTGTACTAAGAGGAAAATTAGAGAAATGCTAAATGAAGTTAAAGAAATCTTTTATTCAAGTGCAAGATGAAAGTTCCTGTTGCATCTGTGTGTGAAACGCCATGTAAGCAGTTCCTGTTTGCTTTTAACCAGATCCATTTTCATCTTTCACTTTGGAGTCTCAAACCCATGACTAAATTTCAGACAAGGTGCTAATCACTGGAACCAGGCACATGTGAGGATTTTTTCCCCCGAAAGAGATCAGAAACAAGCACAAAGAAGGCTAGAAGTTGAGATGTTTTAATTAGTCCTTCCAGTGGCAACCTTATCCAGAAGATGTCACCAAAGCACAAGTAGTGCTCAGAGTCCCTAGAACAAGGAACATAAATGGAAGGACTTTGGACTTGTATAAAAACCACTGAAAAATCAAGAAGGATGTTGAAAGAACTCCTGAAAACATGTCGTGTGACAGCTGAACCCAAGCCACAACAAAAACCAGGTGGTTAGTTCAGGTCAAACGAGTGCCAGGAGCAAAGCCTCTCAGTGCTTCAGAGAGCTTGGTCTAGCATGGCAGAAATGTGGACACTGCTGCAACCTCAAGCAGATCAGCAATTAACAGATGAAAGCTGAGAGGTTAATAGCATTTCACTTTGTGACAGCTGAGTGCAGGTATGAGCCAGCATGGCTCATCCTGATTAATGCACTGTGGTTCAGAACAGATCTTATTGCAGGGAAAAGTTCAACATAAAGAACACAGACCCGGATATTGGCCGGCAGGAATTGTCCTGAGTCCTGAGACTTRTGTTTAAGGGTTTTCTTGACTCTCTCTGGCATCAGGAGATGAGCCCCATTCCATCATGTTTATCCATCTCTAAGAAGAAACCGAAACAAATCTACCTGCTAATGATAAAATCCACAGGTGCTTTAGGACTGACAATGTGTTATTGTGTATCACCACCTGAGTACCACTTTCCACAGACCTCCCTGATAAATGTGCTCTAGGAGCAGTTAGAGTATGAATTATGGAGCTTTCAAACTCAGCAGGCCTTTATTCAGATCTTGTTTGTGATGGCCCAATTTACACCATTTTGAGCCAAAAGTTAAAAATAAAATTTGCTCCAGTGGTATTTGCACTATTATGGGAAAAAATTTTGGAAGAGAACTTCTAGGAGATTATGCGTAATAGTTACATAATATGAGAAATCATATTCTCATAATATCAATTGGCAGGTTTAGCCTTATGTCTAGGCATCTTAGGCTGACGGAAACTGTGTCCCTTCTGATTCCGTATTAATCAAAACAATGTAATGAGGCCAGGTTTACGATAAAATTAATCTGAAAGTATATCAGCATGAATTTCTGGTGTTTTGAAGCTAGCTGTAGTCTAAATAAATTTTGTTCTATGCATCTATATTATACATATATATACACACAGACTATTAGGAACTGTCCATTTCCATAATTAGATTTTCAACCTACCCAATGCAATAAGGAATTCTTCTGTAAAAATTAGTGTTACTTTAAAGTCTGGACATCTAGCACATGCTAAGCAAAAAGGTTTTTCAATTTCTAAAAATTTATAAAAAACAACCTAGCCAGTAATAAGGTGAAAAGAGAACTTCTTTAAAAGTGGAATTTATCTGGGTTTCAAAAAATGAATAGCATGCTTCTTGCCTGAAGAAGTTCAAATTGCAGACAGGGCTCTTTAAAAAATCAATTCATGGCACCTAGCCTTGTTGCTCATGTCTGAACAATCAAGCCACTGCTTTGTTTCAGATAAAGAGAAACAGTTTCCTTAGCAATCTCAGAAGGTTTAAAAACACAGTAACAGAAAAAGAGGTTTAGCTGCACACACATGCTTAAAGCAGTAATAAAACTGCTGTTCTACTACTGTGTTGGATCCCAAGTCATGACTAACAGAAAAAATCAGCATCTTAGACATGACATAGTCCTGAAGTCCCCTACAAGGTATAAACTCATCAAGGTAAGAGGATCAGGAAGTTAAGAGCATTCCTGGGAGAAGTCAGCTGTATGGTAAATGTAATTCTCCAGTGCTTGTGGTAAGGACCTCCCTGGTTCAGACAATCCTTTCCAGAAAACTCTTCTGATTTGCCTCTCTCTGCAAAAAAGGAATTTGCTTTCTATTCTTCTGAGTGAGAATAAGCAGAGGTGGAAGCAGTGGAGCAGGTGGTTTTTTTAGCATAAGCTAGTACTGGACATCAGGTCGAGTTATTGACAAAGATTCTTCTCTTGGTCACACAATAAGGCCATAAAGCTTTGTATAAAGGTAAATTGACACCAAAAGCTGATTATGCCTGATTAGGCATAATTTGGGAGATTAGGCAACATAAACAGGCATCCAGGCTTTCTGTGTAGAACAAAATCAAAACTTCAGGCTCTGGAAATCTTTGTTTGCAGATCTACAGGGCAATAAATCACTGGAAATGCACAGGCTTTTTTATGACAGAAATCCTCCTCCATTACATAAACTCATTTCTTGCTCGCTTTGCCATAACCTAAAAGAGGATGCTTGATAATAAACAGTCACAATTCACTTTAATTTTCTGCTGTTTGTGCAAAACCTTCCTGGTTGCACACAGACCTGGCCAACCGGTATAATTAGGAAGTAAGATGTTGCAACCAAGCAGAACCAGCATGGTTATCAACTAGGTAACTGAGGAGATATTTGCAGTTTTCAATTTCAATAAACTTTCAGTGTATACTTCTGTGAGCAAAGATACTTACAGAGAAATGAAAACAAGTCAAATGATGCTGAAATCCCCTTTTCCCTCTTTTGGTAATTTGCAAGTAGATCCAGATCCTATTCTGTGTAGACATCACAGTTGGCCTTTCTGGTAGACCCGTAGAACAGCATTTACCATCCTAACACAATTTAAAAAAAGGGAAATTCTTCTAAATGCAGCTGYGAGCTACTGTAAACGATGAAACTATGTGCAATTGAAAAGTCCCATTTTATTTCACATGCTGATCAATTACTCTTCTGTATTTTCAACCTGTGCCTAGCGGTGTTCACAGGTTGTCATATACATTGCCATTAAAAAGAAGTCATAGTTAAGAGAAAATTATTAGTTCTTTACACCCAATTTTATATTCTGTTGGCTATATTCATAGAGAATACCACATTACATACTGCTCCTTTTTCATGTTTTATCATACATAGCTGCCAGTTCGGATTTCTTATACTCTTACGAGTTACAGTCTTGGAGTTTCTGTCGCTGGTGTACCCACAGTACAGATTACTTTAAAATGGTATGGAAAATATAATTAAATAAGTGTACCTTTGATTTAACTCAGACCCCTCCTTCTTGAGCTGACCTCTGCATTTCTTTTCTGAATGTTTTCAGACAACAAAAGAGAAGCATTGGTTCAGAAGTTACGCTCTCATGGTGATGATGATCCACTGCCAGATTGGGCACCGGTACCAGGGACAGAGATTTGAGCTGACACTAAGTCACAGTGTCTTTTGAATTAATTTGGCATCGAACATCAAAAAGGTTTGTCATCACTTACCTGTAACATAAATATAGCAGCCTGACAGGCACAGTACAGGCTGTGGCACTTTCCTCTGTCAATGTGGGTTCTCAAAGTTCATTTTTCAAACATACCTCCTTTATCTATGTTGCTCTCTTGGAGCTCTTGGAGGATGCAAAGCCAGTTCCTACTCAAAATGCAGTGGGTATGGGGCTGGGTAAGCTCTGCCTCCTGGTCCTGGCTGTACAATTTTCTCCCTTAGCTGAGACACTGTAGCAGGGATCAGAAACAGCAGAACCGAGGGTAATATGAGAAGAATCTGTCTTTCACTGGCGAAGAACATTGACCATGGCTTTGACAATTGCCACCCCGGCAGCAGTACTTCCTACTCCAACCTTTTGTCGTTAATTCAGGAGTTTCTCAGGGACAGGTAGGTATTTTCTCTCAAAGTGCGGAGAAGAAAAAGAATTCTGAACAGCACCAAAACTAGTTAGAGACTACTATTAGGAAAATGGAAAAGAAGGTTAACCAAGTTCCTGTGACCATTCAGATGCTTAAGGACTAGCTAATTAGGAGGCTGGATAACTCCCAGGGTTAACCTGAAGTATATAGTTAAGTACATGATGGCATGGAAGCCTGTATTGCCAGTCACTGAGACCCTGGAGCATCCTGGTATTTAAAATGTTTTGCGGTGCAGAATCCTCTCTATTAAAAACTAGTCTGAACCCTTAGTTCATTTTATGAGCAAATCAATGAAGAAACTTAGATTTCAATAGTTTTCTCTTAGCATGAGTACAGGATGGTTTGAAATAAATCAGAGTAAGCAGGAACATACTAGACAACCTATACACTTAGCTGTCTCAGTTTACACATCTGTCTTCAAAAAACAAACAACAAAGCAGAAATATGCATGATCATTCCTTTTTATTTGGTAAAAGACAGCATCGTTTCATATAAAACAAAAAAAGAATCATGCTGATCAGCCACCCACATGCTTTCTTTAAAGCTCTCATGAATTGGATCAACATTTAGAAAGCACAGCAAGTACTGGCATTTAAGTAATATTATAAAAACCGTCAAGCTGTGATAGTGAATATGTATCCAGCCTTTGTACATTAGCTTCCCTATACACACATCATGTTATGAAACACTGTTTAGAAATACGAGAACATGATTTTCATGGGAATTTCACAATTAGAAATCACCTCTTCCTTTACATACATGAGCAATGCAGTTAGGCTCCCCCTCTCCCCAGCACCAGCTATTCACGGAGCTGCTCCCTCATCCTTCYTCTGATTACAGTTATGCTCCAAGCCCAGCATCTGCATCTTCCAACGCAAAAGGTTGGCCCAAGCTCCTGTGTGCAGCCTACTTGGTTCTCCCACGCCTGAATTTAAACTGAATTGGATCCTGACATACCTTGGGAACAGATACAGATTTTGCTGTGCTGTATCCCTGCCTCAGCCAAGGTTCATTGCTTTATTTGTGATATCCTCTGTTTCCAAAAAAAGACAAATTAAATAAGATAAATGTATTGTAAGATTTGCTCAACACCAAAACATACAGTTGCCTTTTCATCCTTTTTCATATACAAGGCAGCTGCATGAAAACAAGGTTGTGTTGGATTTGTATTCCAGGTATCTCCAGAGCCACTGTGAACAGGCAGTGGTGATTTCTCATTCTGCTGCTCTGGCTCTTATTTAAAATTTGTGTAGTGTTTACATTCTTCTACACTGATTTTTAATGTAGCTGTATCTTGAAATACATACAAACACACAAACTCAGCTTTCAGGCCGGTCAAGATGCATTATTATCCTTTAAAAGAACACCACATGCTTAATGTTTACCCTTTTTATTGCCAATCCCTCTTTAGCACCAGTCCAATCTTCATTTGTTGGGATATGGTGAGGAGAAAGTGGAAGAGGTTTTGCCTTGAAGTTTCAGTACCAATTAAATTTAGCAAGTTACTGTCGTATTGTTACTAGTCCAGCCGAACCTCTCTGAACCAGTGGGKGTAACCCATTGTGAGATGCATTGCCCAGGAGTGTGAGCTGGTTTCTGAAGCATCCCATGGAGGGCACAGTCTTCCCAAGAGGCCACCTCATGTTTGGCCCAAAACCAGAGCAGGAAAGCTTAACATACAGCCCAGCATTAGCATATRCAGTCAACTAGAGTCCTCAGCTCCCTCACATTTGAAAGCCAGGATACTCACCTTAAAACAATAGACCTACTGCAATCGTTTGGGTGGTCAGCTTCCCACTGATGTCCTCGTGGTCCCCTCTGGAGCACATTGGCTCCTAAAGCAAGGCAACTAGCAGGCTTTTGAGTGAAGTCAACCTTACCTTCTAGGGAGAAAAAAGCTGAAAACTTTATAGCATTCTCTTTCAGTTTGCATCCCAGTGCCATTAGCGTCAGAGTTGTTGGTGAGCTGTAATTCTGATTTCTTTGATCTACATTGTCTGCCTGCATAATCAAGAGACAGGCAAACACATACTTTGTGAATGAGCGACTGCAGCACTCAACCTTTTTTTTGTTCCTTCAGGGAATGCCGTGGCATGGAGCAAGGTCCTTGTAGCCCCTCTCGCCAGCAGGATGGGGGAATAGCACACCCTTGGCTGGCTGAGGAAGGAAGAAGAGGAACCCACCTGATGCTGAGGCTGGGATGAGAATGCCTGGGACTGCAAGGCTTCCCAGGGTGCAGAAAGGACCCCTCGCTCCACACTCCCCAAGGGTGGCCAGCAGGACTGGCAAGGCTGTTTTTCCTCCCCGCCACACGAAGAGGGGAACRAAGGTTTACGTGTCTTACAAACCGCATCTTGCGGAATTTAAGGAATGGCTGTGGCCACGGCATATTCTCCCTTTATATAGAAGTGATGATGCCTTCAGTGGGATGCTAGATCGTATCATCTGCACTCAAGGCGACATCCATCCACTCATTAGGTGACCCAACAGGTTTGATCTGCTTGGGCTAAGCAGGGAATGTGCAATTCATTTCACTCCGAAGTGGAATTTAAAGCAGAGTTTAAAACTGCAGACCCAGAAAATTGATCTTAAAAAACCACTCAGGTCTGTGAAGAGCTCATAAACCTAAAATTAAAGCTTTAAAATAAATGCAAAAGCCATCATCTACTGCATTATGTTTCTCAGTTATACCAATTTAAAATTTTCACACCGAGATAATCCGAGTAGCCCAATTCTGTATCAATAATATCACCTGCACTAGTGCCCTGCAAGCACAGCAACAAACTCTCCCAGGCAGGAGGCCAGGTGCCAGCACCAGCGACTGAACTTGARATCAATTTTGTCTCTCAAGTGTAACTTTATTCTTGTACTCTATGAATATATCACTGTGTATAGGGACAGCTGTACACACATTTTACAGAGATAAGTAAGATGAAACCACTGACTTCATAAATTCATTTTTATAGATGTACAGAACTTTTGTGCAGCTGTGCAACATAGAGCAGGACTGAAGCAAAGCACTGCAAAGCAGGAAGAAAGTAAAGATAAGGAGATCTTTAAGATCTGTTACAGTTTTTCTCTCTGGAAAGGGAGTCTCTTTTCTGTTGTGTGAGCTTTATTTTCTCATTGAGGGATTGCTTTTAGAGTTTTAACCATTGCTGTCTCAAGGAGGGTGACTACAGGCTTCATTTTTCATTCTCCCATCCCCTATGCAGGCAAATCATTATTTGCATCCCCAGTTCTTCTCCCATGTCACAAAAGCTTAGATATACCTGGTCTTTAAAGTATCCTAAAACAAACTGAACACGGAATACTCTTAACAGCTTTCCAAAATAGGGAAAACTACATTATCCTCCTCTGAGTTAATACATGTAATTAATTGTTTCTAATATTGAACTATGGCAGATAATTTCACYCACCAAATATTTACTTGGAATTGAAAGAGAAGACAATAAGGAATTGAACAAAGGTAGCTGACTGCAGAAGCCAGCAGTTAATATTCTACTGGCAGCAGGCTGAGGTATCTGCATTTATTCTAAAAACTAGCCAAATGGGAAGATGCAAAGTCTAACATACCGCTGAAGCAGTAGAAAATGCCCTCTTATAGCCTTCTGTTTGCAATCATACTGTTAATAATCTGAACATCTATTTTTTTTCTCCCATATTAGAAATTCTCTAATTCACCACGGGAGTTGGTTAATGGCTCCCTCTAASCTCAGGGTCACACATCCCAGCTCGAGATCAGGCTTTCAGCAGAGGTATCCCTCACACGAGGCAGATCCCTCCCCATTTGCTGTGACCATTTGATGCTTTTAGAAGAAGCAGAGGCGTTTAGGCAAAGGTGCTGTGGTCGTCCTGCTCTAATGGCGCCGTTATCTGGCACCATGCCTGGCATCTTTTGATGCCTCGTTATCTTGTAAAAGCAGAACAGCCTCACACGTGGTACAGTTTTTCCAATGAACAAGTCACAAGACTTTCAGAGATACAACTGGTGAAAGGCTGTTGAAATGCTCTTAGAATCATAATGACAACTTATCAATGCTTGGAACAAAATCATCCTTTTACTGATTAATTCACAGGCTCCAGGAAGAGTGTTTGCTTGTGAAATCTCTTCTGCCTTTTTAGTTTTCTTTTTTCTTTTTTTTCTGCTGGAGATCTGTAAAAGGGGAATGTTAAGAACAGCAGAGTGTGGACTCTTCTCAATTTAGCTCTGTTGTCAGATAGCTTTCTTGGGACACTGATAGATAAGAGCAAAACATGACTTTTCTCAGCAAATAACAACTGCTTTGATATGCACAGTTGGAGAGATAAACTGCCTGTGCATGTCATCATCTGCAGACCTTTGATCTTCATACTATAACTCTGCTGCCTGCCAGGTAGCCAACTCTAAAATGTGGGCATCAGCCCACCTGTGACCATGCAGAAAAGGAAGCTCCTTAGGTCTCTTCAGCTGAGTAAAGATTCCCTCATGTGAGAGCTGGTAATTAAGAAGAGCTCCAGATAGAACTGCACCCAGCTTTTATCAGCAAGGAATACGGAGAGTCTGTCTTTCAACCAGTAGCCATCAATTAGAGATCCCTTAATCAGTGTACTCAACCACAGGAGAAAATAAAGATATGAACCTATGCTGCTTGTTAGCACATACTCAGCTGATGGACTACTGCCTCTAGAAATTATGTTCTAAGAAAAAAGAGATGATAAGCAGAGGACACTCAATACTAGATAAATTTATACAAGGAAATGTTCTTTTCTGACAGGCCTGAATCATGCTGTCCGAGGACAAACAACTCCACATCTTTCCAAAATAAGCTGCAACACAGCTTGTTTCAAACAGAGGAATGACACAGAGGGTGCCACTGTCACCACGTCTGGCTGTGAGTCCTTCAGAAACCACAGCGACACCCTCTCTGGCTTTGAACACTGGATGATGAAAGACAGAGCCATCTTCACACTTTAGGGTGCTGGACAGCAGGTGGTTTGCATGTGTACTTAACCCAAGAGGTACAACAGCAGGGTTTATATATGATAATGAAAAAGTCCTCTATAGTAAACAAAAAATCCCCAGAAAGCATATCTCCTTGTCCAAAACCCAGGATAGCGGGCCTTTGCAGAATAACTCCTGTGTTAAAAAAGTCCTGTATGCTCAGATCTGGCCAGTGCCCAGGCTTGTTCTGTTTGCAAACAAATCACTGAGAGAAGAAAAGGACACAGTGACATGTTTCTGAGAAGTCAGATTAGGGGCTAAGAGCACTAAACCAATGTTTGCCTTGGCTGGAAGAGGAGGTGTGCCTTAAAGACAAGTTGCCAAGTTTTGTCTGTGGCCCTCACGCTTGTGTTCTGCTAGGTAAGTCCCTCAGGCCCACGCTATATCACAACACTATGGTGACCATGAGGTTATCGGAAGTTTCTTGTTTTCAGTAGTGCTTTTCTCTTCAGGTTCAGCTACAAGGCAGGCTGAGGGCTGGCAAGAGATCACAGTACCTAGAGGAACCCTTGCCTCCTTGAGGAAAGGAGCCCAGTACACATTTGCCAGCCTTTTGAAGTTACATTTCTAAATGGAGACAGAAAGCTCTTTGCACTGGCTCCCCAGGACAGTGATTAGCATCTCTCAGTGTTGAAACCTTTGTATTACTCACTGCTCTGGTTACAGATCTCCACCTTTTAGCATATCTGAACCTAAAATCATCTACTCATCTTCACTTGTCCTTTCAGTTACAAATACTGAACATTATATTTTGTTTTTTTTGCAGAAAACCCTCTGCCTACTGACCACTATGTATCAATGGCAAATTGTCTGCAGATGCCCAATATGTGATTATGAAAGATTGAACAGTGTGGGCACAGCTTTCAGAATCCCAGATGCCAGTGCTCATGATGCACACGATCATGGATTTATTACCAAAGAAAGCACATCAGTTATGCAATTGGTACTACTTCCCTGCTTAAAAATTCTCTGATAATTACCAAATACTGGAAATATATTGGGAGTTTTGAAAAATAGAAAAACTCTCTAAAATTATTTCTTGATGATACCTTTCCCCAAATTTAAAGGTTTCTTTAATTTCTAAATTCCCACTAATCTTAAATAAAGGCAAAATCCTTCTCAAAATCCAAGCCATTTCCCTAAAAGTTGATTAGCATTGCCAAAAAAAAAAAAAAAATCTCACCATTCGTATGTTAAAAAGCAAGCAAGCAAGCAAACAATTGTCCCATCTCCAGGATGAAGGACAGGAATTTCTCCCTAACTGGTTTGATCATTATCTTTCCTGACAGCCACACAACATGGGAAGCACAAACAGTGCTGCTTTGTGCTGAGTTGTGCAGCAGGTGAGTGTTCACCCCTGCTCACCTTCCACTGATTTCTTTGACATTTTGGCCAGGTGGATTTTATGGAAGTCCTTCAAAATAATATATATTGGGTGAAATACTGAGATTACAACCATTGAAAGGGAGGTAAAGAAGTTGCACTTCCTCTACAGTAACAGAGCGCRTAGGAATATAAACTATGCTGGCTCATATGGGGTTGTCTGGCTTTTTGTTTTTGTTGCTTTTTTGTTTATTTTGCTTTGGTTTTTGGTGGTTTTTTTTGCCTCTGTCCTCCTTAATTTTCCTTATGCAGCCTTTGAAAAAGTTATGATAGAATGATTCCACATTGGTAACAACTACAGAGTGTAAACAGATGTAGTAAGCTTTTTCATCTCAAAGCTGTTTCCAGGAAACTGAGGTACATATCGATTAAGAACATAAATCGTACTCTCTCATTTGAACACTGTGCAGTTGAGAAGGCAAAGGAAGTGCTTTATCTTTATATACTAAAGATTGATTTTGTTCACTCGCACTGAAAAATAGTTTACTCTAAAAGATGTCTTGGCAGTACCAGTAGGATACTTGGGGATTTTAGTCCCATTAGATGAGGCACTGGCTTATTTGTAAAGAGAGATAGTTGGAAGAGTCCAGAATGAAAGGACTCAGGTGTGTAGTTCCAGAAGCAGCTCCACACATTGGGCAGTTGCTCACTAGGGCCTAAGTATTTTTCAATTTTTAGTGATAATTGACCTCAATTAACTGCAAGAGTTTTCCAAGTTGGTAAAACCCAGAAAGAGTGAGGTGTCATTACTAATATTGGAAGGCAAATATTGTATGAGGATATGAAATACAGTGAGCATCACGCACATAATCTGAAAATCACAGCTCAGTGCTGACTTTTAATGAGATTTCGCAATTGTGCCAGAAGAGGCTTCCCCAACAAGGGAGTAAAAATCTGAGCTGTTTATCATCTACTAAAGCATACTACAACTGTTAGACACAGCTTCTTCAAAATCTAATATTGCAATATCTATTTTGACAGCCGTAATCTTGGGTAAGCAACACTGAACATAATGTGATTAGCAGCTATAATTTCCATTTGGTGCGAATGTAATAACCCTAATTCAGATCTAAACCAGGAGATGAGTAACTGTGAAATTTTCACCCAGACAGCCCTGGAAATAAAGAGATAACCCATCTCCATGGTGGGAACTGTCTAGGGCTCTTGAGACCAAAACAGTTGAACCTCAAGAAACACCACTTCCAATAAAGCCAATATAAGCATCTAATATAAATTCAACTATAAATTACAAAGGGCACGTTTGTTAACAGAATAATGAAATTTTTTATACTGCATTAGTTAGCACAGGAAGAACTGACTCCTGAGTAACAAATATGCTATTATTGCCGAGCAGCACTCTTGGAAATTAGAAGCAACAAGCAACTGGTAGGTTATTGACAGTGTGGTCTAATCAAAGAGGTTTTCTTATCCGTTCTTTTCTTTCAATTTTTATTTGTGACATTTTTTCTTATGTTCCTTTAAACAACCTACCTAAGTAATGTGACTACTYCATCGTGTTTTAGGAAATCATTCTAATTTGATAGGGAATAATTACAAATTTACCTGCCGGCTAAATTTTTTGCAAATTAGTTTGTTGCCACTGATTTCAGAATCTCTTCCCTCCTTCATAGCCAAGCCTTTCAAACACAGCTACGGACAGATAATGTTATTTTACCTACTCATATAAAGACATATTTTTCCCACAAAACCAATCTTCCCACATTTCAGACATTCCTGACAGTCCTTCAAAACTTCTTACCCTACCTGCAATTACACAGATTTGCCAGAGCCAGTTCTTTGTAAGTCAGATATCAGAGCCCAGTCTTAGTGCAGCTCTACAGAAACCAGCCCTGGCTGAACTCTGCTTAATCACAGAAAGCAGCACACATCTGAGAAAGATAAATATCTTTCAGAGATTTTTATTTGTTATTATTTTTTTATCAAACTGAGTAACATTTTGTCCCCTCTTCATGTTTTTCTCACAAACAAACAGAAATGAAACAGCAAATTTTACTCTCTGAAAGATGTAGTTGCTATTGTGGAATGAAGTAAAATGAGCATCAAAACTGAAGGGTGTGTACTGGAAAAGAAGATAAAAGTTATGTGCTAAGGTTTTCCAGTGGTCTTATATGATTCATTATGCATGTAATATAAGATTGCAGATAGAAGTTCAACCCTCAACTTCAGAGGTCCTGTGAGAGCATCAGCAAGAGATAACTCATCAATTGTCCTGAATATGCGCTGGAGAAAAGTGACACTAATAGCCATGACAAATTGTTATTTAAGGAGACTGTCAAAAACCCTGACTCAGGACCAAAGCCCTACACAACCCTTCAATGTGCTCTGTACACATAGGATAAATTAATCTTTATTTAATAAAGTCAAGCAGACAGCTCCGCTAACACCTCATTCCTATGTGTCAGTCATTGACCTTTGCAGCAAGCCACAAGCATTGTTAATTAAAAGAAAAAGAGCAGCATAAACACTCAGGAAGAATTCCATTGAGCAGCTCAGGTAGCAGATGTGATGTTCTAGCTCCTGCAACCATTCCCAGAGCACACATCAGAGCTCTCTTGCTAACAGTGGTGTGTATGTATCTACAACTTCTGCATTGCACGTTGCGTCTCCAGTTCCTTCTCTTGCTTGCAGGGGTTCATTGTGCTTTGGGTATCCCATTCCTTGTGACTGGGGACCTGTTGGAGCATGATATGTGGAAACCACAGACAGAGAAGACTGGTGCATCCCAGATCTTACATTGGTGTGGAGTTGATGTGTGGGAAGGGCATAAATGCAGACAAAGAGCTTCTGACTCTCAGGTCGGATGTAGCCTCTACCCATCCTCCACAGTTTCTTCCCTTCCATCTCTTTTTCAGAGCGTGCACCACTTCTCTCCTCCTGTTGTTGTTTCTGCCCCTCCATAAACAGTTATGTGGTGGTTAAAGTGCACATGCTGAACATGTGGGCTGCTGCGTATCCTTGCATGACTGCAGTGAAAGAAGAGAGATCCATTATACACGCCCTCTCGTATGAATACACTCCTTGTCTGATCCCATGAGAACCAAGTTAAAATTGGGACACTAGGCATTGCATCACGTATATATGCAAGAGGCTACATTTTCAAGAGGTGCTGTGCGGGTCTTGGGGTTTCATATGTATTTAACATTTAAAGTCAGTCAGAAAAATCATTTCTATTGACTCATATCAAATGTCAATTGTCAGAAAGGCTCTAGCCGGAAAAGATTCTGCACCTAATTACTTCAGTTTTCTGTTGCATTTCTATTAAAACCAAGTCATGTCTATAGGGCAGTAAGGCACTCATTCACGAACTTCTTAAGGAACAAATCCTCTGTTTGAATAATTGCAAGCGAAAAGTTAAAATCTGAAATTCAATTGCAATCTGAGCTTTCACTGCAGGCCACAATGTTTTAATAACCTAAACATTAGAAAAGCTGAAAATCTACATGACAATGGAAAACTCCAGATTCGTCACAAGTGCTTTTCTCTTAATGTTAAGCACATCTTGTTGGAATTTGTAATACCCCATTATAACACTATGTTAACTGTTTTGACAGAATGAATAGTGTTTTTCATCCATATAATTTTGACATCAAAACAGAAATATTCAACAACAACAACAAATAGAAAGCAGATGAAAAGCCACCATTTGATGCCACAGTGAAGAATGGTCCCCTCAGTGCCGCTGCGTGGTAAATAATTAGAAGTGAACAGACACAAACTCAGACATTTAACCCTGACTTTCCTGCCTTTAATCACGGGCAATTTGAAAATGTTTCAAGCTGAACAGGTGATGGAGTGAGGTTTACAGAAAGCTTTCACTGACCCACAACAGTGTCTTCAAACTACATGCTTTCTCAAAGTGAGGCAAGGAAATGAATAGATATTTAAGTAAGGGGACTGAAAGCTATAGTTTTGCAGCAGGAGTGGGAAAAGTGTTTTGTATTGAGTAACTGCAAGAAATTTAAAAACTCAATGTTGCTGTAGAAAATAGACAAACAGTAACTGAACAGTAGCATCACCACACATCGAGGCAATTTCTCCCTTTTCTTTTTTAAACCCCAATTAGGTGGAAAGAGTGAGTTCTGGGGAGAGAGGTAAACATAGAGTGATTTCCCAGATTAATGACTTTTGTTTTAAACTGTTGGAGTCTAAAATGAAGATGTTTTATTGCTGTTGGGACTGAAGCCCCATTCTTTCACATAAGGACTCCAAAACCAGTGAGGATAATTGTAAGTTTGGTTTTGTTTTTATTTTTTTCATTTGTAACCCGCAACCAGTCTAGTAGATAGGGGCAGAGAATACTCTAAATTGATGAAGTAAAGGTGTAAAGAACTTGTGATGAAAGAGACTGTACTGCTTATGCTTTTAATTTTTCACTGATTTTTTTGGGTTGTATTAACAGCTGGAATTTCAGGTTTGCAATTTAGTTCAAGATAAGGAGAAAAAAAATCAGGTCTTAAGACTCATACAAACAAAATTCCTATAAATCTTGGAATYGTATTAGAAAATTTTTAAACAAATACTAGAATTATTTCTGCTCAAGAAATAACTTCCAGCCTTTTAGGTTTCTTGGCTGTGGTGATTTTTTTCATGTTCATGTTGCCATCTTTAAATTTTTTATAGGTCCTCACAACAGGGGAAGTATAACCCAGTCATGTAAAAACCCAAACAGAACTGAAACCCTGTACATCTGGTTTATGTCCTGTGGCATTAAATATTCATATACCAGCAAAAGGCTAAATGACCAAAATAAATCACCGTAATTGCAAAATTAAGCTCTACTTTACCATTCAGACTTTAGGTACAGAAATACTTGTAGCAGAAATACCGAAATTTGTCTGAATGTGTTGTCCTGTGTGAGGGCACCAGAAGAAAATGAAGGGTTAAAATAATAACATCTATCACTAGATAACCAAGTACACAGACGCAGAGCAATCAGCCTTGTAAACACAGAGAAAGGTGTTGCTGTCAGGATGTAGGTCTTCTAATCTACATATAAACAAGATGATGGCAACAAAGCTACATCACAGGTGCCATCCCCACCCCTGTCACACAACCAGAAACCAAGTCACAGCCAGAAAGACAACTAAAATGAGGAAATAAAGGCAACGGGCAGCAATCAGCAGCAACTCTGCCTAGGATTAATGGAAGACAAGATAAGCAAGTTTCAGAGGCAAAAGCTCATCCCATAGTAATTTTTGAGTCCTCAGAGGCCCATAAAGTCTATCCAGAAACGAGTTTTCGCTCCCGAGACATGTGTTGAGGAGTTGGAAGCTGAAATCCTAGTTCTTGGTGTCGTCTGGTTTTGATCGTGGGCAGCTTGTGATCACCTGCCTGGGTATGAAAGAATGCAGCCCATGAGACAGTGAGTGAGACTGGTGACAGTTCTTATTTAAAGTATCTCTTTCTGTACAGTCTTACACAGACTTGTCTTCCATTAATTTACTACAGGATTTCAGGTACTAGAGGGCTGCTCTATTTGAAAGGAAATAAGTGAGTAGCTTCCTTATACTAAGGAAACCTTTAAAAAGAACCCCAAAACAACATCCATTTGTGTGATGCCAGTTGAACACACAACACTTCAGTGATACACAGCGAGGAGCCTCTGCTGCTGGAGACATTTGTGCTAATTACTTTCCCCCCTTCTTATCTGCAGTGGAAATGAAAAAGAAGTGGAATTGATCTCTTAAGTGCTGTGCTCAAAGAACAACCTTTAAGGAGAAACGACTTTAATTAAAACAAGATGAGCAGCAGCACTTCAGGACAAAACTGCACAGCCATCAAACAGAGCAGTGGCTTCAGGACTGCAGAGTTCACAGTAATTAAGAACTGAGATGAGCTGCTCTGGTGGGAAGAGACTGAGCCACACTGTCACCCACAAAATTATGTCAGTGAGACCCACAGTTAGTTTAGTCTGGACAAACAAGGCTGATCAGAACTTGAGAGGAAGTTTTGGGAGTATTCACCTGGTGGATGGTGTATGAACAAGTTTACTCACGGATAAGATGCAGAAGGAAGAGAGAAAGTGACCAAGAAATTAAATTCTCCAGGACTTAGATGAGAACTGGAGGAGGCACAAATAAGAGCATTCAAAGGATAAGTTGTAAAGGTGAGAAGGGCCAAACCAGAAAGACAAACTTCTAGATCTCGGGGGAGCCTGCAATTGCCAGACTGCACAGATGATGTCAAGGTATTTGTCATTTAAATGAAGTGGGAAAGCGCAGGATCTTCCCAAGGGCTGAGCAGGGGCCATCCTAAAGCTTCAGCAACATCTGGCAGCTGGTCAGAAGGCAAAGGGATTAGGTATTGCCCAGCCAGCATTTGCACAACACACCTCCAGAAAAGGTCAACATTTGAAGCTGTTTGTTATCAAGTAGCTTTTTGTAGAAGTTATTCCATGTGTACAGACGCCTGAAGGCATCGTCCATCAGGGGATTGAGATGGGAGGTAGGCATCCAAAATGAGAAAGCTCCTTTAAAGAGAAACATCACTTGACAGCTCAAGAGAGCAATGCATTTCAAGAATAATCTGTCTGTGCATATTTGCCACAATTCTCCTTTCTGCTTAAATGCAAAATCTATTAGGTTGCTCCTATTTTTAAATACTATACACAGAACACAAACTCACAGACTCACAGAATTTTTAGGGTTGGAAGGGAGACACAGGTATAAAAGCGGAAGGCTCAAAAAGAGCAATACAGCACTAATGGCATTAGTTTTTAACTCAGCAGTATGTTCAAATTTTAAAACCTATGTCATACAAAATAGGTGAAAGGACAAATATATTTCAAATACTTACTCCCTTTGACATTTTCAATTGCATCCTTTAAGGGCTTTTAAAAGTGTAGAACTTTTATATCCCAAGTATGTTCCAAGCAGAGACGTAAATACACAGAAAAAAAATGGATATTAAATCATGGCAGGTTAAATTATTAAATCACAGCAATGACAAGACCCAGAAACAAGACTTGGCCCTGCCATCACTCAGAATTAGAACTGATCACTCACATCAGCAAAAAGATGTATGAAGTCCAAATGGGCACAGTACAAGTGTCACCCACAAGATAGATGGAGCAGCACTGTATATACAGCTCTGCTGTATACAAGCTCTTATGTATAGCTCTGCAAGCTTAATAGAAGCATTCAGATCTAGTTATAAGTAATATATTTCTCCGTGTGAAAAATCAAAGTCTTAGTCTTTATAAGAAACAAAGAAAATATTCTTTCTCTTGAAGTGCTGCTGGAAAGCCCAAACATCTGCAGAATGCAAATGAACATCACCTGCTACAGCCTTAATGGGCTGAAAAAATTCTGCTTGTATCTAGGTAATATAAATACAAAGACTTGTATGTTAAATTGCTAAAGTGAAAATCACTTTTGCATATAGAAAAGTCAGGTTAAGGTCACCAGCTGTAAGTGCAAGACCCCTACTGAAAGATTTGTTCTGTGGGGCTGTGGATAAATGCCACTGCCTCAGAAGTACAGCAGCTCTCATGGGAGATGTGGTGTTATCCCCAGCAGGTGCTATTGCAACCTCAGGACAGTTCTGCATAAACATCTTCCATTTGGGGATCACACCTTCTGCCCTCTTCAAGGGATGATGAGACCATCTGTGTCGTTTCCTGTGCACCACACCTTTCATTTTAATGGAAATCAGAATGCCCAGGCATTTTAGCTGTATTATTCTTTCAAATGCATTGGTGACATTTGCTGATTGGAGTACATCTTGGTTAGTGGCTGAAAGCTTTTGTTCAGTGTGCTCTAATATGTTCTGCTTCACTCCTTTTTCTTTATTTGTTTTATCAAATATGTGCATCCTTAGACTCTGTTCTCCAATGCATCACTAGGCAAATGGAGAGGAAGAGATCAGAGCAATTGCTGCTTCACTGCTTTATGAATCAACAATTACAGAGGTTAAACCATCACAGAAGATACCCACAGAGCCCCGACAGTTTTTCTTCCTTTATTTCCCTCCCCCCATCTTTCCTCCTCCCCGAAAAATGAGCAATAAAAGAAGTGACATGTTTATTTCCTAGCTCTGCTGCAAGCCAAGTATGAGGCGAGCAGGAGAGAAAACGTTGAGCATAAGATCTGGGAGTTGTTTTTGTCCAGAAATGTTGATATAACAAGACTGATTTATTTTTATAAGTCTTAAAATTCTTCCAAACAAAATATTTTGAAATAACCGACAGAAGGTCCCTGGCATTTCTCATTAGATTAAAGTGTCAGTGGCAAACTCCAGACGCTGCTCTTACAGCGCCTCAAACACACTTACCAATTGCCATTCAGCTTGTGCAAAGAACAGCCAGAAGACAGCCAGTATCAACACTGGGAAATACAGAAAAAACAAACAAGGATGGGTTATTTTCTCTCTGCTCAGGCAAATTAACCATCTTGCATGTTCACAGATTACAAACACCCGATGCAGCAATAATGTTCACTCATACATTGATAGATGTTTTTAAAAGTCAGCTTGGAGTGGGGGTATTTGGAGGAAAAAGAAAACCTAAAAGCAAGGCAACAGCAATATCTTGTCTGACAACACAAATGAAGTCCTTTCCACACTATCATTCTTGTTCGAGGAATTTTTCTTGTATCTTGAATATCTGGGAATGGTTGTTCATTAATGGGCTTTGGCAGTGTTTGCTTTAGGTACGCACACACCCAACACAAGCAGCCCAAGGTACAGCTCCTAAGGAAAAGACGCCTATTCTCTTCTCCCTGTGCTATCAGAGCACGTTTCCCCTGCAGCCCCTGCTGATCAGAAGGAGAGTTAGAGCCTCGGATTTTGCAGTGTTTGGGCAGCAGGTGAGGCAATGAACCCCTCTCCCACCCCTCTCCAGCCTCCTAAATAATCCCCTGAGGCCATGGCCCCTCTGCCCCAGCCTTTCTTCACAACTCACATTCCTTCTCCAACCCTTCTCTGTCCCAAGAGACTCCCTCTCTTTCTCTCCTTCTGTCTATAACCACCACTTCCCCTCTTCCCCACTGCCATGTCTTTACCTTTCACGACTGTGAATCTTCTCTCTGACCATCACAGGGGGCTGCAGGAGTCTGGACCCGGCCTTGCAGACACCTTCTTGCCTAGAACACTTAACCATGTGAACAAGGTACAAGACTTAATTTCATGTGACTGAAAGTCTCTTTGGCTGCCAAAACCTTTTTTTGGCCTTTATGTATCTGCATTTTGCCCCAGGTCCCAAATGCTGATGTGGAAAAGGTCTCTTGGCGCCATGTGTGGGCAAAAAGTATGGCGAACTCACAAGGAAAATGCAGAAGTTAGAATGGGAGTGCTACGGGATTGTTTTAATGAACATGTAACATCTCCCTGATATTTTGTAATGCACACTCACAGCAAAATCCATCAATATTGCCTTGTCATAATAAAATACTCGTGCTGTAGCTGGCAGTGATGTTTACCCTTCTACAGCAGTGGAGACAAGCCACAGCAGCTAGTGCAGCTGCTGCAATTACTTTCTTCAGCTCAGCAGCTTACGACAATAATTCCAATTAAAGTAAACCTGTGGAAGGTGCCAGGCTGCCAGCTCTGTGGAGCACGGCCCTATATCTAGCAGCAAAGTCTGAACTCAAGTAGCTGTAGCAGCACAAGCTTTCTCATGCTGTCTTGAGAATACATCCTTCCTCCTACACCCAGGGGAAATAAAAAGAGCTCAGCCAGATCTGTCTCTCCATCGCCTCACATCAATGGAGGTCTAGGGTAGAAGTGAAGGTCAAGATTTGGGAGCTGAGGACTCACAGTCCTCCTCCCAGCCTGTGGTGACAAATGCCAGCTCAGCCACAGTTCATGTTTGCACCAAATGTAGCTCAAAGGAGGCATTTGTACAGGCAGAAAGAGAAGCAGTTATACCTTGGATAAACACCGCCCTTTATTTTTTTCTCTCATTTTTTTAATGGAATTAAGCCTTTCCTTGGTGAGATCAGCCACAGAGAGGCTGGAGAGGAAAACAAGAGCTGCAGAAGAGGAAGCCAATCTCTACATATGTGTACGTCAGCGCCATCTCTGTTAATAATTTAAATAATTACAAGCTGGAGAGGCATTTTGCTTTTTATGTTTGTCTTTTCCATCAGGACAGAATGATGTGGACTACCCTCAATTGCTCAGTCCAAATGTCACTTCACAGCCTGAAATAATATGACTACTTTTGTTACTGACTTGTTAGAGTCAATGATCTGAAGAGTATCTGTAGCTCATTGTCCATCAGCCACCCCTCTTTCACCTTCACTGTAAGTCCAATGGCAGGCAAATGCTCATTGTGTTTTGAATCTTTTATGACTGGTTTCATACCATACTGGTATGTCATTGGCTGAATATCATATAGTGGAAGAGGGGACATTTTAATTTTTTTTTTTTTAATATCTCCAGTTGCAATGGAGTGGGGCTGGAATCTGACATTCACACAGAAACTGAAAGAAGTTCCTGTGACCAGTAGCCTCCATCTTGAGGCCAGGAGCCCTTTTGGCTGGACTACACTAGCAATAAAGCAGAAGATGTTTGTATGCAAAGTCAGTGAGCAGGCAGAGGACCCACCCTATGGGCCAGACTGGGAGGGAGAGGCAGGACAGCTAAGGGTCTTGAAGATGTGAATGAATTCATTTCAGTCAGTGATTCAGATGGGAGTGTGATTAACTTAAACCGAAAGGGTGAAGATGAGCTTAGCAGTTGTCTTGGCCAAATGGAGATTGGTGGATGGTGACTTGGGGAAAAAGATTGTCAGGCACACTGGATAACAGAGGATAGGTACTAAGAAGCTAAGTAGTATCCCCTTTTCTTCTTTCAATACATCCCTGTTTCACTTTACATCCCTGTTTCCTTTTGTTGTATGTTGTGTTAAAGCTCAAGACTAAAATAAAGACTCGAATTTTGGACTTTTCAAAGGCTTTGCTGGCTGGCGTAGCAGTACACACTGTACAAAGAGGTGGTGTCCTCCGAGGATGCAAAGCAGGGCCTGCAGCACCAACGTTCCTTAGTTATTAAATCAATCCTGCTGCAACAGTTTTAAATGAACAAATTTGTGGTTACTGTTTTGTGGGTACTCTGCTTTCTGCTTAATTACAGTTTAGGCTCACAGACAAAGTATGGGGACATAAAGACTTAGGAAGTTCACTCCGATGGTTGCATATATGTGTGACTTATTTAGCATCTGGAAATCCGTGTAATGCCAAGAACTACATTAGATAATTCAAGCCACAGCTCACAGTGAGTCACGTAATGAGGTTCTCCAGATTATTGTTGTGATTAGCCCGTTCCCTTCCCCCTTCTCACTCAGAAAGATCGTTTAGGCAAGCAGTCATTTTAAGAACATGCAAATGCTGATTGCTAGTTTCTATGGATCTGGCAAGAAGCCAGGCTTCTGTGATGCTGGCTGCTATAGGCAGGGTGAAGTTAAATATGCATGATGTCACATAACGTTGATCCATGGGCTCGCAGGCATTCTGCACCTGTAAAAATCCAAGCTATTCTGCATGCAAAGTGTCTCCATGGTTGTCATCGAGTCGCTTAGCGCTTCAGTGCTCAGTGATCAGGTGAACTCAGCACATGTTCATTATCTTTCTCTGCTTTGGTAAGGTCTAGATCTAAAAAAGTCATTATTTAACCATGGTAAATCCAATATTTTGCTCTTGACAAGCATGTACATATTGCATATGGGAAAGAGGGGAAGATTTCATACTAACAACTTTGCAGTTACGTTAAAATCTGATGAGTTTGCTGCTATCAAGATGTAGGGAATAAAATGCTGTAGTTAGTATAAATAATGTATTTAGCAGTAAGGAATTAATAATGCATTATTAAGATCAGTGTAGCACTAGGCAATTGCGTGAGGACATCGTACATAATGAGTCACAAAAAAAGTCAACTGTAGCCCAAGGTTATAAATCAGAATCTAAGTAGAATAAAATTTATAAATCCAATAAAATCAGCTTCACCTAATCTCAACCTACAAATATCTCTAYAGTAGGTAGGATTGACAATATCCGTATTCTTAAACAGATTCTGTAACATTAGACTATTCACAAAGAGACATGACCTCATGAATATTAAAGGAACTCTGGGCATCATTTTCCATTAAAAACAGAACTTCTAGGATAAATAAAAAAAAATGCCTCCAAATAATAACAAATGTATGGTTTTACAGCAGAAAGGACTGCACAAAATGCTGACTTTTCACTTCAAGTCTCAAGATTTGCCTTGAGCCAAGTTTTTTCCTCCACCTGGTTGCTCTGTCGTAGCAGTGGTAGCAGGGGCTCTTCCTCGCTGAGGCAAATGTCTGTGAGAGGCAGCACAGTGGAAGTGGTTCCTCYCTGCACCCAGCCAAGTGACCTCATGGGATCATGGGGCACCTGTGGTGTTTTCCAAGGATGTGGGAGATGCTCCATGCCACCCAGCCAGGGATGCAGCCTGAAGAAACACTGTGGGCCTTGTACTGAAACTGAAATACCAATTGCAGTGCAAGTTATCTGTGGGTTACCACTGGCTTCTTGTGGCCAATTTGTAGGGTTTTGTCTCCTGTTGGTGGCTCACAGCCAGTCTGTGACTAATCACTGATTAGTGGTCCCAGCCCTGTAGAACTAGTATCTTCCATATAGCAGGATTTTTAACAATAAATACCACAGTGCAAGAGCCTTCACTTCCAACTGGAGGAGGAAGAGGAGGATGACAAGGACAATACTCTACTTCAATATTATCATTACTGCTGCATTGCTGACATTTGGTACCCACCTTGCAATTGCTGTGGGAACTGTGGCTGCACAAGCAGAGGTCTTCCCTTTCACAAAAGTTTGGCTTCCTGTTTATTTGGCAATTATTTTGTTTATAATTGCAGAGCAGACATAACAAAACAACTTTTCTAACTGTAAAAGCACTGCTTCCTTGTTTGTATCCACAGCATATTGCTGCTAAGCATTCAGCTTTGGGTTTATAATGTTTTGAAGAACTAGTTCTAAATAAACAAAAACAAAGGGAGACTGGCAGCTTTAAGCTGATTGAGTGTCCTTCAGTGTTAAAACGTGTTTGATTTAAGAACAGAAAGATTCATTAATGCCTATTTATGATCTATTTTTAGGGTAATTCCAAGCAATTACTATTCATATGACTCAAGCACCCAGGCTGAATTCTAGCCAGGCAATAAAAGGATAATTTTGTAGTGCCAGAGAGAGTCTCGAGCAGATTTGGAGGAAAATGCAAATCAACAGTTAGCACGATAAAGCTGTTCACACTAACTCGGTCTCTGGAGCTATCCATAACATGGAAACACTTGGAGTGATAAACCAGACATCAACCAGCACATGGGTACAGCACTGCTGACTTTGTGACATCTGGGGCTCTGGGCAGTTGCAGTGGAGGGAAAGACTGAAAATGTGCTCACCACTCTCCATTCCCTTTTTTACTCCCAGCAATGAAGTATGTGAGAAATGCTGATGTGAGAGGCATGGAGAGATGAACATGCTGGCAAACATGCTTAGAGGTGAATGAATACATGTTCACAAAACCCTCTGCTCTCACACATCAAGGATTTCCTTTTCCCTTTCCTTTCCTTTCCTTTCCTTTCCTTTCCTTTCCTTTCCTTTCCTTTCCTTTCCTTTCCTTTCCTTTCCTTTCCTTTCCTTTCCTTTCCTTT